>CM068960.1:66261901-66273674 GCA_035128595.1 Eptatretus atami | reverse complement strand
GCCACTCCATGCAGGATCAGTATCCACTGCCCAAAGTAGATGACCTGTTTCCAACATTAGCTGGTGGAAAGTCATTCACCAAATTGGATCTGACATCTACCTGCATGACACAAGAGCTGGATGAGGAGTCAAGGAAACTCACATTCATCAACACTCACAAGGGGCTGTTCAGTGCAATCGCTGTCCTGGAATACGTTCAGCAGCTGCCATCTTTCAGAGAAACATGGAGAGTCTATTGAAATCTGTGCCAAAAACTGTCATGTTCCAGGATGACATCCTGATCATAGCTGTGATACTGCAGAACACCTGAGTAACCTGGAGGAAGTCTGGGTCTTTGGGATCTCTAAGGATTTTTTTAGGGGTCTTCAGGGTATTTGGTCTTGGGGGGGGGGGGTCTTTTGAGTCCTCTGGGAACAGGAACAATGCAGGCATGATGGGCCATGAGACCACTGCAAAAACGGAGGGAAGATCGTGGGTCTTCTCATGCACCAAAGTTCCTTGTGCAACGTTGTTAAGAACGGGGAAAAATGGTGAGGGGGTTCAGATAGGTGGGCAGTGGGTGTGCATGGAGTTGGAAGAGTGGGATAGGGATTGAGGATGTGTGGTTGGGAGGGGGGTTGAGTACTTGGGGTTTGAGGCAGTTGAGGACTTGAAGAAGAAAGGAGGAGAGGATGACAGAGTTGGGTTGGGGGAGAGGGCAGAAAGGGACAGAGTTGGGATCGAGGGGTTTGATGCTATTGGGGGTGGGGGGGTTGACTTTGGGTTGGAAGGGGGTTTGAGGATTTGAAGAAAGGGGAGGGGAGCAGAGAGAGGACAGAGTTGGGAGGAGGGTTGAGGACCTGGGATTGTGTGTGTGTGTGTGGTGTGGTGTGGATTGGGACCTGAAGTCAAATTTTACACAAATGCAGAATTTACATGGGTCCCAGATAGTCCTGTTGTCTTTTTGGTCCTCTAGGTATTTTGTGTCCTTGTGTCTTTTGGATCCCCTGGGTCTTTGGGTCCTCATAGTCTTTTGCATCCTCTGGGTCTCTAAGGGTCTTCGGGGTCTTTTGGATGCTTTGGTTCCTCGGGGTCTTTGGAACTCTTTTTGGGGGAGGGGGTGGAGGTCTTTTGGGCCCTCTGGTACTTCAGGTTAATTATTTCAGGTTACAATTGTGGGTGACGTGAGGTCAGCTGTTCAATCAATGGGTGAAGAGCAGACACATACATGTATACATACATAACATACACTTGCTCATTATTTATATACAGGGTGGCCTGAAAGTCACTTTACCCCTTCCCAGTGAAGCATTGTTCTTGAACTCTTTGTAATATACAGGTTTTATTGTGCAGTACTTACAATAATTAATTTGTCATTGTATCTGTATGTGCTCCATCATTCTTATGAGTCAGTGTTTCCGCATACCATAGCAGGCGAGGAGGCGAGGGCAGAGGTTGAAGGGACGGAGGGAAGTGCAAGAAATTTATCAGGGGTAAAGTAACTTTCGGGCTACCCTGTATTCATATATATAAGGGTCTGCTCTGATTGTTCTTTCGAGTTACATCTTGTAATGGCAGCTTCCACCAGTTGACGCTACACAACACACATAGAAAGATAATTGCCGTTCTCCCCCACACCCCATTATCATTATTACTATTACTATTTTAAACCACCTTAACCCAACACCACAAATACAAGCACCAGTTTTCAACTCATTCCATCCAGACTTTTCAGGAGTGTATGGAAGTCATACAAACACACAAACAAGAAAGACACTCAGTGGAGCGCATCCCTCCACCAGGCTGAACAGTTTATGTTTTGTTTCTCACTGACAGACGGGTTATGCATCCGAACCTCAACCCAAACCTAATCTGCTTGTTCTTGTCACCTTGTTCTTTTTGATCATATCGCACAATGGTGAAGAAATTATCGTAGCCAGGATCTTCACCAACTTCAAATTGTTTCATCCTCCTCACCCTCTAAATTTCATCCGTAACTTTTTGATACATCCCGCTCCCAGACAGAGACAAACAAACAGACAGACAGGAGTGAAAACCTCCATCCATAAATGACTAGAACAGGACAACATTCGGTAGAATGCATACCTCCGCCAGGCTGAACACTTTACGTTTTGTTTTGCACCGATAGACCGGATCTGGATTCGGACATGAACCAAAATCTAATCGGCTTGTTCTCGTCACCAACCATCTCATCCACCGAGCTTTGTCATAATCCATCCACAACTTTTGTAAATATCGTGCTCGACAGAATATCCTTTTTGGCTCTCAATTACGAAGAATCACTCGATGAAAAAAAAGTTCTCACTTGTGGATTCGGATCTTCTGCAAAATCGAATAATTTCATCCTTGTCACACACCCAGCCGATCCATCAAGTTTTGCTCGAATCCGTCAATAACTTTATGGAGATATCCTGCCCATACAGACAGACAGACATGGGTGAAAACATAACTTCCGTCCACTTTCAGTGGCAGAGGAAAACAGCACACAAACTTCACAAATTATATGGTACGATTCCATGCATTAACTACCCTCTGTGAAAGATTCCTGCCTTTACCATCGTCTTTACACAGCATCAGTGCTGCCAAAGCAGTTTATTGGCAAGCGCTATGCTGGGTGGTTTGCCATTGCTTTCCCAACAATCAGTTAAGGCAGGAATTTGGAATTTGTTTTGATTTCCCATGATAACTCGCTTACTCTTCACAAATGACAATGGTGTCTTCGAGATCTACAAATAACCAGTGCTGGCAGATGGGTCCTCCAGGTTACCAAGCTGATGAATCGTCCTGCACGTGAAACACCGGGATGACAGATTGTAGCCGTGTCGGGATTTGAACCCAGGCGAGAGGTCTCAGAGGCAAGTGCACACACCTCTAAAGCTATCCTACCAGCCATGTGAGAGATATAAAAACAGATATTTCAGCATCAGTTTATAAATGAAAATAAAAGTGCTACTCGTCACAATCTCTATTCAATATTCATTCAGTTTATGAAGAATGGAGAATCAGTGGCTCAGAAAAGGCTTTTTATTCACTATGGCCAGGGTGTGTTCTGTTTTGTACGCAAATTCTGTAAGTGAATGAAAAAAAAAATGCCGATGAAGAATGTGAGGGGACAAATTGTTTGAGCAAATAATAAGCCACACTTGAGAATGGTGCTGTTGAGAGTTTAAGAGGGTAAGCACATGATCTATCAAATTACAGAGAACCATTTTGACAACGCCCTAAAATGTACAAAGGCCTAAAGATGCATTCAGATGGTCATTTCTTTCGTCAAGTGAATTCCCTGTGCAGTATATCATTTCAAATCGGTAGGGGGACCACTGCAAAATGCTGCTTATTGTTGAGCAGTGTTTATTGACTTTCCTCAATCCCTACACTGAATCAGACAACTACACTCAAGAGATAGCAAGCAGTGTCACCTGGTGTCAAGGGATAGCCAAGAAGAGAAAACCTCTTGTTACCCACAGTTTAACCAGGATATGGAACTTTCAGGTGCCGGCGATAACGCGCCCAAGGGTCTTCACAAAATGATACCGTGGGATATTTAACCTCCACCGACCAGTTCCAGCAGAGGGATCCTCTGGCTTAAGGTCCTTCTGATGGAAGGTGTACGCATCAATGCCTTGCCATGCAGGCACAGCACTGGGATGGCAGTTTATCTCTGGCTCGAGCTTCAAACCCAGGCTCAGCGGTTCAAAGATGAGTGCAGGCTGGCAGAATATAGCTTGGAGGTGTGTGTGTTCACAATGCAATGTTGTTGTTCAATTGGTGAGCACAGAAATCTTATTTTAAAAAGTGAAGAGCCAAGTAACAAAATGGCCACGATATCGCAGCAACATATCGTGGGTGTTCAGCTTTAATCACCGCCAAAGTCAGAAATACAGATGTGCAATACTTGCACGAAAACAGTCGTTCTGTATCAATACAAGTCATATTAAACGGTTATAGTTGCAAGAAACGTGGATCAAAAATTGGATGAAAAATTGGATCAAATTTGGATCAAAAAATGTTCCGAGTGATGCATTGTAATCACAGTTATTTCGTACATGCCCCGTGAAAAAAAACAAAACCGTATTTATCAAATATATAGCAAATTTCGCTTGTTGGCAAGAATAAAATCCTGCAGGCTGTTCAAACAAAAACGAGTCGAGGAAGAAAAGAGTGTTAACAAGAAAAGCACCGGTAAATCGACCGTCAATGCATTTAACCTTTGCACGTACGCACATATACTTAGGTACTCAAAAATTGCTTCGATACGTGTTAAAGCACGGTCAACATTAGGTGGCTTCACAAGGAATACGTTCGACACAAACACAACGGTCTAGTTTAATTGACGATACGAATATGAAGGAAGGAAGGAAAGAACGATGGCAAGAATGAAGGAAAGGACGAAGGAAACAAACGGTTTACTCGTATTAAGAGGGGCTAGCTTTCCTTTCAGTGCAGGTATGACTGTAAACATGAAAACCACATTAAGACATGACAATTAAACAAAACGGCAAAGTATTAAGCAACCCAACAATTTGAAAATGATCGATACTCTGAGATTATTTGGAAACGAAATATCCTGAGCTTCATTTTCACCGTTAAAACACACTTTTTGGTCTTGCTGGAACAAAGAAAATAACTGCCTATCAAAATACTCTGCAAGTGATTACAAATAATAATAATAATAATAATAATAATTTACAGGTCAATGTACATCAGCATAAATACCCTTGTAACCTTATGGCAATGATCTCCGTTTTAACAGAAACAAATGACTATCCAAACATGTTGAGACTTCGTCGTATCATTAAAAAAAAAGTGCAAAGCTTCTAAGGATTTGACCTTTCAAAAGTAAAGTGACTGGTGCTCCATTTTCCTTGCATTCCCGTCAAGTTCTGCTTGCATCAAGTCCAAGTTCTCATCAAGTTCCTTGCGTGCTCGTCGACTTATCAGCACATCCTGCTTGGTATCTGCTACAAAAGCTGACACCGCTCCAAAGGAAATATCACGAGGACTTGCTCGTGATTTGTTCTGGAGCAGGAAAACCTGTCGCTGTTGGGACCGATGGTGGTTGCGATCCAGATTTATGATCGCTATCAACACTCAACCTCCAAAGCCTTCGATTCTTTTATGCCTTTTGTCCACAGTCAATATTACCTCATTTGATTGGTGGTTGCGCGATATGGCATTTGCATTTCTGCCACCGTACTTTGCGTGGCCTGCCGGCACCTGCAAACAAAAAGTGATCTCAAATACAATACAGGCTTTTGGTGTTGCATTCACAATGTCATGCACCAAAGTTTAACTACTACAGTGGGGAGAACAAGTATTTGATGCACTGCCGATTTTGCAGGTTTTCCCACTTACAAAGCACGTAGAGGTCTGTAATTTTTATCATAGGTACACTTCAACTGTGAAAGACGGAATCTAAAACAAAAATCCTGAAAATCACATTGTATGATTTTAAATAATTAATTTGCATTTTATTGCATGAAATAAGTATTTGATCACCTACGAACCAGTAAGAATTCCGGTTCTCACAGATCTGTTAGTTTTGTGTTTAAGAAGCCCTCCCATTCTCCAGTCATTACCTGTATTAACTGCACCTGTTTGAACTCATTATCTGCATAAAAGACAGCTGTCCACACTCAATCATCAGACTCCAACCTCTCCACAATGGGCAAGACCAGAGAGCTGTCTAAGGACATCAGGACAAATTGGCTTGCACAAGGTGGGATGGGCTACAAGACAATAGGCAAGCAGCTTGGTGAGAAGGCAACAACTGTTGGCGCAATTATTAAAATGGAAGAAGTTCAAGATAACAGTCAATCTCCTCGATCTGGGGCTCCATGCAAGATCTCACCTCGTGGAGCCTCAATGATCATGAGAAAGGTGAGGATCAGCCCAGAACTACACGGCAGGACCTGGTCAATGACCTGAAGAGAGCTGGGACCACAGTATCAAAGAAAATCCATAAGTAACACACATGCCGTCATGGATTAAAATCCTGCAGTGCACGCAAGGTCCCTTGCTCAAGCCAGCGCATGTCCAGGCCCGTCTGAAGTTTGCCAATGACCATCTGGATGATGCAGAGGAGGAATGGGAGAAGGTCATGTGGTCTGATGAGACCAAAATAGAACTTTCTGGTTTAAACTCCACTCGCCGTGTTTGGCGGAAGAAGAAGGATGAGTACAACCCCAAGAACACCTCCCAACCGTGAAGCATGGAGGTGGAAACGTCATTCTTTGGGGATGCTTTTCTGCAAAGGGGACAGGGCGACTGCACCGTATTGAGGGAGGATGGATGGGGCCATGTATCACGAGATCTTGGCCAACAACCTCCTTCCTCTCAACAGAGCTTTGAAGATGGGCGTGGCTGGGTCTTCCAGCATGACAACGACCTGAAACACACAGCCAGGGCACTAAGGAGTGGCTCCGTAAGAAGCATATCAAGGTCCTGGAGTGGCCAAGCCAGTCTCCAGACCTGAACCCAATAGAAAATCTTTGGAGGGAGCTGAAAGTCTGTGTTGCCCAGCGACAGCCCCGAAACCTGAAGGATCTGGAGAAGATCTGTATGGAGGAGTGGGCCAAAATCCCTGCTGCAGTCTGTGCAAACCTGGTTAAGAACTACAGGAAACGTCTGATCTCTGTAATTGCAAACAAAGGTTTCTGTCCAAATATTAAGTTCTGCTTTTCTGATGTATCAAATACTTATTTCATGCAATAAAATGCAAATTAATTATTTAAAAATCATACAATGTGATTTTCAGGATTTTTGTTTTGATTCCGTCTTTCACAGTTGAAGTGTACCTATGATAAAAAATTACAGACCTCTACGTGCTTTGTAAGTGGGAAAACCTGCAAAATCGGCAGTGTATCAAATACTTGTTCTCCCCACTGTATACATTTAAATCGATGAACGCGAATGAGCACTTGAGCAGCTCTTCTATGAACGTTGTTCAACCATCATTGAATATCCAGGCACGCAAAGACGCCGGTCTAATACCCAGGCATGCAAGGAATCTAATATGGTGGATGATGCAAAGGAAACCACGCACCTGATTCACAGAGTCGTCTCTCGTAAATCCATTCACTGCACTCGTCACAGCCTGCCTGAAACGAACCCCTGATTTAATTACATGAGCAGCAAAATAACTGACAGAATCGCAAGTTCAGCAGCCGTGGTTGTAAACTTTGTTTCTTACCTGTCAAACATCACGGACGCTGCGGAAACTGTTACGACACTAAAATCGTCTTCGTCAACGACGTGCATCCTCACTGGAACACACAGCAAGCGGCACAAAGAAATGAGAGTGTGTACCTCAACGAGTTTCCCCAAACTCTGACTCTCGTAACTATGGGTTATGCATGCGTCTCACCGTCATTCTCAAGAACCACGCTGTTCTGTTGAGATTTGCCCTCCAATTCACAATCATAACATGGCACTGTGGCTTTTCTCAGCACTGCCAGTACATCCTCATTCTGTGGGACAGGGTGTAAAGGTCAAATAATGCAGACTGGCTACTGCTGCCAAAAATAAAATAAAATATATTGATACCCATTTTCGGATGTTCAAAAACAAAACAAACAAGAGAAATTCCCACCGCAAAATAATAAATATCGTGGACTACCTGTGTGCTCTCTGCAGCGGTCAGTTGCAGGTAGTTCCGATAATGGGTTGTGGCACCAGCAGTCAGCAAGAGGTTAACCGTTGCAGAATTCCCGGAATGGGTTGCCTCATGTAGAGGAACATTTCCTTTGTGATTCACCATGGACATGCTCGCACCATTCTGAGGAAAATGTGTCATGTTAACTTGGTTGTCATGTCTTTTCCGTAGTACAGCTGGCAGGATGGCTTAGAGGTACGTACACTCGCCTCCAAGCTGTCTAGTCTGGGTTTGAATCTCTACCCAATCTCTACCTGTCACCGCTGTGTTTCACAGGTAGGGCGATTCATCAGTGTGTGTGCGCCGTCTCTCGGATGGACGTTAAAACTGGGCGTCCCGTCTGCCGGCATTAGTTGGTGGACGTTAAAAATCCCAGTGTCCTGCGTGAAGAGTAGGTGAGCTATTGCCGGCACTCTAGCCAAATTCAAGATTCCTGCCCCAACCTACAGGGGGCACTGCATGAGTGACACATTTTCACTCCCAGCAATGATGCAACCAGCAGCTACAGGCTGCATACGAGTGAATGAATAAACTTTGGCAAAAACAGCAATACACCCTTTTTTCTTTCTTTTCTTCTTTCTCCAAGTTACAGAAGACATGAATGGTGGCCCAATTGCAGTGGGCAATCAGCTTAATTTACCTAAATAATGAACAATTCAAAATAACACACAAGTTCAAGATAATTAAATAACAACCAATCCTTAACATGGGGGGGGGGAGAAGGGGTGGTGGTGGGGGGGGGGGGTTGGGGTAGGAGTCTGCCAAACGTTTTTCCAAAACTTAAATGCAATTTTAGATGACTTGGAGAAAAATTGGACAGCACCCTTAATACAAGAGTGATACATCTTCCATCACAAACTGCTGATATTGCATTTATAACCATCACAAAGGCTGGCCACCTGCAGAACTTCCTCCTCCCCAACTTCCTGTTTTAGAGTCATTTGTGCTCAAAGCATCACTAGGAGCTAACCAATCAAATCAATTTGCTGGTACAACAGCATAACTATAAACGTTGCTGGTACAGGCTAGACATACACTGCCCTGCTGTCCTAATAGGTGACAAGAGAGTTGACAGTCCAACACCTTCAGCAGTTGTTCCACTATGGGTGTGTTGCCACCGGCGCAAGCAAGATGCAGTGGGGTGTTGCCATGGCAATCCTGCTTGTTCACTTTCACTCCGTGAGCCAACAACAGCTTCAACACCTGAAGAGCAAAACATGCATGGCGGGTTTAACATGAGCCACATCTTGCACTTGCTCGTGCTCTGCTACAAAATAAGTAGAGGGGAAAATCAGGGTCTTTCTTACTATTGCAGATATGGTTCCTAGGGGTTAAGAAATGCTTTAAAATATAGTGTAGTTATTCCCATATTGAGTGTAGTGCAAAAGTAATTAAATGTCATTTAGATATGCGTTGCTAATTCGTACAGCTAGAAACGTCAGACCATTGTGTGTAGAAAAAAAACAAACAAAAAAATCTCAATTGACCATTATTTCATGTCCTTACCTTGTTCTTTCTAGATGTGATTTATTAGTGTTTGGCTAAGCTTCCAACCACTAATTTATGTGGGAAAAGATGCCCTGATTATCAGAGCCTTGCCACGGCACCAACTAACCAAGGTGAGGGGATCATATGAGGCTCGCCCCACCCAATGGTGAACGAGATGGGAGGAGCACCACCTCACCAATGACCTGCAGGCCCAAGATAATAAAAGGGGTGCAGCATCAGAACGGTCTGCGCCAAGTCTGCAGAGCTGCTGGGCAACGCCACGCCTCCGCTCAACCTGCCACGCCTTGCTCCACACCGGTGTCATGCCCCTCTCCATCCTTTTAGCCTTCGTATCTCGCATGGAGCTGGAAAATCCTCCTGCCAAGCACTATCGGGTTTAGGCCTAGCGACCTCTGCTCGTCATGTGGCAACCTGTGTCCTCTGTCATGTGTGTCTAAGACTTAAGACATAGCATAGTTAAGGTTCCTGTTTGTACGCTTGGGACTGTTCTATGGGGCACGTATCAGAAGGGGTTAACTATGGGGAATTTATGATTGCGATCGCTTTCTGTACACACATGATTTCTATTACACAAAACACAACACACTTGTTGCACCTGCTTGCAACAATTTTATCTGGTGGCTCTGGGGGAATCTGATTGAGATCGGCTGTGGTCTTGTACTGCTCGAGTTCCCGGCAATAATGTGGCTCATTGGTACACTCAGCCAAAGATAAGATATGTCCCGTGATTGACGTCAGTGCGCTACTCGCCCGGCACAGAGATGTCAATCTGCACAGTAATAAGACATTGGACACAGGATCCAACAGGAAATCTCTGCGGCAGGGGACTGACGTGGTCGCTAAGCGACTCACCGGATTTGAACCGAGCAACCAGGACAGACCAGCAGTCCGTAACAATAACAAGTATTGTTGCAATCAAAATGTTCTTGAACTGAACTTTCCTCGTGAACAGAAACACATACTTATTCTGGCATGGGAGTGATGTTTGCTGACTTTCAGTAAGAAGGGAGGCAGTCAAATAAGAAAGACAGGTTGATGAGCACAGACAGAGTAAAAGCAAGAGCAGCAGAGCAGGATTTGAGAACATGGGCACCGATGTCATTTGGGTCCGTCGCCGATGCAGGATCAAATCTGGACAGCATTTTCACTGCAGTACGTACGGGTGGTGGGGGGGGGTGGGTAAGTATGGGGCAGAGGGGTGGGATTGCTTGGGTCCACGAGATTTGTCGGCTAACACAGAGTTTAGACATTCTGCCTTATCTTGGGCAGAGTCTGTAGTACAGGCGTTTGAGGTGTGAGATGGGATGGAGGGGGAGCACACACCACAGACAGACTTGACAAGGCTCCACAATCATGATTTGGAGGAAGGAGACTAATCAGAGTTCAGCCTTGAGGTTTGCAAGATGGGGTTTCCTGGCCTGCCTCAAGACTTGGACACATGCATTGAAAGCCTTACAAAGTGACCGAAAGTTTCCCTCAGATCAGGTTAGTGTTTGATGTTGAGAATCAGGCTGCTTGAGCGCAACTACCTCCCCCACAGGATTCAGTGTGCCAGTGCCGAGAAGATGGAAAGGAAACCCACAGCGGGATGGAATAAACCGGTGCAAGAGTAAGAGTCTGCTTTTTGTGAAAAATGAGAGAGTGGGCATTTTATGAAAAAGGAAAAAGTTTCATTGAGTGAAATCTGGTGATCAGTGAGGATATTGAGAAATTCAAATGCGACGTTCAAAACGTCTCAATATGTGCCGTGATATTATCCATAATACAAGACGCAATCAACGATTGGATGCTTAGCTGGGCAACAACAGATTTTATCTCGTAAGCATTCCAAAATATCAATGGAAAACATTGGTTTTACCTTTCAGGAAGGAAATATTACTCTGCTACATCAATCTGTTCAAATATAAATGAATCTGTTCAGCATTAAATTCACATGTGTGCATTTCCCTTGATTTTAATGAACGAGAATACAAAAAAACAAGTTTCACATGTGTCCACTTATAACTGTGAGGAGTTATGCCAGGTACCAAACGACACCCGTACCAACGATGATGCCATCGCACACCGCCCGTTCCAAGGACAATGCCGTCCTATTTTATCATTTCTGATCAAACTATATTTCTCATGGCTAGTCCATCCTAAGAACGACCAATTATAACTGTGAGCGGTGATTTCTACGTTGGCGCTTACAAAACTGCGAGCCATGAGGAATAAAGTTCAAGCCTGACGTGACAGTTCACACGGTTTGGCAGCCATAGTGGATTGATGGGAACATTTTAAAATGTTTTTCTCTGGAACCACTCACTGATTGATGCAAAACCTGAAATATATTGTTGCGGCCCAGGGGTCGGGTGAGAAGACCACTAGGGGGGAAAGCTATCTCAGCTCCCCACCAGACTCCCCGGAATTGTAGGCCGTCGCACACGGATAATTCTGTGACATGGCGGGTTGCTAACCGACCGTGGATGCCAATAACTCAACCGCGTGACCTAGGGTCCTCCCATCTATGGGTTAACTGGGTTACCTAATTCATCACGTGATTTAATTACTGGGGAACACGCCCTAGGTACGCCTTGTCCGAACCGGATCACTTTACCGGATCGGATGCAG
>CM068960.1:66133061-66185796 GCA_035128595.1 Eptatretus atami | reverse complement strand
ACCCTTAAACCCATTCAGATGTCCTACTAACTGGTTTTGCCGGCTGTAAAACTGTAAAACCAAACGGTGTAAATGTAGAAAGGCAAACCTGCAATTGTTGTGTATCTTTTGGGCAAAAATGTTCTACTAGTCATGTGATAATACATAAAAACATTGAAAAAGTTCAAGTTTGACAACAACTTCTCTGTAGAGATAACAATACAATATATCTGTAGATAAATAATTCACTGAAATGGTTAAATCAAAAATCTATTGTTGAGTTCTTAAGCACACGGTTTGGTTAAACCATCACATTGGTGAACTGGCGGCGGTCATATTGGAAATTGCAATAAGCGAGAGTCTAATCATTTATGCATTCCCTTGTCATGGCAGCTGAAAAGGCACAATATCACTATCAGTCCTTTCATCCAATAATGTTGAAATTTTGGTGATTTGAGTGTTGGAACAGCTTTTTTCCAATGGCTGCCATCGCTGAAAAATGTCTCGTGCAATGTCTAACCAAATAATTTTGAACATTTGATGTTTATAGATTGCAAAAACGATTTGAAAATCCCTGTAAAAGCATAATCAACTTTTTTTTGCCGACACTTTAGGCTGGATCCAGACTACCAACCACTTCAGTCTCCTCACTGCATATCATTAAACCACTCCGAACTTTCAACTCCTTCACACAAATGCCACAGCACCTCCTACCTCAACAACCACTACAAAAACTGCCCAACTACAGTTGGTTCCTGGCACTCCGCACAGTCTGAGAGCCCCAGAGGAATAAAGGTACATGCAGCCGGGGTGTTTAGACATTCAACACAAGCGGCAAACATGCACTTGGGGTCCCGTTTCAACGCGGGTCGGGTAGCTTCAGCATTCTGCTAATAACCACACTCAGAAGTCCAGCACACATCAGGGCTGGAAGGCGCTCACGAAAACCCTCAGCCAATGTTTAAGTTGGGGAGCCTGTTGGCGTGACCTGGCTGACAAGCAAATAACCATTATCGATTCCGGAGTCTGGCAGGGTTGGCTACGGTGCGGATGATGGCTACTGTGCCATGGGAGCTCAGAAACAGCTACCAGGTCTGAGCTTGGTTTTTGGCCCCTTCCTCAAGGCGCTGTCACACCTGACATTTTAGCCAGCGTATGGCCGACGTATGAAAGATTTGGCGAATAGCTGGCAACACGTCGAATACGTTATGGGTAAGTTTGTATACGTTAAGAGCACGCTGAAGCAGCGCTGGCATAATACCGTCGTAAGTAAGCCGACTCGTTGAACTAATTTTAAGCATGCTCAAAATTTTTCGATGTAGCCAAGCGTATGACTACACGTTCCGCATACGCTGGCCCATAAGTTGTTAGCACGTTTATGTTGCGATCGTTGACCATGTCGCACACGTTATTGGTAAGTATCTCATAAAGTCTAAATACGTACAGAGGTAATGTCTAGCGTACGTCCAAAACTTAATTTGTACACCTCTGAGTAACTGTGCTTTGAACCTATGTGTAACGTATCTCCAACGCATATTGACGTATGTAGACGTAATTTGACATCTTCCGGACGACCATCAGAACTTACTGAACGTGTTTCTTAACTTACAGCTACCCGTATAATGGCGTATTGGCACGTTTTAGGGGAATGGTATATAATGGGCTTCACAGGGAGGAAGCCGTCAGTGTCCCAGACTCCATGTTGAGTCTAGATGTCCATGTCAGTAGTATCAGTAGTAGTAGTAGTAGTAGTAGGTGAGCGTGTCAGTAGTAAGTAGGCTAGTAGTAGGTCCATGTCAGTAGTAGGTGAGCGTGATGGGGAGGGTGTGGGTGATGATGATCCTCCTTGCGTCCGCATTCACGGCCACGGCCAGGAGACTTCTTTGCAGCATCTTCGAAGTTTCCTTCGGGCATGACGGTGATGGTGACACTTCGATGTCTAGTGCGGTTATGAATTAAATTCGTCCGAGCGGCAGCGTCCATTTAAGTAGTCCGAGCGCAGCGATTTAAATCGTTTGAGCAGCAGCCTATTAATAGGCTACGCCACGTGATCGTCGCGATACGCTGCCCCGCGCTATGCAAGTTAGACTATCGTTTGGGCCTAGGTTGTGAAATGCCGAAACACGCTAAGCATTCGTTGGTATAAGTTATTATAAGTTATCGAAACGTTTCTGTGTAACGTTATAATACGTATGCATACGTTCAACTCGTTTATGCCAAAACTTGAAAAAAAACATCAATAGTTCAGCGTCGCCAGCTTTTTATACATACATTTTGATACGTTGCCAACGCTGGCGAAAACGTCAAGGTGTGACATGGCCCTCCCGAGCTCTATAGAGGGCAAATCGGGCTCAGTTGCTCTCTGTCGGCTCTTTTGTCCAGCCTCCCAGCCGAATCTCTTTGCCGAGCGAGGGGGCAAGCACAACCTAGTAAGGCGATGCTGGGCGAGCGAGCCAGTTACGCATGACGTGCTGGGGTCACCCCAGGGCATTCAGCACTTGGTTCACAGCTGCGTTCTGCAGCATATTCCAATAACACTTGCAGAATTTCTCACACGTCCCTGTTAAGCTTTCTCTCATGCATTATTTTCTCAATGCATTACAATTTGCATCAATTTGGGCACCTTTCTCATGCATTAACCAATTTGCGTCCTTTACACCTCTCTTGCACACATCTGCATGACATTTTTGCATCTTCCATCCTGCATATGGACACCAGTTTCCTTCTCTCCTCCCCCTTCTGAGGCGATTGGTTGCGCAGTCCCGTTGACCACGCCAGTCCAATAAGGTCGCCTAACACCGTTCACTGGCTTCTCCTGCTTTCTGGGGTTGTGGTGGTGTGTGTGGGTGTGTTGTGTGTCGAGATGGTGGTGGTGGTGGTGGCCTGTACACCTGTGTAACATAATTAAGATTGTAGAAAGGTATCGGTTTATCTGCACTGTGTGTCTTTTGTAATTTGAACGTTTAATTTTGCCTGCACCACCCCACAAATTCCTTATTTTCCCACTGCTAATACATTTTGTGAATTAACCCATCACTGTCCATTATTTCCTCTGCCCTTGCTTGTAATAAATTATTTGTTCGGAATGCATGCCAGCTCGTTTTCATCTTTTCCTCATATAGTCCAGCACGTCGCACCATTATTTTAAGCTGGAAAGTTCTACCGCCACAATCTGTTTATTAGCCGGTCGTACCTGGCCAGCTCCACTTGGCTGCACCTGATACGATAAGTCCACACTAAGTATGCATCCGAGGGCACATTACCCGAATTGGGCCGGCCGCCACAGGTAAAGTATCACGTGAAGTAAGTGTAACCTGCCGATTGGCCGTGCCAGTCGGTGTTTGGTGGGTTGCCTAGCATCTGCCAGTGCATGAAAGTATCGGTGCCCGCGTCCTCCTGACCAGTTGGTTTCGGAAGGACCTGAGGACTTCCCTCATGGTGAGCATCGACCCCGAGTTCCACAACAATATTTTGAATCTGGGTTGAGGGATTTAATCAAACTTGGTGCCAAGCATCTATACAAATAACGTGGGCAGAGGCATATCTGGGCCATGTTCAAGGTCGAGGAGTGCCCCTCTAGTTTTGGGCCTAAAACACTCCCCGACACTCACTGATGACTAGAATGTTTGCGAAAGATCCTTTTGCTGTGACCACTTTTCTCATAGATGGCCAGACAGACATCCTCTCAGAGTGTAGAGTATAAATGGAAAATCCAGAAACTGATGTCATTGCTCGTTAAAATTTTTTTTAATTTTAATTCAACATAAAAAGGGTCAAAGAGTAAAACCAGTCCGATGTGTAGTGGATTGATGAATCTCATTGTGGATGCCTTGACATGAAGAAATTAAAACATTTTAAACTGTGTATTCTATGTAGTGTAATAATTATATTACAGTATGTATATAAACACCCATGATCCGTGTGTAGTTTTACCATAACTTGTTTTGATGCTGATTTGGCAAACATTGTTCAACCATTACTTAGGTCATGGTTGTGAGCGTAAGCTTCCACCTTCACGACCTCGAGCCCTCGATCCGATCACAGCCGGTGTTGCAGAATCTAGAGGAGTGCTGTGATTTTTCGCTGGGGAACGGGTACTACCAGGGCAACCGCGACTGGAAGTGGACAAGCGCATGGCTGTCTTATCAACTCCTTCCGGCAGCTGCAGAATCAAAGTCTTTTGGAACTGCATGGTTCGATAAATGGGCAGGGAATTCCAATGTGCGCATGAATTGCTTCTTGCAAAGGCTTTGTGCTGTAAAAATGAGGAAAAGCTTTATATTTTTTTCTTGCTTGCTTGAATAATTTTTTCCTGTTTGTCAAGTGCTTAATTTGAAAATACAATCTGGTCTTCTTTTTTTTCTTTTTTGTTAATGAAGTTAACTTTCTTCGCTCCTCCAAGAAAGTAATTTGAAGATGGAAGAGAGATTGGTCAGTGTGAAGGAATGGGGGGAGAGAGCAAAAAGGTGTAAAATTGGACGAGATATTTACATGCTTTGAAATGAGACCCAGGATTGTTGGTGGCCTCTTTGTGTTCCACGTCTCATCTTGTCTTGCCCATCTGTTGCTTCGCCTCCCAGTTATACCTGACTAAACCCTAAAGATGCTTGTATTCGTAACAACCTCTGCTTATCTCCTCAAATCCCCCTCTGCTCATTTCCATGCCTTTTTGTCTTTTTTTTCTTAATCTTCTGGTGGCTTTAAAGTAAGTGGCCGACTGCGATGTCGTGTCGTTGTATAGTTTTATCTGTTTTCACTTTTTTATGAAATGCTAATTGATGTATTCAACATTAGGAACAGCTAATGTTGGATTATAGTTTTATCTACAAATCAAGCCAACTTAAAAACCAAGCGAATATTTACCAATTTTGTAGCAAACAGGAAAGAGCAGACCTTAGCTGAGCTGATGCTCATCTGTGAGCAATGGACTTCTTTTGGCCTCTAGCACAGTGGACAAATGGGATCTTTCCTTTTTAATCCATGCATTTTATCTTGTCCAAGCTAGATATGTTACTCGATCGTTTGTTTTTTTTTTGTTTATATATTTATATTATTTGTATGTTACAATTGATTTTCAACTTCACTTGACTCTAAAAGTCACAGTTCCTAAAGCAAATGCTCTCAAAACTTGACACGTATACTCGTGAGCGCAATAGCTTTCGACGCCCAAAATTTTGAAGTCAAAGGTCAAAGTCAAGGTCACCAGAAGGTCAAATCATCAAAATCAAACGAAACCCCCTTGCTTTTGAGTAAATTATATCCGGTTTCATCTCCAAACTTGGTGGATATAATATGCATATCGATAGGCCTCAGCTGATTAGTTTTGGTGGCGATCGCCTTGACCTTCATTGTTAGTGCTCAGTCGAAGTTGACCTCAGAAGGTCTTTTTTAAATCTTGACTAACAATATCGAATAAGTACTCAATTCGAAGCCGAGAAGAGTGTTTCTCAGATATATAAAAAATTGTCGTTAATGACGTCATTTGATGACGTCATGACGAAAAAACTGATTATTCTATAAAAAATGAAACTCTCAAATCAGGTCTTTGCAAGATAACCTTTGGCCTAAGGCCAAGGTATGGTTTTTTTTTTATTTTATTTTTTTTTTTTTAAACAAGTGATTTTTTAAAACGTCATTTCCTACACTTTTACGCCCAGGGGTGAGTGATCGTAACACTTTTCTCACTAATGAGCGATCTTGAGGCTTTCGTTCATGTCTGTTGAAACCCCCAAAACTGATTTCGTAACACTGGTTATAATAACAAGACAACTGTAAAATATTAAGTCACTGAACGATTGGAATGCTCTAAGAATTGACACATCCACAATCCAGAGAAGGGTGTATAAGTTCAACCTGACACTGTTGTCGCACGGATACAGGATTTGTTCAATTGGGAGAACCAATCGGCTTAAATGAGACAGATTTTTGAGGGGGGGGGGAGTGAAGTAAGCAAAATCCTGTTCTTTGTTTTTAATAGATCTTTGCAAAAACTCATGATTCATTTTGTGGAAAGGTCTGTCAAATATTGGAAGAACTATAAAATTCCATAATAAGAGTACAAAGAAGTTGTACCAAGCGGTTAGTGTCAGCATTGGTACGAGGTAATAGCTGGCGGAGTGCTTTTGAAACAGACATAAGACGAGGTTTAACTCACCAGAATTGTTTAACAATATTTAGGATCAGATTGGTTCTCAGGTAATGGAGGATGTACCATGAAGGTACAACAGTTGGTGAATAATTGTGCAAGATTCTGTGATTTTGCTGATTATATCGTAAATGTTGACATGACAGAAAATCCTTACTGCAGTAATATTAAAGATGGAGGAAATAAAAGATTGAACAATTGGCCAAAGGCAAGAAACGAGTCGAGTATGTTCTGAACATACGAGAAGAAGAATTGTCCACATCCAAATAAAAAGGCCGAATGTAAACAAATAAAAGGATTTGATATATTTTGGTCCATTGTAAACATCGGCTGAAAAAAAAATCAATACTTGACAAAAAAGCAGCACGGAGCTGTGCAGCCTATGATATTCTAAAGTCACTTTTTGTGGATAAGGAAGGGTTTTCGCAGAAAAGATTAAAAAAAATGATTTTCAATGTAAATAGTTATTTGGCAACACATTTGATGGGGGTGCCATTTTTTTCCTGGTCCCATCCCCTACATATGGAGAACTACCAGACTCAATGACAACCTGATGGTAAGATATGGGATCATCCACAATATGACATTCAAAAACAGAGGAGAAAAACCAAAAAGAGATTCCTTTGAAATTCAATTGCTGAGAACATTCTACTAAACATAATTTAATTAGAAGTCAGAGAAACCAGTGAACAAACTTCTGTGAGTGTGGAGAGTGCCTGATCTAGATTATCTAAGGCCATAGATAAATCTAGAAACTGGCATTGATTGGACATCATTGAAGAAGAGAGACACTGGCAAAGAAATCTACAAAGCAGGATGCACAGAAGGCCGTTGGTAGATCCAATAATCCAGGTGGACAGCAAATGTAGGATAAAGGATTTCATGGAAGCTGTAATTATAGGGAGTAGAACAACATCTAGCTGAAGATAGGAAAGGGTGGAGAGCTTGTGCCACAGTTTCAGGTCTTTATGCTGCATAGCAGCTGGAAGATAAAGATGAAATAAGAGCATTCCTATAATGGGAATTTTTGGGCACTCAAACCGCAACCTTCTGGTATTTCACAGTATGACCATTGTCATTGTTTCAATTGCAATATGCATGTATTTTATGGAGTTGAATTGATCTCTGCAATGTTCATAGAATATTGAAGAGGTCGTTGCAGAGGATACTGCATTGAAACCTATCTGCAATACAGAAGAATAAAAAAAAAAATAATTTACATAAAGAAATGTATTGGAGCATATTTATATCACAGGCTGATGTTGTTTTAAGGTCCTGTGTCAGTGTGTTCCTCATTGGCCCTCTTCGGAGAGAAGGAGGATTGAGTTTTGAAAACCAAGGATTCAGGGAGGGGAGGGGAAGTAGGTTTATGAACCTGGATGTGGGGTTTAGGGTGGGTGTTCGGGGGAAGGGGACAGGGTCAAAACTTCCACATTTGGTTTATGCATATTAGATGGCCCCTAATTTTCCAATTTTCTTCTTCAAGTTTTAGATTTCTCCCCCCCCCAACTTTCAAAATGTGTTCAGTTTGATAAAACATCTACATTTATCGAGTGAACACATAGTTTTGAAAACATTTGGATGGATTTAATTTGTTTAACGCCTATGATGACTGTGGAAATTAAATTGGGCTGACTGCAATTGTTTTGGCAATTGCCGAAATAAAATCCGCATTTTCCAAGTGAAATGACATCCGCAGTACTTTGAGGAACTGGAGAATGTAGATGCTATCTTTTCCTTTATGATGACACAAGGTTTTTGGAGATCTGGCTGTGTGGTTGGCAGTTTTAAAGACTTATTTTTTGTTGTTTACTTTCTGGTGTGGATTTCCTGTGTTACAGCTGCTCACGATCTGCAACTCACAAATTGGCAAGTTTGGCAAGTCTGTCGAATGCTCCAACATGAGTTTTTAGGGAGCTCCTTTCCGCAGTGGACAAAAATGCCTGGTTATGCATTTCAGGTTGCAAGACCTGCATAAATAGAGGGGGACAAAAACAGCAACTAACAGCAGTCTCGGACTTCCAGATACATACTCTCTGCCTTTGTTTTTCCTCTCCCTCTCTGCTCCTAAAATGTTGGTCATAAAACATTCCATCTGGATATGATGATGTGATTTGATTGAGTGCAGCAAAATAACTGGTGAAATGAATTATGAGATGTTGATTATAATTGGGCCCGTTCTTTAATTAACATCACACAACTGTCGTCTTCCCTCCCACCTGCTCCCTATTCTCCCTGCTGACTGTGTGGTAGGATGCTGTCAGTGCTTTCTAACAGAAACATGCCTGCAGATGTGTTGAGGACCCCACTGGTAAAGACGTTCATAGTAAGTTATCTGTTCCCTGGTTTTTTTCTATTTTATTTTAAAAACAGGATGTCCGTTGGGGGCTCCATAGAGGTTGTTGAAATCTTTTCCGACCATGGGTGAGTAAGGTGAGGCCTTTGTCACTTCATTATGGAACTCTTCTTGTCATTCTGATAACAGATTGCGCTTTTTAGAAATGCTTGAGCAAGCAAGAAGCGACAATGAAGCTGATCGGCAGGCTGTGGAGGTAATGAGCTTGTTGTCGATTTCTCATTCCTTTTCATGCAAATGACACATGAAGCATTCCACAATTTTATTATTGCTTAAATATGGCCATTCTCATTAACATGGTTGTGTGCGGCCAAACTCTTTGCACTGAAAGCGTATACCCAAACTCACATTACCAAGAACACAAGAGCACACCCACACACGTTTTTTCCCTCGCATCCATCATTCTCGCCATTGGGTACACTGGCAGTTTTCTAATGTGCTTTCCAAGTGCATTTTTTTTTAAATTGGACTACAGGCCGCTTCCTTCAAAGCCACAGAACCAAGTCAACATTTCATTATTTTATGTTCATATCAACTGGAAATATAATACGTGAATGTTTTCTAGTTGTTTTGGATGTCTAGGGACTCTGTGTGCACGAAGACAGTTTCTTTACCCTCATTTTGTATCTCTGGTGAAAATTAATCACTGATCTGGGGAATACTCTCGCATGGGTTGTGGAAGCTGAAACTCTTGAATTACTGGTAAGTTGAGAAGTTTCTTCTTTATCTTGATGCAACCTCATTCTTGTGTTTGCCTCCAAATCTGGCCCCCACCTCTGTACCCACCATACCCAGTTTTGATTGCTCACCACTACACAGCAAATTTCCCACCTTCCCAAGTGCAAAGGACAGCTCTTTGGACCCATGTCCTTTGCAACTTGGGAAGGTGGGAAATTTGCCTGGCATCCCCTCGACTCTGATTCTGCAACTGGACTGGACGGCATCATCTCACAACGTATCCTGACAACCTGCTTGGTTTGCTCTTGCACATTATCTCTGTGCATTGCACCCTACATTTGTCCTAGGGTCATCTTCCCATCTGCCTTGGACCAGCCAAACATCATTGAGATTACATAAAAAGATGCAAATACTGATCCCCTTGAACTACAAACCTATCAGCTTACTTCCATTCATCAGAAAGGTATGCAATCCATGCAGTTGAAATATGAAATCCTTCCTTTTCCTCAAATTGCTCATCTCAGTCAACCAATTTGGATTCATGAACCAGGGACACATCGTACCTTGGACATGCTGCTTATACTTTTCCACAATGGAAGGAGACCACTTGATGTCAGATATGAGATCAGTGCTATCTTCTCAATATATCTCATGCTGTCAATAAGTCTGGGCATCCAAGGCCATGGATTCACAGACTCCCCTCCTCTCAACCAAACCAATGTGGGCACTTGGTGGAATCCTTCATCTTCTCTCCTTGTTGGGTGCTGAGTGCCCAAAGCAGTGTTCTGTCCCAGTCCTATTCCTAATCTTATCAATATCTTTTGATTGTTAAAATCCCCTTTATCTATTGCTTATTCTCCCCTTCTGCCAGGACAATCCCTCATACTTCAGCAAGGCAGGCAGCACCTCTTTCTGTTTTCTGTCTGTCTCCCTGTGTCTGTCTCCCTGTGTCTGTCTCCCTGTGTCTGTCCTCCCGTGTCTGTCTCCCTGTGTCTGTCCCCCCTGTGTCTGTCTCACTGTGTCTGTCTCCCTGTGTTGTCTCCCTTGTCTGTCTCCCTGTGTCTGGTCTCCCTGTGTCTGTCTCCCTGTGTCTGTCTTCCCTTGTCTTCTCCTGTGTCTGTCTACCCTGTGTCTGTCTCCCTGTGTCCCCTTCTCCCTGTGTCCTGTCTCCCTGTGTCTGTCTCCCTGTGTCTGTCCCCTGTGTCTGTCTCCCTGTTCGTCTCCCTGTCTCTCCGAATGGACGCACCTGGCCAAACCTTCCACTCTACTTTCTTAAATCCTCTTGAGGGAAGTTTCATCACACAAACTCCTCGGTCTCACTCTCAGCCATGATCTTTCTTGAGCAAACCACATTTCAAAGTTGGTCCTCCACGCCAGTCGCCGGCTGGGCATCCTCGTGTCTTCAAAGTCCCTTTCTTGTCACACCTGGACCTCCGATCGCACTCACAAGGCTGTCAATCAGCGAAGCTTGGGAGTACTGCTCTCCCCTCAGGCTGCTCCCCGCCTCACATCTTGCTCAGACTTGCGTCTTCCTCAGCTTTGCTCGCTCACCTCACATCTTCTGCCTATAATATCCTCATCTCAAGGCCGTTAAGATTATTAGAATTCCTGCGCATGAGACTAAGGCTATGGGCCAATCACTACACTTCGCCACCACAGCACAAACTAAAATCGTTACAAACGGAAACTTACTGTTTTTAAATGACTCATAGAGTACACAACACAATAGGCATGAATAACTAATGTAATGTGTTAGAATTGGGGTGGTTAAAAGATGCTGCTTCAGCGGCGAATAAACTTTGGAAATATTTATTTCCTACAAGCCTATAAAAATGTTTGTTTATTTCATGCATGATATACTTGAACACTGTAGAACACAATCCACTTTTGCACACTTTCAAAACCATTAGCAGTGCTTGGAAAATATTACGGCATTTACGTCATCACGACCAATCAAATTTTGGCGCTCACAGACCCGTCGATGTCCTTGTTTCTCAATATGTGTGGGTAAGGTGTTTCTATGATCCTCTAGTTAATTTCTTTCTTCTTTTTTCTCTTGTATTTGTCATTCATCTTCTTTGCTGTTTTTGCAGATGTATGTCCTGACAGCAGTATATGAACATGTGTTCAAGGTGGTTGGGCCATAGAAGCTAACGAGGTATGTATGGTTGTCATACCTTCCCGAGCTTGAGCATTTTGCTTCGATCCTTACTATTTTCCATCTTTGTGATTATTTTTTTTTGAATTTAGAGGTTAAATTTTTTTTTAAAGATGAGCCCATAACGTGTAATTTTCAAGATTTCAAGAAAAACACAGAAAACTTTTTTTTTATTGATCACTCATTTGCTTTTCCTCTGCAGGAATCTGCCTTCAACAAGCGTACACCGTAGCTTACAAGATAACACTTCGGGATCTTGGTATCACCTCTGATTTCAGGTGAATTGTACAGACGTGCAAAATTCTGCTTGCATAACAGGTTCCTCCTGCATTTTGTGAATGTCCCAGCCATTGTTAACATTCGTCGGGTAAATGACTTGATTCCGATTTGAATCGTGAGATATGATAACGATTCGATAAACGCTATGTATAATAACGTTGTTGCATTGTTTGAAGATCTATCGACGTGTGGGGCGAAAGTTTTTGTGTTTACGTCTGTGTGGCATTTTAAAAATGTAATTGAGATGAGAATTTTCAGGTGCAAGCGTAGGTGTGACTGATTTAACCTCGGCATCAGCACTTGTCAAAAAACAAACAAACCCTTTTATGTGGTTACATTGCTGATCGATATTGTGCTGAGCATTGCAGCTATCGGATTGGTGCTTCACAGGCAGTGTGTTGCATTAATGAAGGACGCCGTCCTCAGACAGATGTAAGCTGGGATCCTCTGCTATCATTAGTGGACTTAAAGACCACCTGTCTTTTTTCCATGAAGCGGTGGCACATTGCCACCGATTTCCACATTGTGGCGCACCTACAGGGAGCGTTCCTCCTCGGCACAACATTGGCGCTTTAAAAAGAATGCAACACCTGTTGCAGACCACTAACTGATTCAGTCTAATATGCAAACCACAAACTCGTAAGGACATAGTCATTGTATGGAATTTTTGGAAAGTCGATTCCTGTCCACTTTTTGTGGAGGAAATTGTCTTGGCTTGTGTACTTTACGTATCATCCGTGTCCCTAATTATTAATGTGTCAATACCCATTTCAATTTGAGGAGCTTTAACATGTGTTTTTATCAAGCAGCTTCTGTAATTTACCTCAAAAAACTGTACCATGAAAAATTTTCCTGAACATATTTCCCCGCATTTTTTATTTATGTTTTGTTTTTTCTTCACAATTGGGGGTTTTCTTTCATGCCTGATTATAATAAACTCCAGCTCCCTTCCCTTTCTCTTTACTATTGCCATGACTATCAGTTTGTCCTCTTTTTTTTTTAATTTTTATGTAATAACCTTTGGCTCGTAGACACAAGTGCAGCTCCATTGTCTGCACCGATGCTTGTTTAAATGGATGAGTACTGTCCTTCCATCCTCTCCTCCCCATCATTACTTCTGACAAACGTTGTGTATTGAGTTTTCTTGACTTGGACAGCTATATCCCTCAGAGGAGGACTTTGGACAAACATATCCACAGATGGGTGCTACCCTTATGATCTTTGGGCCAATTGAAATTGCCAGATAAGTGGTAATCACTGATTATAATCAAATCATAAATATGAAAAGATGGGTCCATTTGCTTATCATTCCATCGTGCTGCCTGGCATCTGGAGCTTCCTTATGAATGTTCGCCACTTTGGTCGTCTTCAGCCCACATCGGATTTTATATATATAATTTTCACCCCACGTGACCTTCATTTCTAATTGTCATCTCAATGATCAGCATTGCCAGGTCTCTCTGGCCGTCCAAACCTTCTCTCCATCAGGTGCAGGTCGCCAGTATATTGTTCTTTTCTTTATATCTTGATCCTCCATGCACAACACTTGACCAATACATCTACTACATCCTAATTTTGCTCTCTTCTCTGATGTTTTTCTCTGTTAAGACCTTCAACCTCTTTCTTACAAGCCATTTCAGGCCAGAAGATTGTCAAGATTTGTTCTGGTTACTGTAAGATAAAAACCCAGTTTTCATGCTATTTCTTTGGTGATTTTAGTCGCCTTTCGAAGAACAGAGAGCTATAGCGATACCCAAACGTGAGCGGTCAGCGTCAGCGTGAGCGTGAAATGTTAAATTTTTTGTATTCGGAAAAACTCCTCGACGGTTTCGACGAAACTTGGTGGGGGGGTTAGTAGGTCCAAAGTATCATGCCATTAGATTTTGGACTGGTCCCCCCCCCCCCAAAAAAAAATTTAGAGAATTTTTTTTTTTTGCATTTCTCATGTTTTAATGATTTCCAACCCCCCCCCCCCCTCCAATAAAAAATTGTAGAGAAAAATTTTTTTTTTGGCATTTCTACATGTTTTAAGTGATTTCCAAACCCCACCCCCCCAAAAAAAAAAAAATTGTTAGAGAAAAAAACTTTTGCAACTTTTTTTAACAAAATTTTCGATTTCTTTTTTTTGGCATTCTACAAATGTTTTAAGTGATTCCAACCCCCCCCCCCCCCCACCAAAAAAAAAATGTTGGAGAAAAGAACTATAACTCTGTCAGCATGTTGACATCATATTAATGAATAAGATATAAGGTTCACTTGAGTGACCCAGCAGTAATTGCGGCGGAGGTTTTTAGCTGCCTGTTCGAAGAACGAGGCTATAGCGATCCACCCGGCGTAGCGTCAGCGTCAGCGTGAGCGTGAATTTAAATTTTTGTATTACGGAAAAACTCCTCGACGGATTTCGACGAAACCTTGGTGGGGGGGGTTAGGTAGGTCCCAAGGATCAATGCCCATAGTTTTGGACTTGGTCGCCCCCCCCCCCAAAAAACAATTGTGAGAATTTTTTTTTTTCATTCTACATGTTTTAAGTGATTTCCAACCCCTCCCCAAAAAAATTGAGAAACAAAACTTATTTTTTTGGCATTTCTACATGTTTTAAGTGGATATCCAACCCCCCCCCCCCCAAAAACAAAATTGTTAGAGGAAAAAAAAATTTTTTTGAAACTTTTTTCACCCAAAATTTCGATTCTTTTTTGCATTTCCTACATGTTTTAAGTGATTTCCAACCCCCCCCCCCCCAAAAAAAATGTTGGAGAAAAGAACTATAACTCTGTCGCACTGTTGACATCATATTTAAAGATAAGATATAAGGTCACTTGAAGTGACCCAGCAGTTATTGGCGGCGGAAGGTGCGGAGGTTTTGCAACCTCCCGAAGTGCTCCCCTCTAGTTTCCTTTCTAATTGTTTATCTACCACACTATTTTTTATACGCCCGATATATATTTATTATAAATTCATAGTCGGGGTGTAAATTATGGACCGTCGTCCGTCCGCCGTCTGTCCGTCGTCGTCTGTCTGTCTGTCTGTCCGTCGTTCCTGTCGCGCACTCAACTCCCAAAGTTTTAACTTTCACGTTTCATATTTTGGTGACATAGGTACAGACTGTGGAGTCCGTTGTTTCACCGACATACCTTTCGTCATCTAAAGTGGTTGCCAATGGCAACCGGGAATGCTGTTTTCACATCCGTTCCTGCTGTCCGCACTCTAACTCACCAAAGTTTTCAACTTTCATGTTCATATTTGGTACATAGGTACAGACTGTGGAGACGGTGGTGTCGCACATACGTTCGTCATCTAAAGTGGTTGCCATGGCAACCAGAGATGCTGTTTCCGTCCGTGTCCTGTCCCCACTCTAACTCCCAAAGTTTCAACTTCACGTTCATATTTGTACAATAGGTAACAGACTGTGGAGACGGTGTGTCGCGACATACATCTCGTCCATCTAAAGTGGTGTCATGGCAACCAGGATGCTGTTTCCATCCGTTCCTGTCCGCACTTTAACTCCAAGTTTTCAACTTTCACGTTCATTTTGGTACATAGGTACAGACTGTGGAACGGTGTGTAGCGACATACGTTCGTCATCTCAAGTGGTTGCCGAATGGCAAACCAGGAATGCTGTTTTCCCATCAGTTCCTGTCCGCACTCTAAACTCCCAAAGTTTCAACTTTCACGTTTCATATTTGGTACATAGGTACAGACTGGTGGAGAACGGTGTGTAGCCGACATACGTTTCGTCATCTAAAGTGTTGCCATGGCAACCAGGGGATGCTGTTTTCCATGTAGTAGCACAATTTGTATAACCTTATGTGGGTTGCGTATATTGTGCTCACTTGCGCTCTTGTTACTGATTACAATATACAAATACATATATTGCTTTATAATTATAACTTCCAACTGGCAATGCTTTATTAAAAATATTAATTATTAAGCTCGTCTTTTAAAAACGATAAATGTATAACAGGCAGCATTGGTGGCTTTGACACCACTCTGGTCCAAGATTCACATCAAAATAGGAGGTCACGTTGTAGTAATAAATATCCCACGTCACATTGCTGTTAAACGATCCTCGCCTTAAGGCCCTGTCACACCCTTGACGATTAGCCAGGTTTGCTTGACGTATGCAAAATTTTGGCTAAAACCGCTGGCACACGTACGAATACGTTTGGGTAAGTTTGTATAGTTAAGAGCATGCTGGCATACGTGTAGTATACGCCGAGGTGTTAGACAATTTTCCATGCTTGAAATTTTTTGACGTTATGCCAGCGTCTGAACTCACACTTTCCGCATAGCTGGCCGTAAAGTTTGTAGGCACGTTACGCGATCGTTGACACACGTTACTTGTAAGTTTACTCAAGTCGAAAACACGTCGAGGTAATGTTTATCGTACCCGAAACTATTTCTAACCCTATGGAGTAACGTGTTGTAGGCACGTTACGCGATTTTGTTGACTACAACGTCGACAAACAGTTAACTTGTAGTTTACTTCATAAGTCAACATGTCAATGTAATGGTTAGCGTCAGTGTCCAGACTCCCCTGGTTTTTTTTTTTCTTCGGTATGAACGGTGATGTTAACACTTCGATTACTCGTCGGTTATAATAATAATAATTAATAGGCTGCTGCTCAACGATTTAAATCATAACCGCACTAGAAAATCGAAGTGTCAACATCACCAGTCATACCGAAGAAAAAAAAGATAAAAAACAACCAGGGAGTCTGGAACACTGACCTAACCATTACATGACGTGTTTCGACTTATGAGTAACGTACAGTAACGTATTGACGTTTGTCACGATCGCTAGCGTGCCTACAACTTAGCCAGCGTATGCGGAATGTGTGTCATATCGTTGAGTACGTGAAAATTTTCAACTGCTGAAAATTTCTCGGTACTCGGCGTTATGATGACGTATGCCAGCGTGCTATTAATGTATACAAAACTTAACCCATAACTATTCGACGTGTGCCAGCTGTCGGCAATTTTTTATAAACGTCGGCATACCGCTGGCTAAAACGTAAGGTGTGACAAGCGGCTTCACACTTCGTATGTCTAGTGCGGTTATGATTTGAATCGTCCGAGCCGCAGCCTATGAATAGCCTACGCCACGTGATTGTCGGCGATACGCGCCCGCGCCTATGCATAGTTGACTATCGTTGGGCATAGGTTGTACGCCGACCACAACGCTCAGCATTCGTTGGTATAAGTTATCTATATGTGATTAAAACGTTTCTGTGTACGTTACTAATACGTTTATAGCATACGTCCAACACGTTATTATACGCCCAAAACTTTAAAAAAACATCCAAGAGTTTAGCGTACGCAGCAGCGTTTTTAACATACATTTTGAGCCTTGCCATACGCTGGCTAAAAGTAAGGTGTGAACCGCCTATAGTTTTGGTGTTGTACTTATTTGACTTACAAATTCCCTTGAGTCTCATGAAGCACCTCTTGCCTCTTTTTCTCCTTCCTGTTAAGTTAACCACTGTCCCACAGTATGTAACATTCAACCTCTAATTGGTCAACTTGTCAACAGGCACACGCACACGCGCACACACACACACACGCATATTTTGCAAATTTGACATCAAAACCAGAACTGGTATTAATTGGATCACACTAAACGAAATTTTAATCCTTAATTTACCCATATTTAACTGTTACAGACCTCGGAGACTCAGATCTTTCAATGGCATTGTATGTGATGCAATTAACAATCTGAGATGACAATTGCTCTGAGTAAGAAGGGAGGAAGCAAAAGAAGAATCGGAACTTGCGAATGCCAAGGTAGTCGATGAGTGGCATTGAAATGGCTGCGCAGATACGACAAAAATGATCCAACCTTTGGAAAGTGGAAAACAACAACGCAGTGTATTGTGACTCACTGACACTGCAGCACAGCAGGCGGATCGATATCATATGCGGTTTTTGCAACCTCGTGGCTCATACTTGCAGTGCAAACATTGGTCAAAGGGTGTGGACGTCCAGACTTTTACCGGCTGATGAATGTATGCACGCGGAAATTTACATCAGCAGGCCCTTTATAAAGTCACTTTCAGCACCATTTCTCATTCCAAGCTTGTCCTAAAGATGTTAATGTGATGCCATTGACAGCTTTCCAATGTCTGATTAGATGAACAAAAGTGCCATCGATCGTACTGAGAAACATGTTGGAATAAAGCTATTTTGCTGGTGTTCATGGTTAGCTGCATGAACATTAGAAGCCACTCGGTGGAACAACACTAAACACAATCCAACAACCTTGATTAGTATCTCAGGGTGGGGATGGGGTCGGGCATCTATCTGCCTGGGGGATGGCAGACGAAGACCCCTGGAGTATCGGTGAAAGTGGATGCAGAGACACGCTGCTCCGCGCATGGCTCCCCATAACTGAGCCTGACCTGACCTGACTGACCCTGACTTTCGGTAGGTCATACCTCTGCCAGGCCTGAACAGTTTTCTCTTATCTCACTGATAGGCTCGTATCTGCATCGGTAATTCAACCAAAAATAATTGGCTTCTTCTTGTCGTCTACCCAAACTCATCCACCAAAGTTTTTAACTTATTTATTATTTTCTGAATCCATCCATACGTTTTGAATATCGTGTACATATCAATTAGCCCCATCTCTCATTGGTGAAGAAATCGCTTAAAAAACTATCATAACCTGATCTGGATCCGCAATCTTCACCAAAATCAATCAAAATGGAGGCACATTGAATTCACCATTGTCAATAATTTGCATCTTTGTTTTAAACATGTTCACCAACTTTGGGAGGACTCCTCTTCACTCTAACTGGAGACTGACTTCTCAGAGGAAATAAGCATGCAATTTCCAGCAACAAAAGTGTTCATATTCAGCTACTTGTGTTCATCGATTTTTACTTCATATTCCAGTGGCTCTTAAAGGTAATTGCAAGTGGATGTGAGCTTGTTCCATTGATGGTAACGGCTGTGTTTGCACGTTTTTTTCGTTTTCATTTCTTAGTAATACAATATTCCACGCTGCAAAGCGAGAGCTGGGAACACTAAATGAATCAAGCACTCCTCGTGAAAAGCAAGCTTTGCCTGAGGACGGTGCTGCACATGTGTTGCAGTCCTCCAGGCACGAGGTACTGACTGCGATGAGGATTTTATCTTCTCATACCCTTTATTCTTCAACGCGTGCCTTTTTTGACTAACGCACACATTTTATTTGCTGCTTTTCGTAGCCAAATGTGCCAAACGCCACCACAGATGACCTGCTTTCCAGTGTTGATATATCTCGTTTTAGTGAAGACAGAGGTGCCAAACTGGTATGTGATCTTTTGTGCACCATTGTTCTAATTCTCCACTTTCTCAATCTCCTTTCTGGGGTTTTTATTTATTTATTTATTTATTATTTTCACATTTGTTTGTTTATAGAGCTCGACCTTACTTAAAAATTATCTTTTAATTGTTCCATGTGCTTTTTCTGCTCTATAGCTTCACAATCCATCATCATTTTATTTATTATGTATTTGCGTCGAGCAGAAGTCTAATTTCAACTTAAGAAAATTAATCAGCTTATTTCCACTTCACTAACAGTTTTATTACAAAATTTCCACCACTAATTTTTTTTCTGCAACTTGAAGATGATGGTATTTTTTTTTTTTTTTTTTTTTGTTTGTTTTTTGTTGCTGATGAAGGTTTCTGGAATGCAAAGATCTTTTAAGAGCAAAATGAACGTACTATACTCGAGAACGCCACTCGGTCGAGCGCAATACCTCCACCATGCTGGACCAAGTTAAGTTTGGGTACCCACTGATCTGGATCGGACCTCAACCAAAATCTAATCGGCTGTTCTTGCACCTACCCAAACTCATCCACCAAGTTTTGTCATCCGTACACGATGTTTTGAGATATTGTAATATATATCATTTTTGGCCCCACTCTCAATTGTGAGAATCACTTAAAATTATAGTTCCGGATCCGGATCTTCACCAAAATTGAATTAATTGTCCCTCGCCACACATCCAACCTGTCCACCAGTTTCGTCACAACCTGTCCACAACATTTTAAAATATCGTGCTATATATGTTTTGACCCTTTTGTGATGGACCTCGCTGCTCCCCAGATAACTCTAAGATCCGAGGTGTCCAATAAAAAGACACAGACCACCATCCTACAACACTCACCTATGGCCAGATCTCGTGCCAGGATCGGTTCACCATACCTGTGAGATGATTGAAGCAGATAAGGAACGCGTACCAGTGGGTGTGCAACGGATATTGATTGCTGAGCGAACCAGCGTTACCATCAACCCTGGGTCGATGACCCTCAGGCATGCTACACGATAAAAGCGGATACACATAGGATAGTTCCCAGCTTATATTGGCATGACAGGAAGCAAGTTTTACAGGCAAGTATTTAAACATTATAACATTCCATTACATCTACGCAACATACCCCTGCCCTCATAATTATTAGCCAATCACTTAGTACTTTAACATGGTCCAGCACCCAAATAAGTGAAAGATTTGAGGAAGGGTAAAGAAGAGGAAGAGGTGAGAAGACTAGTTGGGGCTCTTTTAACATGCTCGCACACTGAGTTGCCGCTGTCGGATTTGGCCTGATGACCTTGGATTCAACCTCCTTAGCGCTCCCTCAGAGTGGCTTAATGTACTGCATGTGATGGTGCTCCACTTGCGCCTCTGCCGGGGTTCAAGCGCCGCGATGTATGGTGGCTGCATGCGTTGGTAGTGGCAGTTCGTGATGTGAGAATGGTGAGGTTAGGAGCTGCAAATATGGCCAGGCACAAGTGAGGCCAACGATTGGACCGAAGATGTATCAGGGTGTGAGTGCAAAGGTGTGTGTTGTGCATTGATGAAAAGATGTAAAACCTATTTGAAAGATGCCAAAGGAGCAAGCAATGTGAAGCAAAGGTGAAAAAAGGAAAGAAAGAGAAAGACGGAACAAGGTGCCAAAATGAGCGAGAAATTAACGCGAACAAAAAAAGAATAAAGTGAAACGTACACACACGGCTAAATCAAGGACATACAAAGTGTAGATGTTGAAGAGTCGCACAGCTCCCACCACACACTTCTGTGCTTTGTCGAATATTATAGCCCCTTTACTTCCCACTCCCACGGCGCCGCAGCCTGACTGCTTTGGGCCAAACAGCTCGTCATTGTTTTGAGGACCCACGAGCTTCTAGAAAAGGGGGACATACACGGCCTGTCACTTTGAGATGGTTGTACGCAAACTCGCACCGCCTGCCTCGTGACCAAGTCTAGTGTGTGAAGGGATTGATTGCTTTCTACGCGTGTGCATGAATCTCTCACCTAGGTCTTTCGTGGCCAGTCCGTGTGGCGTGGGAGAAATGCTCAAGTCGCAGAAAGTAAAGAAACATACATTTACTCAAACTGTCACAGTGCACTCGATCCATACATAATACAGCTTATTCTTAGAGCAAAACAGAATACTGGCGACATAAGCTAGCTTAATCCTTTGTGTTGGTGCTCCGTTCTCCCCAGGGCGCTCACAACCGTCACACTATCTTTCAATGGAAAGAATCATAAAAATTAAAAAATAATTATCGATCGGATCATCAACCTAACAAATCAATTCATCCTCGTCACACACTCAACCTGTCCACAAGTTCATCCGATGCATCCATAACGTTTTGAGACATCCTGCTCATCGACAGACAGATGCGCAGACAAACAGGGGTGAAAACATTAGCGAGCGATGTATGAAAAATATGAAGCAAACGTGGTGTTACCGAAGCTCCATAGTCACGTGATGAAATAGCGCCAACCTTTGTGTCGTTGGTATTACAAATCAGGTCTTCCCTTTATCTGTGAATTGAAATAATGAATAGCGTTGTGATCAATAAAATTATTTTAAAAAATTACAAAGTGCATTTCCATGACTGTGCCGCAGACATTTCCACTGAAGGTGGCTGAGAACTACTCCTGCCCTCAGGCAACAGTGCCTGCCAGTTGATTTGAATGAACGTTTCCAGCTAAAAATGGTCTACACTTACTGTGCAGTATCGTAGTGCTTTAACTGTGGCAAATGGTCTTCTTTGAGTACCGCAACTCTTTGCAATTCTTTCCTTTTGTGGTCTGTTCTCATCTTAACAACTATCACGCAATATCACTGACAGACTGAATGATCAGGCAGTTGGACTTGAGGCAAAGTGAAACTCCATTGTAACTCAGGATTCTGAAGGCTGAGGTGGGCATGTTTTATGTTAGCCCTGGATTATGTCGCAAATGCTGTTAAAATTCAAAAGAAGAAGCTCGGAGTGGAAAGCAGTGAAAATGTCAGGGATAAATTAAGCCTTCTGAGTGTCCTGAATCCCTGCCCTTGAATTTCTGTTCACAGTCTCCACCTCAGGTACTCCATCCCCATCAGCATGCTTTGTCACTGTTTGCTCAGGGTTATACAGTGCCTAGAAAGTATTGTGCAGTTGTGGGGTAAATGGAGGAATTCATAGAAAGGTAGGATTGTATGAGTAACTTGGTCTTGGACGGTAGGAGACACCTCAATGTAATTTATAGTAGGGACTGAAACCTTTTATTTTTTTTTTTGCAATTTTAAGCACCAGCGATTAAAAGGAATCACCCCTTAGAACAACAATCTGAGCCGGACATTTCCAAGCAGGCGAAAACCCCACCTTCAAGGAATGACAAACTGGCAACCACCCCCTGGAGCGGATGATGAATGGGCGTTGACGTCAGGGAGAAGAAGGAGTTGGGATCGATTCAAAACCCTAGGAGAAGGAGCGGGGACAGAACGAGTGGGGCAGCATCGGCAGGTGGAAGACAAGAAGGGCATTAACGGCTGGCTTCCCCCGATACGGTGAAGAAGGCTGCACATCTCGTGTTGGTGCTGAGGTGGATTTTCCCGCGGATGGACCAATGCGCTGGCCATTGACTGTTCGGCTGTGCCATCGATGTGTGTACGTTTCTGAGGCTAGGAAGACAGAGCGTGCCTCGTGGCCTGATCACGGGGCCTCAGAAATCGTCCTCGTCATATGAGTCGAGGAGGAAGGGCGATCGTGGTGAACGAACCTGGTGCAAGAGAGGAACGGTCGGCATATTTGCTCGTGAAAGAAAGCTGCACAGCGGTTTTCTGAGGCCCTGGTGTGAGTATCACCGCCCAAATGTGTCTCTGACGTTTTCCCCCCAGCGAGGGCGGCTGTTGCGCCATTTTGGGTGCGTTTTCCCATGCGGACAACGTGGTTTGGCGAACTTCAACCTTCAGAAACTCATCGTCTGGGTACAACAGCTAAGTGCCAGAAGAAAGGAGGTTTTTCTAATTATTTATTCTGTCCCTTGTCTTGTGGAGGCACCTCAAATAGGAATTTAGTTTTATCTCGCCATTCCTTTTTTATTATTACATGAATTATTAACATTGTAAATATTTTGATTTATTTTTCAATAAACCCGTATTTATTTTAGGTGCTTGTGTTGTCTGTTTGTTTGTGGGTTTGAGTATAAAACCCGTGTGCCTCCGTCTCGCCGCCCGCCTCCGTGCGTGCCATAATCTCCCGAGAATCTCGGCTGTTCGCTCCAAACGGAGAAAACTGTTTTTGGCTATCCGTCCAAGCAGGCCTAACGCCCATGGACATACGCTATTAACACCCTTGACTTTTTCATATTTTGTTACACCTGAATTAAAATGTGATTAAAATTTTTTTTTTTTTTAATTAATCACGATCTCCACAAACTCCCCATACTGACAGTGAAACCGTTTTTTTCGAAATCCTTACAAATTCACTGAAAATTACATACCAAAATATCTAATTTAACAGAAATATTCATTTCCGCGAAGTCAATACTTTGTTGAAGCGCCTTTTGGCAGCGATTACGCTTCAAATCTTCTTGGGTAATGTTGTATCAACTTTGTTATCCGGAATTTGGGGTTTTTCTCTTTCTTCTTGCAATTTTGCTCAAAGCTCTGTCAGTGGATGGGGATTTCAGTGAACAGCAATCTTTCAGTCTTATACAGATTTCTCAATGAGATTCAAGTCTGTGAAAGTCCTCGAGTGGACCAGCCAAAGCACCATTTTGTTCTGAGCCATTCCATGTTGCTTGGCTGTATGGTTGTTGGGGTCATTGTCCTGTTGATACGTAAGTCTGTGCCACAGTTGAGGTCTTTTTGCACTCGAAGCAAGGTTCTCAAGGATTTCCCTGTATTGCCTCCATTCATTGTTCCCTCTATCAACAGTTCCCACCCCCTTGCTGCTGAAAAGCGTCCCATTAGCATGCCTCTGCACCATCATGCTTCATGCTGGGTGGTGTTAGATGGTGATGCGCTGTCTCCTGTTTACTGCAGACTGCACTTTTGCATTCAGGCAAGAGAGTTCCAGTTTTTTGTCTCAATCAGAACCACAGATCTTTTGCTCGATGCTCATCATCTTTGACGTGGCTCTTTGTCAACTCAGTCGTACTGTCCGTGTGCCTTCTTTCTCAGGAGTTAAGTTCTTCCCGTCTGGGCCACTCTCCCATAAGCCTTGATTTGTGAAGTGCTGCAGAGATTGTTTCCTTCTGCACGGTTCTCCATCCTCAGCCATGAACTTGTAGATTCCGTGTGTTCATTGGTTAATTTTTTTTTTTTTTTTTTTTTTTTGTTGGTCAACTCCCTGACCCCAAGGTCCTTCTTGCCCCAGTTGTTCAGTTTGGTTGGATGCCGCTTTAGGAAAAGTCTCGGTAGTTCCATATCTTTCATTTTCTAATGATGGAGCTCACTGCTCTTCGGCAATTTTGGAAGTTCTAGAAATTGTTTTATAACCTTCAACCATATCTATGCTCCTCACAATTCTATCACGGAGTTCAACGAGCTTCCTTTAATACCCCACCCTGGGACTTCAGGAGAGTTTCTGCCTGCTGCCTGTCAACTGTGGGACCTTGTAGAGAAGGTGTGTTTCTTTCTAAATCATGTCCCATCAGTTGAATTGGCCACAGGTGGATCCCAAGTTTTTAGAGACCATCTAAGGATGATAAAAGTAAATTGGCACCTGAAGCTCGTTTGGATGTCATAGCAGGGGTTGAAACTATGTTACCGATCAGTGACAACCAATTAAATTGGAATCCATTTTTAAATCAGCTGTAACACAATCAATCATGTGGAAAGTCCAGGGGTGGTAAATAACTTTCTGAAGGCACTGTAATACATAAGCATAAAGCTGGTGCGGATTTCCACCCCACACCTTGATTTTATTCCCATTACATGCCCTTTCTCTATCTTTGGTCCTTCAAAAAACCTTGCCTTTCTCACATTTCTTCCTACACTTTCTTATCCTCATTCCTTTTCCCTTCCTCTTCTCTCTCCCTTTTCTCATTTAAACTTTTCCTCATCGATTTCTGATCCTAACCAATCCCCTGCGCACGCACGCCACACACACACACACACACACACACACACACACACACACACAACACACCCAACACACAACACGAACACAACACACACACACACCTGCAGTGCTGTATTATGTAGGGCAACAAAGATCTTGAGGCAGACCATCCTCATTATAGTGTAGCTGTTGCCTGGCAGGTAACTTACATGTTAGATTTCAAATTCAAATACATTTTCCCAGCCTCATAATATTTTAAGCAACTTGCCATCTCATATTGAATGTTTTGGGTTGGGGGAGCTGGCCGGGGTGGAGGAGAGACGCAAATTGGTGGTATTTTGTGAATTTTGCTATTTTAATCTTTAAATGGCTTTTTTTGTGTTGGGCCTTTTCTGTTGTTTTTGAAGTGAATATTGCAGCTTATATAGCAGATCTTCTAATTTTCTGAGTTTTGAAGTTTTGTTTCACCTTTAACTCTTCCACATACCTCTTTTTAGGATGGCAAACTTGAGCTCATGAAAAATTCCAGTTTCAGTGTGAAGCAAGATGAGCTGGATTTCTGTCTCTACCTCTCTGAGGCTTCAGTGGAGCATGTCCGGCGGTGCATCATCGACCTCAGGTAACAAGAGTGATCTTGTCTCGGCGCAGTTTGATGCAGTCATTTGCTTGACAAATTTAGGTCCATTCTTTCCATCTTTCGGTACTGTTTAAAACTTTGGTTTAATGTGCTCATTAGATTGTTCAGAATCGGTTGTAGTATTTTCACAAGATTCAAGGTAAATTGTTGGAAATTATTTATGCTGCCCCGAAGTGTCCAGTGTGACTTTTTGTTGATGATGGTAAAAACAGATGATGCAGGTTGACTGTTTAAAAAAATATATATATATATATATTGCAATAATAGAACTCTCCCAAAAAGGTTGATTGATAACTCAATGGACAACTCAATCTTGTCATGATCTTGAGCAATATTCATCTTCTTCACTTCATTGATGTGAAAAAGTAATCTTTTGTGAGATGTAATCGCTTTTAGAATGGGCTCCAAAATGAAAACAAAATGATTTTACTGAACGATACTCAGTAAGATCGCATGCCTCCGCCAAGCAAACGGTTTACGTTTTGTATCCCACTGATAGGCCAGATCCGGATCTTCACCAAAACAACCATTTCGTCCCTTGTCACACACCCAACCGTCCAAGTTTCGTCGATCCGTCCATAACTTTTTGAGATGTTTTGATGGTACAAGTACTCCATCAGATTCTTCCCAGCCATAGTCAGTAGGCTCAAGGGAAACTCTGGTTAGCTTGTCTGGTTGTCCACACCTTACAAAGGATATGAAGAATTCTCTATTTTCTGCACTTTGTAATGCTGTATATCTCAAAAAGTTATGGACGGATCGACGAAACTTGGACGGTTGGGTGTGTGACAAGGGACGAAATGGTTGTTTTGGTGAAGATCCGGATCTGGCCTATCAGTGGGATACAAAACGTAAACCGTTTGCTTGGCGGAGGCATGCGATCTTACTGAGTATCGTTCAGTAAAATCATTTTGTTTTCATTTTGGAGCCCATTCTAAAAGCGATTACATCTCACAAAAGATTACTTTTTCACATCAATGAAGTGAAGAAGATGAATATTGCTCAAGATCATGACAAGATTGAGTTGTCCATTGAGTTATCAATCAACCTTTTTGGGAGAGTTCTATTATTGCAATATATATATATATATATTTTTTTAAACAGTCAACCTGCATCATCTGTTTTTACCATCATCAACAAAAAGTCACACTGGACACTTCGGGGCAGCATAAATAATTTCCAACAATTTACCTTGAATCTTGTGAAAATACTACAACCGATTCTGAACAATCTAATGAGCACATTAAACCAAAGTTTTAAACAGTACCGAAAGATGGAAAGAATGGACCTAAATTTGTCAAGCAAATGACTGCATCAAACTGCGCCGAGACAAGATCACTCTTGTTACCTGAGGTCGATGATGCACCGCCGGACATGCTCCACTGAAGCCTCAGAGAGGTAGAGACAGAAATCCAGCTCATCTTGCTTCACACTGAAACTGGAATTTTTCATGAGCTCAAGTTTGCCATCCTAAAAAGAGGTATGTGGAAGAGTTAAAGGTGAAACAAAACTTCAAAACTCAGAAAATTAGAAGATCTGCTATATAAGCTGCAATATTCACTTCAAAAACAACAGAAAAGGCCCAACACAAAAAAAGCCATTTAAAGATTAAAATAGCAAAATTCACAAAATACCACCAATTTGCGTCTCTCCTCCACCCCGGCCAGCTCCCCCAACCCAAAACATTCAATATGAGATGGCAAGTTGCTTAAAATATTATGAGGCTGGGAAAATGTATTTGAATTTGAAATCTAACATGTAAGTTACCTGCCAGGCAACAGCTACACTATAATGAGGATGGTCTGCCTCAAGATCTTTGTTGCCCTACATAATACAGCACTGCAGGTGTGTGTGTGTGTTGTGTTCGTGTTGTGTGTTGGGTGTGTTGTGTGTGTGTGTGTGTGTGTGTGTGTGTGTGTGTGTGTGTGGCGTGCGTGCGCAGGGGATTGGTTAGGATCAGAAATCGATGAGGAAAAGTTTAAATGAGAAAAGGGAGAGAGAAGAGGAAGGGAAAAGGAATGAGGATAAGAAAGTGTAGGAAGAAATGTGAGAAAGGCAAGGTTTTTTGAAGGACCAAAGATAGAGAAAGGGCATGTAATGGGAATAAAATCAAGGTGTGGGGTGGAAATCCGCACCAGCTTTATGCTTATGTATTACAGTGCCTTCAGAAAGTTATTTACCACCCCTGGACTTTCCACATGATTGATTGTGTTACAGCTGATTTAAAAATGGATTCCAATTTAATTGGTTGTCACTGATCGGTAACATAGTTTCAACCCCTGCTATGACATCCAAACGAGCTTCAGGTGCCAATTTACTTTTATCATCCTTAGATGGTCTCTAAAAACTTGGGATCCACCTGTGGCCAATTCAACTGATGGGACATGATTTAGAAAGAAACACACCTTCTCTACAAGGTCCCACAGTTGACAGGCAGCAGGCAGAAACTCTCCTGAAGTCCCAGGGTGGGGTATTAAAGGAAGCTCGTTGAACTCCGTGATAGAATTGTGAGGAGCATAGATATGGTTGAAGGTTATAAAACAATTTCTAGAACTTCCAAAATTGCCGAAGAGCAGTGAGCTCCATCATTAGAAAATGAAAGATATGGAACTACCGAGACTTTTCCTAAAGCGGCATCCAACCAAACTGAACAACTGGGGCAAGAAGGACCTTGGGGTCAGGGAGTTGACCAACAAAAAAAAAAAAAAAAAAAAAAAATTAACCAATGAACACACGGAATCTACAAGTTCATGGCTGAGGATGGAGAACCGTGCAGAAGGAAACAATCTCTGCAGCACTTCACAAATCAAGGCTTATGGGAGAGTGGCCCAGACGGGAAGAACTTAACTCCTGAGAAAGAAGGCACACGGACAGTACGACTGAGTTGACAAAGAGCCACGTCAAAGATGATGAGCATCGAGCAAAAGATCTGTGGTTCTGATTGAGACAAAAAACTGGAACTCTCTTGCCTGAATGCAAAAGTGCAGTCTGCAGTAAACAGGAGACAGCGCATCACCATCTAACACCACCCAGCATGAAGCATGATGGTGCAGAGGCATGCTAATGGGACGCTTTTCAGCAGCAAGGGGGTGGGAACTGTTGATAGAGGGAACAATGAATGGAGGCAATACAGGGAAATCCTTGAGAACCTTGCTTCGAGTGCAAAAAGACCTCAACTGTGGCACAGACTTACGTATCAACAGGACAATGACCCCAACAACCATACAGCCAAGCAACATGGAATGGCTCAGAACAAAATGGTGCTTTGGCTGGTCCACTCGAGGACTTTCACAGACTTGAATCTCATTGAGAAATCTGTATAAGACTGAAAGATTGCTGTTCACTGAAATCCCCATCCACTGACAGAGCTTTGAGCAAAATTGCAAGAAGAAAGAGAAAAACCCCAAATTCCGGATAACAAAGTTGATACAACATTACCCAAGAAGATTTGAAGCGTAATCGCTGCCAAAAGGCGCTTCAACAAAGTATTGACTTCGCGGAAATGAATATTTCTGTTAAATTAGATATTTTGGTATGTAATTTTCAGTGAATTTGTAAGGATTTCGAAAAAAACGGTTTCACTGTCAGTATGGGGAGTTTGTGGAGATCGTGATTAATTAAAAAAAAAAAAAATTTTAATCACATTTTAATTCAGGTGTAACAAAATATGAAAAAGTCAAGGGTGTTAATAGCGTATGTCCATGGGCGTTAGGCCTGCTTGGACGGATAGCCAAAAACAGTTTTCTCCGTTTGGAGCGAACAGCCGAGATTCTCGGGAGATTATGGCACGCACGGAGGCGGGCGGCGAGACGGAGGCACACGGGTTTTATACTCAAACCCACAAACAAACAGACAACACAAGCACCTAAAATAAATACGGGTTTATTGAAAAATAAATCAAAATATTTACAATGTTAATAATTCATGTAATAATAAAAAAGGAATGGCGAGATAAAACTAAATTCCTATTTGAGGTGCCTCCACAAGACAAGGGACAGAATAAATAATTAGAAAAACCTCCTTTCTTCTGGCACTTAGCTGTTGTACCCAGACGATGAGTTTCTGAAGGTTGAAGTTCGCCAAACCACGTTGTCCGCATGGGAAAACGCACCCAAAATGGCGCAACAGCCGCCCTCGCTGGGGGGAAAACGTCAGAGACACATTTGGGCGGTGATACTCACACCAGGGCCTCAGAAAACCGCTGTGCAGCTTTCTTTCACGAGCAAATATGCCGACCGTTCCTCTCTTGCACCAGGTTCGTTCACCACGATCGCCCTTCCTCCTCGACTCATATGACGAGGACGATTTCTGAGGCCCCGTGATCAGGCCACGAGGCACGCTCTGTCTTCCTAGCCTCAGAAACGTACACACATCGATGGCACAGCCGAACAGTCAATGGCCAGCGCATTGGTCCATCCGCGGGAAAATCCACCTCAGCACCAACACGAGATGTGCAGCCTTCTTCACCGTATCGGGGGAAGCCAGCCGTTAATGCCCTTCTTGTCTTCCACCTGCCGATGCTGCCCCACTCGTTCTGTCCCCGCTCCTTCTCCTAGGGTTTTGAATCGATCCCAACTCCTTCTTCTCCCTGACGTCAACGCCCATTCATCATCCGCTCCAGGGGGTGGTTGCCAGTTTGTCATTCCTTGAAGGTGGGGTTTTCGCCTGCTTGGAAATGTCCGGCTCAGATTGTTGTTCTAAGGGGTGATTCCTTTTAATCGCTGGTGCTTAAAATTGCAAAAAAAAAAATAAAAGGTTTCAGTCCCTACTATAAATTACATTGAGGTGTCTCCTACCGTCCAAGACCAAGTTACTCATACAATCCTACCTTTCTATGAATTCCTCCATTTACCCCACAACTGCACAATACTTTCTAGGCACTGTATAACCCTGAGCAAACAGTGACAAAGCATGCTGATGGGGATGGAGTACCTGAGGTGGAGACTGTGAACAGAAATTCAAGGGCAGGGATTCAGGACACTCAGAAGGCTTAATTTATCCCTGACATTTTCACTGCTTTCCACTCCGAGCTTCTTCTTTTGAATTTTAACAGCATTTGCGACATAATCCAGGGCTAACATAAAACATGCCCACCTCAGCCTTCAGAATCCTGAGTTACAATGGAGTTTCACTTTGCCTCAAGTCCAACTGCCTGATCATTCAGTCTGTCAGTGATATTGCGTGATAGTTGTTAAGATGAGAACAGACCACAAAAGGAAAGAATTGCAAAGAGTTGCGGTACTCAAAGAAGACCATTTGCCACAGTTAAAGCACTACGATACTGCACAGTAAGTGTAGACCATTTTTAGCTGGAAACGTTCATTCAAATCAACTGGCAGGCACTGTTGCCTGAGGGCAGGAGTAGTTCTCAGCCACCTTCAGTGGAAATGTCTGCGGCACAGTCATGGAAATGCACTTTGTAATTTTTTAAAATAATTTTATTGATCACAACGCTATTCATTATTTCAATTCACAGATAAAGGGAAGACCTGATTTGTAATACCAACGACACAAAGGTTGGCGCTATTTCATCACGTGACTATGGAGCTTCGGTAACACCACGTTTGCTTCATATTTTTCATACATCGCTCGCTAATGTTTTCACCCCTGTTTGTCTGCGCATCTGTCTGTCGATGAGCAGGATGTCTCAAAACGTTATGGATGCATCGGATGAACTTGTGGACAGGTTGAGTGTGTGACGAGGATGAATTGATTTGTTAGGTTGATGATCCGATCGATAATTATTTTTTAATTTTTATGATTCTTTCCATTGAAAGATAGTGTGACGGTTGTGAGCGCCCTGGGGAGAACGGAGCACCAACACAAAGGATTAAGCTAGCTTATGTCGCCAGTATTCTGTTTTGCTCTAAGAATAAGCTGTATTATGTATGGATCGAGTGCACTGTGACAGTTTGAGTAAATGTATGTTTCTTTACTTTCTGCGACTTGAGCATTTCTCCCACGCCACACGGACTGGCCACGAAAGACCTAGGTGAGAGATTCATGCACACGCGTAGAAAGCAATCAATCCCTTCACACACTAGACTTGGTCACGAGGCAGGCGGTGCGAGTTTGCGTACAACCATCTCAAAGTGACAGGCCGTGTATGTCCCCCTTTTCTAGAAGCTCGTGGGTCCTCAAAACAATGACGAGCTGTTTGGCCCAAAGCAGTCAGGCTGCGGCGCCGTGGGAGTGGGAAGTAAAGGGGCTATAATATTCGACAAAGCACAGAAGTGTGTGGTGGGAGCTGTGCGACTCTTCAACATCTACACTTTGTATGTCCTTGATTTAGCCGTGTGTGTACGTTTCACTTTATTCTTTTTTTGTTCGCGTTAATTTCTCGCTCATTTTGGCACCTTGTTCCGTCTTTCTCTTTCTTTCCTTTTTTCACCTTTGCTTCACATTGCTTGCTCCTTTGGCATCTTTCAAATAGGTTTTACATCTTTTCATCAATGCACAACACACACCTTTGCACTCACACCCTGATACATCTTCGGTCCAATCGTTGGCCTCACTTGTGCCTGGCCATATTTGCAGCTCCTAACCTCACCATTCTCACATCACGAACTGCCACTACCAACGCATGCAGCCACCATACATCGCGGCGCTTGAACCCCGGCAGAGGCGCAAGTGGAGCACCATCACATGCAGTACATTAAGCCACTCTGAGGGAGCGCTAAGGAGGTTGAATCCAAGGTCATCAGGCCAAATCCGACAGCGGCAACTCAGTGTGCGAGCATGTTAAAAGAGCCCCAACTAGTCTTCTCACCTCTTCCTCTTCTTTACCCTTCCTCAAATCTTTCACTTATTTGGGTGCTGGACCATGTTAAAGTACTAAGTGATTGGCTAATAATTATGAGGGCAGGGGTATGTTGCGTAGATGTAATGGAATGTTATAATGTTTAAATACTTGCCTGTAAAACTTGCTTCCTGTCATGCCAATATAAGCTGGGAACTATCCTATGTGTATCCGCTTTTATCGTGTAGCATGCCTGAGGGTCATCGACCCAGGGTTGATGGTAACGCTGGTTCGCTCAGCAATCAATATCCGTTGCACACCCACTGGTACGCGTTCCTTATCTGCTTCAATCATCTCACAGGTATGGTGAACCGATCCTGGCACGAGATCTGGCCATAGGTGAGTGTTGTAGGATGGTGGTCTGTGTCTTTTTATTGGACACCTCGGATCTTAGAGTTATCTGGGGAGCAGCGAGGTCCATCACAAAAGGGTCAAAACATATATAGCACGATATTTTAAAATGTTGTGGACAGGTTGTGACGAAACTGGTGGACAGGTTGGATGTGTGGCGAGGGACAATTAATTCAATTTTGGTGAAGATCCGGATCCGGAACTATAATTTTAAGTGATTCTCACAATTGAGAGTGGGGCCAAAAATGATATATATTACAATATCTCAAAACATCGTGTACGGATGACAAAACTTGGTGGATGAGTTTGGGTAGGTGCAAGAACAGCCGATTAGATTTTGGTTGAGGTCCGATCCAGATCAGTGGGTACCCAAACTTAACTTGGTCCAGCATGGTGGAGGTATTGCGCTCGACCGAGTGGCGTTCTCGAGTATAGTACGTTCATTTTGCTCTTAAAAGATCTTTGCATTCCAGAAACCTTCATCAGCAACAAAAAACAAACAAAAAAAAAAAAAAAAAAAAATACCATCATCTTCAAGTTGCAGAAAAAAAATTAGTGGTGGAAATTTTGTAATAAAACTGTTAGTGAAGTGGAAATAAGCTGATTAATTTTCTTAAGTTGAAATTAGACTTCTGCTCGACGCAAATACATAATAAATAAAATGATGATGGATTGTGAAGCTATAGAGCAGAAAAAGCACATGGAACAATTAAAAGATAATTTTTAAGTAAGGTCGAGCTCTATAAACAAACAAATGTGAAAATAATAAATAAATAAATAAATAAAAACCCCAGAAAGGAGATTGAGAAAGTGGAGAATTAGAACAATGGTGCACAAAAGATCACATACCAGTTTGGCACCTCTGTCTTCACTAAAACGAGATATATCAACACTGGAAAGCAGGTCATCTGTGGTGGCGTTTGGCACATTTGGCTACGAAAAGCAGCAAATAAAATGTGTGCGTTAGTCAAAAAAGGCACGCGTTGAAGAATAAAGGGTATGAGAAGATAAAATCCTCATCGCAGTCAGTACCTCGTGCCTGGAGGACTGCAACACATGTGCAGCACCGTCCTCAGGCAAAGCTTGCTTTTCACGAGGAGTGCTTGATTCATTTAGTGTTCCCAGCTCTCGCTTTGCAGCGTGGAATATTGTATTACTAAGAAATGAAAACGAAAAAAACGTGCAAACACAGCCGTTACCATCAATGGAACAAGCTCACATCCACTTGCAATTACCTTTAAGAGCCACTGGAATATGAAGTAAAAATCGATGAACACAAGTAGCTGAATATGAACACTTTTGTTGCTGGAAATTGCATGCTTATTTCCTCTGAGAAGTCAGTCTCCAGTTAGAGTGAAGAGGAGTCCTCCCAAAGTTGGTGAACATGTTTAAAACAAAGATGCAAATTATTGACAATGGTGAATTCAATGTGCCTCCATTTTGATTGATTTTGGTGAAGATTGCGGATCCAGATCAGGTTATGATAGTTTTTTAAGCGATTTCTTCACCAATGAGAGATGGGGCTAATTGATATGTACACGATATTCAAAACGTATGGATGGATTCAGAAAATAATAAATAAGTTAAAAACTTTGGTGGATGAGTTTGGGTAGACGACAAGAAGAAGCCAATTATTTTTGGTTGAATTACCGATGCAGATACGAGCCTATCAGTGAGATAAGAGAAAACTGTTCAGGCCTGGCAGAGGTATGACCTACCGAAAGTCAGGGTCAGTCAGGTCAGGTCAGGCTCAGTTATGGGGAGCCATGCGCGGAGCAGCGTGTCTCTGCATCCACTTTCACCGATACTCCAGGGGTCTTCGTCTGCCATCCCCCAGGCAGATAGATGCCCGACCCCATCCCCACCCTGAGATACTAATCAAGGTTGTTGGATTGTGTTTAGTGTTGTTCCACCGAGTGGCTTCTAATGTTCATGCAGCTAACCATGAACACCAGCAAAATAGCTTTATTCCAACATGTTTCTCAGTACGATCGATGGCACTTTTGTTCATCTAATCAGACATTGGAAAGCTGTCAATGGCATCACATTAACATCTTTAGGACAAGCTTGGAATGAGAAATGGTGCTGAAAGTGACTTTATAAAGGGCCTGCTGATGTAAATTTCCGCGTGCATACATTCATCAGCCGGTAAAAGTCTGGACGTCCACACCCTTTGACCAATGTTTGCACTGCAAGTATGAGCCACGAGGTTGCAAAAACCGCATATGATATCGATCCGCCTGCTGTGCTGCAGTGTCAGTGAGTCACAATACACTGCGTTGTTGTTTTCCACTTTCCAAAGGTTGGATCATTTTTGTCGTATCTGCGCAGCCATTTCAATGCCACTCATCGACTACCTTGGCATTCGCAAGTTCCGATTCTTCTTTTGCTTCCTCCCTTCTTACTCAGAGCAATTGTCATCTCAGATTGTTAATTGCATCACATACAATGCCATTGAAAGATCTGAGTCTCCGAGGTCTGTAACAGTTAAATATGGGTAAATTAAGGATTAAAATTTCGTTTAGTGTGATCCAATTAATACCAGTTCTGGTTTTGATGTCAAATTTGCAAAATATGCGTGTGTGTGTGTGTGCGCGTGTGCGTGTGCCTGTTGACAAGTTGACCAATTAGAGGTTGAATGTTACATACTGTGGGACAGTGGTTAACTTAACAGGAAGGAGAAAAAGAGGCAAGAGGTGCTTCATGAGACTCAAGGGAATTTGTAAGTCAAATAAGTACAACACCAAAACTATAGGCGGTTCACACCTTACTTTTAGCCAGCGTATGGCAAGGCTCAAAATGTATGTTAAAAACGCTGCTGCGTACGCTAAACTCTTGGATGTTTTTTTAAAGTTTTGGGCGTATAATAACGTGTTGGACGTATGCTATAAACGTATTAGTAACGTACACAGAAACGTTTTAATCACATATAGATAACTTATACCAACGAATGCTGAGCGTTGTGGTCGGCGTACAACCTATGCCCAACGATAGTCAACTATGCATAGGCGCGGGCGCGTATCGCCGACAATCACGTGGCGTAGGCTATTCATAGGCTGCGGCTCGGACGATTCAAATCATAACCGCACTAGACATACGAAGTGTGAAGCCGCTTGTCACACCTTACGTTTTAGCCAGCGGTATGCCGACGTTTATAAAAAATTGCCGACAGCTGGCACACGTCGAATAGTTATGGGTTAAGTTTTGTATACATTAATAGCACGCTGGCATACGTCATCATAACGCCGAGTACCGAGAAATTTTCAGCAGTTGAAAATTTTCACGTACTCAACGATATGACACACATTCCGCATACGCTGGCTAAGTTGTAGGCACGCTAGCGATCGTGACAAACGTCAATACGTTACTGTACGTTACTCATAAGTCGAAACACGTCATGTAATGGTTAGGTCAGTGTTCCAGACTCCCTGGTTGTTTTTTATCTTTTTTTTCTTCGGTATGACTGGTGATGTTGACACTTCGATTTTCTAGTGCGGTTATGATTTAAATCGTTGAGCAGCAGCCTATTAATTATTATTATTATAACCGACGAGTAATCGAAGTGTTAACATCACCGTTCATACCGAAGAAAAAAAAAAACCAGGGGAGTCTGGACACTGACGCTAACCATTACATTGACATGTTGACTTATGAAGTAAACTACAAGTTAACTGTTTGTCGACGTTGTAGTCAACAAAATCGCGTAACGTGCCTACAACACGTTACTCCATAGGGTTAGAAATAGTTTCGGGTACGATAAACATTACCTCGACGTGTTTTCGACTTGAGTAAACTTACAAGTAACGTGTGTCAACGATCGCGTAACGTGCCTACAAACTTTACGGCCAGCTATGCGGAAAGTGTGAGTTCAGACGCTGGCATAACGTCAAAAAATTTCAAGCATGGAAAATTGTCTAACACCTCGGCGTATACTACACGTATGCCAGCATGCTCTTAACTATACAAACTTACCCAAACGTATTCGTACGTGTGCCAGCGGTTTTAGCCAAAATTTTGCATACGTCAAGCAAACCTGGCTAATCGTCAAGGGTGTGACAGGGCCTTAAGGCGAGGATCGTTTAACAGCAATGTGACGTGGGATATTTATTACTACAACGTGACCTCCTATTTTGATGTGAATCTTGGACCAGAGTGGTGTCAAAGCCACCAATGCTGCCTGTTATACATTTATCGTTTTTAAAAGACGAGCTTAATAATTAATATTTTTAATAAAGCATTGCCAGTTGGAAGTTATAATTATAAAGCAATATATGTATTTGTATATTGTAATCAGTAACAAGAGCGCAAGTGAGCACAATATACGCAACCCACATAAGGTTATACAAATTGTGCTACTACATGGAAAACAGCATCCCCTGGTTGCCATGGCAACACTTTAGATGACGAAACGTATGTCGGCTACACACCGTTCTCCACCAGTCTGTACCTATGTACCAAATATGAAACGTGAAAGTTGAAACTTTGGGAGTTTAGAGTGCGGACAGGAACTGATGGGAAAACAGCATTCCTGGTTTGCCATTCGGCAACCACTTGAGATGACGAACGTATGTCGCTACACACCGTTCCACAGTCTGTACCTATGTACCAAAATGAACGTGAAAGTTGAAAACTTGGAGTTAAAGTGCGGACAGGAACGGATGGAAACAGCATCCTGGTTGCCATGACACCACTTTAGATGGACGAGATGTATGTCGCGACACACCGTCTCCACAGTCTGTTACCTATTGTACAAATATGAACGTGAAGTTGAAACTTTGGGAGTTAGAGTGGGGACAGGACACGGACGGAAACAGCATCTCTGGTTGCCATGGCAACCACTTTAGATGACGAACGTATGTGCGACACCACCGTCTCCACAGTCTGTACCTATGTACCAAATATGAACATGAAAGTTGAAAACTTTGGTGAGTTAGAGTGCGGACAGCAGGAACGGATGTGAAAACAGCATTCCCGGTTGCCATTGGCAACCACTTTAGATGACGAAAGGTATGTCGGTGAAACAACGGACTCCACAGTCTGTACCTATGTCACCAAAATATGAAACGTGAAAGTTAAAACTTTGGGAGTTGAGTGCGCGACAGGAACGACGGACAGACAGACAGACAGACGACGACGGACAGACGGCGGACGGACGACGGTCCATAATTTACACCCCGACTATGAATTTATAATAAATATATATCGGGCGTATAAAAAATAGTGTGGTAGATAAACAATTAGAAAGGAAACTAGAGGGGAGCACTTCGGGAGGTTGCAAAACCTCCGCACCTTCCGCCGCCAATAACTGCTGGGTCACTTCAAGTGACCTTATATCTTATCTTTAAATATGATGTCAACAGTGCGACAGAGTTATAGTTCTTTTCTCCAACATTTTTTTTGGGGGGGGGGGGGTTGGAAATCACTTAAAACATGTAGGAAATGCAAAAAAGAATCGAAATTTTGGGTGAAAAAAGTTTCAAAAAAATTTTTTTTTCCTCTAACAATTTTGTTTTTGGGGGGGGGGGGGTTGGATATCCACTTAAAACATGTAGAAATGCCAAAAAAATAAGTTTTGTTTCTCAATTTTTTTGGGGAGGGGTTGGAAATCACTTAAAACATGTAGAATGAAAAAAAAAAATTCTCACAATTGTTTTTTGGGGGGGGGGGCGACCAAGTCCAAAACTATGGGCATTGATCCTTGGGACCTACCTAACCCCCCCCACCAAGGTTTCGTCGAAATCCGTCGAGGAGTTTTTCCGTAATACAAAAATTTAAATTCACGCTCACGCTGACGCTGACGCTACGCCGGGTGGATCGCTATAGCCTCGTTCTTCGAACAGGCAGCTAAAAACCTCCGCCGCAATTACTGCTGGGTCACTCAAGTGAACCTTATATCTTATTCATTAATATGATGTCAACATGCTGACAGAGTTATAGTTCTTTTCTCCAACATTTTTTTTTTGGTGGGGGGGGGGGGGGGTTGGAATCACTTAAAACATTTGTAGAATGCCAAAAAAAAGAAATCGAAAATTTTGTTAAAAAAAGTTGCAAAAGTTTTTTTCTCTAACAATTTTTTTTTTTTTGGGGGGGTGGGGTTTGGAAATCACTTAAAACATGTAGAAATGCCAAAAAAAAAATTTTTCTCTACAATTTTTTATTGGAGGGGGGGGGGGGGTTGGAAATCATTAAAACATGAGAAATGCAAAAAAAAAAAATTCTCTAAATTTTTTTTTGGGGGGGGGGGGACCAGTCCAAAATCTAATGGCATGATACTTTGGACCTACTAACCCCCCCACCAAGTTTCGTCGAAACCGTCGAGGAGTTTTTCCGAATACAAAAAATTTAACATTTCACGCTCACGCTGACGCTGACCGCTCACGTTTGGGTATCGCTATAGCTCTCTGTTCTTCGAAAGGCGACTAAAATCACCAAAGAAATAGCATGAAAACTGGGTTTTTATCTTACAGTAACCAGAACAAATCTTGACAATCTTCTGGCCTGAAATGGCTTGTAAGAAAGAGGTTGAAGGTCTTAACAGAGAAAAACATCAGAGAAGAGAGCAAAATTAGGATGTAGTAGATGTATTGGTCAAGTGTTGTGCATGGAGGATCAAGATATAAAGAAAAGAACAATATACTGGCGACCTGCACCTGATGGAGAGAAGGTTTGGACGGCCAGAGAGACCTGGCAATGCTGATCATTGAGATGACAATTAGAAATGAAGGTCACGTGGGGTGAAAATTATATATATAAAATCCGATGTGGGCTGAAGACGACCAAAGTGGCGAACATTCATAAGGAAGCTCCAGATGCCAGGCAGCACGATGGAATGATAAGCAAATGGACCCATCTTTTCATATTTATGATTTGATTATAATCAGTGATTACCACTTATCTGGCAATTTCAATTGGCCCAAAGATCATAAGGGTAGCACCCATCTGTGGATATGTTTGTCCAAAGTCCTCCTCTGAGGGATATAGCTGTCCAAGTCAAGAAAACTCAATACACAACGTTTGTCAGAAGTAATGATGGGGAGGAGAGGATGGAAGGACAGTACTCATCCATTTAAACAAGCATCGGTGCAGACAATGGAGCTGCACTTGTGTCTACGAGCCAAAGGTTATTACATAAAAATTAAAAAAAAAAGAGGACAAACTGATAGTCATGGCAATAGTAAAGAGAAAGGGAAGGGAGCTGGAGTTTATTATAATCAGGCATGAAAGAAAACCCCCAATTGTGAAGAAAAAACAAAACATAAATAAAAAATGCGGGGAAATATGTTCAGGAAAATTTTTCATGGTACAGTTTTTTGAGGTAAATTACAGAAGCTGCTTGATAAAAACACATGTTAAAGCTCCTCAAATTGAAATGGGTATTGACACATTAATAATTAGGGACACGGATGATACGTAAAGTACACAAGCCAAGACAATTTCCTCCACAAAAAGTGGACAGGAATCGACTTTCCAAAAATTCCATACAATGACTATGTCCTTACGAGTTTGTGGTTTGCATATTAGACTGAATCAGTTAGTGGTCTGCAACAGGTGTTGCATTCTTTTTAAAGCGCCAATGTTGTGCCGAGGAGGAACGCTCCCTGTAGGTGCGCCACAATGTGGAAATCGGTGGCAATGTGCCACCGCTTCATGGAAAAAAGACAGGTGGTCTTTAAGTCCACTAATGATAGCAGAGGATCCCAGCTTACATCTGTCTGAGGACGGCGTCCTTCATTAATGCAACACACTGCCTGTGAAGCACCAATCCGATAGCTGCAATGCTCAGCACAATATCGATCAGCAATGTAACCACATAAAAGGGTTTGTTTGTTTTTTGACAAGTGCTGATGCCGAGGTTAAATCAGTCACACCTACGCTTGCACCTGAAAATTCTCATCTCAATTACATTTTTAAAATGCCACACAGACGTAAACACAAAAACTTTCGCCCCACACGTCGATAGATCTTCAAACAATGCAACAACGTTATTATACATAGCGTTTATCGAATCGTTATCATATCTCACGATTCAAATCGGAATCAAGTCATTTACCCGACGAATGTTAACAATGGCTGGGACATTCACAAAATGCAGGAGGAACCTGTTATGCAAGCAGAATTTTGCACGTCTGTACAATTCACCTGAAATCAGAGGTGATACCAAGATCCCGAAGTGTTATCTTGTAAGCTACGGTGTACGCTTGTTGAAGGCAGATTCCTGCAGAGGAAAAGCAAATGAGTGATCAATAAAAAAAAAGTTTTCTGTGTTTTTCTTGAAATCTTGAAAATTACACGTTATGGGCTCATCTTTAAAAAAAAATTTAACCTCTAAATTCAAAAAAAAATAATCACAAAGATGGAAAATAGTAAGGATCGAAGCAAAATGCTCAAGCTCGGGAAGGTATGACAACCATACATACCTCGTTAGCTTCTATGGCCCAACCACCTTGAACACATGTTCATATACTGCTGTCAGGACATACATCTGCAAAAACAGCAAAGAAGATGAATGACAAATACAAGAGAAAAAAGAAGAAAGAAATTAACTAGAGGATCATAGAAACACCTTACCCACACATATTGAGAAACAAGGACATCGACGGGTCTGTGAGCGCCAAAATTTGATTGGTCGTGATGACGTAAATGCCGTAATATTTTCCAAGCACTGCTAATGGTTTTGAAAGTGTGCAAAAGTGGATTGTGTTCTACAGTGTTCAAGTATATCATGCATGAAATAAACAAACATTTTTATAGGCTTGTAGGAAATAAATATTTCCAAAGTTTATTCGCCGCTGAAGCAGCATCTTTTAACCACCCCAATTCTAACACATTACATTAGTTATTCATGCCTATTGTGTTGTGTACTCTATGAGTCATTTAAAAACAGTAAGTTTCCGTTTGTAACGATTTTAGTTTGTGCTGTGGTGGCGAAGTGTAGTGATTGGCCCATAGCCTTAGTCTCATGCGCAGGAATTCTAATAATCTTAACGGCCTTGAGATGAGGATATTATAGGCAGAAGATGTGAGGTGAGCGAGCAAAGCTGAGGAAGACGCAAGTCTGAGCAAGATGTGAGGCGGGGAGCAGCCTGAGGGGAGAGCAGTACTCCCAAGCTTCGCTGATTGACAGCCTTGTGAGTGCGATCGGAGGTCCAGGTGTGACAAGAAAGGGACTTTGAAGACACGAGGATGCCCAGCCGGCGACTGGCGTGGAGGACCAACTTTATGAAATGTGGTTTGTCCAAGAAAGACATGGCTGACGAGTGAGACCCGAGGAGTTTGATGTGACTGAAACTTCCTCAAGAGGATTGTCCGAAGTAGAGTGGAAGGTTTGGCCAGGTGCGTCCATTCGGAGAGACAGGGAGACGAACAGGGAGACAGACACAGGGGACAGACACAGGGAGACAGACACAGGGAGACAGGACACAGGGAGAAGGGGACACAGGGAGACAGACACAGGGTAGACAGACACAGGAGAAGACAAGGGAAGACAGACACAGGGAGACAGACACAGGGAGACCAGACACAGGGAGACAGACAAGGGAGACAACACAGGGAGACAGACACAGTGAGACAGACACAGGGGGGACAGACACAGGGAGACAGACACGGGAGGACAGACACAGGGAGACAGACACAGGGAGACAGACACAGGGAGACAGACAGAAAACAGAAAGAGGTGCTGCCTGCCTTGCTGAAGTATGAGGGATTGTCCTGGCAGAAGGGGAGAATAAGCAATAGATAAAGGGGATTTTAACAATCAAAAGATATTGATAAGATTAGGAATAGGACTGGGACAGAACACTGCTTTGGGCACTCAGCACCCAACAAGGAGAGAAGATGAAGGATTCCACCAAGTGCCCACATTGGTTTGGTTGAGAGGAGGGGAGTCTGTGAATCCATGGCCTTGGATGCCCAGACTTATTGACAGCATGAGATATATTGAGAAGATAGCACTGATCTCATATCTGACATCAAGTGGTCTCCTTCCATTGTGGAAAAGTATAAGCAGCATGTCCAAGGTACGATGTGTCCCTGGTTCATGAATCCAAATTGGTTGACTGAGATGAGCAATTTGAGGAAAAGGAAGGATTTCATATTTCAACTGCATGGATTGCATACCTTTCTGATGAATGGAAGTAAGCTGATAGGTTTGTAGTTCAAGGGGATCAGTATTTGCATCTTTTTATGTAATCTCAATGATGTTTGGCTGGTCCAAGGCAGATGGGAAGATGACCCTAGGACAAATGTAGGGTGCAATGCACAGAGATAATGTGCAAGAGCAAACCAAGCAGGTTGTCAGGATACGTTGTGAGATGATGCCGTCCAGTCCAGTTGCAGAATCAGAGTCGAGGGGATGCCAGGCAAATTTCCCACCTTCCCAAGTTGCAAAGGACATGGGTCCAAAGAGCTGTCCTTTGCACTTGGGAAGGTGGGAAATTTGCTGTGTAGTGGTGAGCAATCAAAACTGGGTATGGTGGGTACAGAGGTGGGGGCCAGATTTGGAGGCAAACACAAGAATGAGGTTGCATCAAGATAAAGAAGAAACTTCTCAACTTACCAGTAATTCAAGAGTTTCAGCTTCCACAACCCATGCGAGAGTATTCCCCAGATCAGTGATTAATTTTCACCAGAGATACAAAATGAGGGTAAAGAAACTGTCTTCGTGCACACAGAGTCCCTAGACATCCAAAACAACTAGAAAACATTCACGTATTATATTTCCAGTTGATATGAACATAAAATAATGAAATGTTGACTTGGTTCTGTGGCTTTGAAGGAAGCGGCCTGTAGTCCAATTTAAAAAAAAATGCACTTGGAAAGCACATTAGAAAACTGCCAGTGTACCCAATGGCGAGAATGATGGATGCGAGGGAAAAAACGTGTGTGGGTGTGCTCTTGTGTTCTTGGTAATGTGAGTTTGGGTATACGCTTTCAGTGCAAAGAGTTTGGCCGCACACAACCATGTTAATGAGAATGGCCATATTTAAGCAATAATAAAATTGTGGAATGCTTCATGTGTCATTTGCATGAAAAGGAATGAGAAATCGACAACAAGCTCATTACCTCCACAGCCTGCCGATCAGCTTCATTGTCGCTTCTTGCTTGCTCAAGCATTTCTAAAAAGCGCAATCTGTTATCAGAATGACAAGAAGAGTTCCATAATGAAGTGACAAAGGCCTCACCTTACTCACCCATGGTCGGAAAAGATTTCAACAACCTCTATGGAGCCCCCAACGGACATCCTGTTTTTAAAATAAAATAGAAAAAAACCAGGGAACAGATAACTTACTATGAACGTCTTTACCAGTGGGGTCCTCAACACATCTGCAGGCATGTTTCTGTTAGAAAGCACTGACAGCATCCTACCACACAGTCAGCAGGGAGAATAGGGAGCAGGTGGGAGGGAAGACGACAGTTGTGTGATGTTAATTAAAGAACGGGCCCAATTATAATCAACATCTCATAATTCATTTCACCAGTTATTTTGCTGCACTCAATCAAATCACATCATCATATCCAGATGGAATGTTTTATGACCAACATTTTAGGAGCAGAGAGGGAGAGGAAAAACAAAGGCAGAGAGTATGTATCTGGAAGTCCGAGACTGCTGTTAGTTGCTGTTTTTGTCCCCCTCTATTTATGCAGGTCTTGCAACCTGAAATGCATAACCAGGCATTTTTGTCCACTGCGGAAAGGAGCTCCCTAAAAACTCATGTTGGAGCATTCGACAGACTTGCCAAACTTGCCAATTTGTGAGTTGCAGATCGTGAGCAGCTGTAACACAGGAAATCCACACCAGAAAGTAAACAACAAAAAATAAGTCTTTAAAACTGCCAACCACACAGCCAGATCTCCAAAAACCTTGTGTCATCATAAAGGAAAAGATAGCATCTACATTCTCCAGTTCCTCAAAGTACTGCGGATGTCATTTCACTTGGAAAATGCGGATTTTATTTCGGCAATTGCCAAAACAATTGCAGTCAGCCCAATTTAATTTCCACAGTCATCATAGGCGTTAAACAAATTAAATCCATCCAAATGTTTTCAAAACTATGTGTTCACTCGATAAATGTAGATGTTTTATCAAACTGAACACATTTTGAAAGTTGGGGGGGGGAGAAATCTAAAACTTGAAGAAGAAAATTGGAAAATTAGGGGCCATCTAATATGCATAAACCAAATGTGGAAGTTTTGACCCTGTCCCCTTCCCCCGAACACCCACCCTAAACCCCACATCCAGGTTCATAAACCTACTTCCCCTCCCCTCCCTGAATCCTTGGTTTTCAAAACTCAATCCTCCTTCTCTCCGAAGAGGGCCAATGAGGAACACACTGACACAGGACCTTAAAACAACATCAGCCTGTGATATAAATATGCTCCAATACATTTCTTTATGTAAATTATTTTTTTTTTTATTCTTCTGTATTGCAGATAGGTTTCAATGCAGTATCCTCTGCAACGACCTCTTCAATATTCTATGAACATTGCAGAGATCAATTCAACTCCATAAAATACATGCATATTGCAATTGAAACAATGACAATGGTCATACTGTGAAATACCAGAAGGTTGCGGTTTGAGTGCCCAAAAATTCCCATTATAGGAATGCTCTTATTTCATCTTTATCTTCCAGCTGCTATGCAGCATAAAGACCTGAAACTGTGGCACAAGCTCTCCACCCTTTCCTATCTTCAGCTAGATGTTGTTCTACTCCCTATAATTACAGCTTCCATGAAATCCTTTATCCTACATTTGCTGTCCACCTGGATTATTGGATCTACCAACGGCCTTCTGTGCATCCTGCTTTGTAGATTTCTTTGCCAGTGTCTCTCTTCTTCAATGATGTCCAATCAATGCCAGTTTCTAGATTTATCTATGGCCTTAGATAATCTAGATCAGGCACTCTCCACACTCACAGAAGTTTGTTCACTGGTTTCTCTGACTTCTAATTAAATTATGTTTAGTAGAATGTTCTCAGCAATTGAATTTCAAAGGAATCTCTTTTTGGTTTTTCTCCTCTGTTTTTGAATGTCATATTGTGGATGATCCCATATCTTACCATCAGGTTGTCATTGAGTCTGGTAGTTCTCCATATGTAGGGGATGGGACCAGGAAAAAAATGGCACCCCCATCAAATGTGTTGCCAAATAACTATTTACATTGAAAATCATTTTTTTTAATCTTTTCTGCGAAAACCCTTCCTTATCCACAAAAAGTGACTTTAGAATATCATAGGCTGCACAGCTCCGTGCTGCTTTTTTGTCAAGTATTGATTTTTTTTTCAGCCGATGTTTACAATGGACCAAAATATATCAAATCCTTTTATTTGTTTACATTCGGCCTTTTTATTTGGATGTGGACAATTCTTCTTCTCGTATGTTCAGAACATACTCGACTCGTTTCTTGCCTTTGGCCAATTGTTCAATCTTTTATTTCCTCCATCTTTAATATTACTGCAGTAAGGATTTTCTGTCATGTCAACATTTACGATATAATCAGCAAAATCACAGAATCTTGCACAATTATTCACCAACTGTTGTACCTTCATGGTACATCCTCCATTACCTGAGAACCAATCTGATCCTAAATATTGTTAAACAATTCTGGTGAGTTAAACCTCGTCTTATGTCTGTTTCAAAAGCACTCCGCCAGCTATTACCTCGTACCAATGCTGACACTAACCGCTTGGTACAACTTCTTTGTACTCTTATTATGGAATTTTATAGTTCTTCCAATATTTGACAGACCTTTCCACAAAATGAATCATGAGTTTTTGCAAAGATCTATTAAAAACAAAGAACAGGATTTTGCTTACTTCACTCCCCCCCCCCTCAAAAATCTGTCTCATTTAAGCCGATTGGTTCTCCCAATTGAACAAATCCTGTATCCGTGCGACAACAGTGTCAGGTTGAACTTATACACCCTTCTCTGGATTGTGGATGTGTCAATTCTTAGAGCATTCCAATCGTTCAGTGACTTAATATTTTACAGTTGTCTTGTTATTATAACCAGTGTTACGAAATCAGTTTTGGGGGTTTCAACAGACATGAACGAAAGCCTCAAGATCGCTCATTAGTGAGAAAAGTGTTACGATCACTCACCCCTGGGCGTAAAAGTGTAGGAAATGACGTTTTAAAAAATCACTTGTTTAAAAAAAAAAAAATAAAATAAAAAAAAAACCATACCTTGGCCTTAGGCCAAAGGTTATCTTGCAAAGACCTGATTTGAGAGTTTCATTTTTTATAGAATAATCAGTTTTTTCGTCATGACGTCATCAAATGACGTCATTAACGACAATTTTTTATATATCTGAGAAACACTCTTCTCGGCTTCGAATTGAGTACTTATTCGATATTGTTAGTCAAGATTTAAAAAAGACCTTCTGAGGTCAACTTCGACTGAGCACTAACAATGAAGGTCAAGGCGATCGCCACCAAAACTAATCAGCTGAGGCCTATCGATATGCATATTATATCCACCAAGTTTGGAGATGAAACCGGATATAATTTACTCAAAAGCAAGGGGGTTTCGTTTGATTTTGATGATTTGACCTTCTGGTGACCTTGACTTTGACCTTTGACTTCAAAATTTTGGGCGTCGAAAGCTATTGCGCTCACGAGTATACGTGTCAAGTTTTGAGAGCATTTGCTTTAGGAACTGTGACTTTTAGAGTCAAGTGAAGTTGAAAATCAATTGTAACATACAAATAATATAAATATATAAACAAAAAAAAAACAAACGATCGAGTAACATATCTAGCTTGGACAAGATAAAATGCATGGATTAAAAAGGAAAGATCCCATTTGTCCACTGTGCTAGAGGCCAAAAGAAGTCCATTGCTCACAGATGAGCATCAGCTCAGCTAAGGTCTGCTCTTTCCTGTTTGCTACAAAATTGGTAAATATTCGCTTGGTTTTTAAGTTGGCTTGATTTGTAGATAAAACTATAATCCAACATTAGCTGTTCCTAATGTTGAATACATCAATTAGCATTTCATAAAAAAGTGAAAACAGATAAAACTATACAACGACACGACATCGCAGTCGGCCACTTACTTTAAAGCCACCAGAAGATTAAGAAAAAAAAGACAAAAAGGCATGGAAATGAGCAGAGGGGGATTTGAGGAGATAAGCAGAGGTTGTTACGAATACAAGCATCTTTAGGGTTTAGTCAGGTATAACTGGGAGGCGAAGCAACAGATGGGCAAGACAAGATGAGACGTGGAACACAAAGAGGCCACCAACAATCCTGGGTCTCATTTCAAAGCATGTAAATATCTCGTCCAATTTTACACCTTTTTGCTCTCTCCCCCCATTCCTTCACACTGACCAATCTCTCTTCCATCTTCAAATTACTTTCTTGGAGGAGCGAAGAAAGTTAACTTCATTAACAAAAAAGAAAAAAAAGAAGACCAGATTGTATTTTCAAATTAAGCACTTGACAAACAGGAAAAAATTATTCAAGCAAGCAAGAAAAAAATATAAAGCTTTTCCTCATTTTTACAGCACAAAGCCTTTGCAAGAAGCAATTCATGCGCACATTGGAATTCCCTGCCCATTTATCGAACCATGCAGTTCCAAAAGACTTTGATTCTGCAGCTGCCGGAAGGAGTTGATAAGACAGCCATGCGCTTGTCCACTTCCAGTCGCGGTTGCCCTGGTAGTACCCGTTCCCCAGCGAAAAATCACAGCACTCCTCTAGATTCTGCAACACCGGCTGTGATCGGATCGAGGGCTCGAGGTCGTGAAGGTGGAAGCTTACGCTCACAACCATGACCTAAGTAATGGTTGAACAATGTTTGCCAAATCAGCATCAAAACAAGTTATGGTAAAACTACACACGGATCATGGGTGTTTATATACATACTGTAATATAATTATTACACTACATAGAATACACAGTTTAAAATGTTTTAATTTCTTCATGTCAAGGCATCCACAATGAGATTCATCAATCCACTACACATCGGACTGGTTTTACTCTTTGACCCTTTTTATGTTGAATTAAAATTAAAAAAAATTTTAACGAGCAATGACATCAGTTTCTGGATTTTCCATTTATACTCTACACTCTGAGAGGATGTCTGTCTGGCCATCTATGAGAAAAGTGGTCACAGCAAAAGGATCTTTCGCAAACATTCTAGTCATCAGTGAGTGTCGGGGAGTGTTTTAGGCCCAAAACTAGAGGGGCACTCCTCGACCTTGAACATGGCCCAGATATGCCTCTGCCCACGTTATTTGTATAGATGCTTGGCACCAAGTTTGATTAAATCCCTCAACCCAGATTCAAAATATTGTTGTGGAACTCGGGGTCGATGCTCACCATGAGGGAAGTCCTCAGGTCCTTCCGAAACCAACTGGTCAGGAGGACGCGGGCACCGATACTTTCATGCACTGGCAGATGCTAGGCAACCCACCAAACACCGACTGGCACGGCCAATCGGCAGGTTACACTTACTTCACGTGATACTTTACCTGTGGCGGCCGGCCCAATTCGGGTAATGTGCCCTCGGATGCATACTTAGTGTGGACTTATCGTATCAGGTGCAGCCAAGTGGAGCTGGCCAGGTACGACCGGCTAATAAACAGATTGTGGCGGTAGAACTTTCCAGCTTAAAATAATGGTGCGACGTGCTGGACTATATGAGGAAAAGATGAAAACGAGCTGGCATGCATTCCGAACAAATAATTTATTACAAGCAAGGGCAGAGGAAATAATGGACAGTGATGGGTTAATTCACAAAATGTATTAGCAGTGGGAAAATAAGGAATTTGTGGGGTGGTGCAGGCAAAATTAAACGTTCAAATTACAAAAGACACACAGTGCAGATAAACCGATACCTTTCTACAATCTTAATTATGTTACACAGGTGTACAGGCCACCACCACCACCACCATCTCGACACACAACACACCCACACACACCACCACAACCCCAGAAAGCAGGAGAAGCCAGTGAACGGTGTTAGGCGACCTTATTGGACTGGCGTGGTCAACGGGACTGCGCAACCAATCGCCTCAGAAGGGGGAGGAGAGAAGGAAACTGGTGTCCATATGCAGGATGGAAGATGCAAAAATGTCATGCAGATGTGTGCAAGAGAGGTGTAAAGGACGCAAATTGGTTAATGCATGAGAAAGGTGCCCAAATTGATGCAAATTGTAATGCATTGAGAAAATAATGCATGAGAGAAAGCTTAACAGGGACGTGTGAGAAATTCTGCAAGTGTTATTGGAATATGCTGCAGAACGCAGCTGTGAACCAAGTGCTGAATGCCCTGGGGTGACCCCAGCACGTCATGCGTAACTGGCTCGCTCGCCCAGCATCGCCTTACTAGGTTGTGCTTGCCCCCTCGCTCGGCAAAGAGATTCGGCTGGGAGGCTGGACAAAAGAGCCGACAGAGAGCAACTGAGCCCGATTTGCCCTCTATAGAGCTCGGGAGGGCCATGTCACACCTTGACGTTTTCGCCAGCGTTGGCAACGTATCAAAATGTATGTATAAAAAGCTGGCGACGCTGAACTATTGATGTTTTTTTTCAAGTTTTGGCATAAACGAGTTGAACGTATGCATACGTATTATAACGTTACACAGAAACGTTTCGATAACTTATAATAACTTATACCAACGAATGCTTAGCGTGTTTCGGCATTTCACAACCTAGGCCCAAACGATAGTCTAACTTGCATAGCGCGGGGCAGCGTATCGCGACGATCACGTGGCGTAGCCTATTAATAGGCTGCTGCTCAAACGATTTAAATCGCTGCGCTCGGACTACTTAAATGGACGCTGCCGCTCGGACGAATTTAATTCATAACCGCACTAGACATCGAAGTGTCACCATCACCGTCATGCCCGAAGGAAACTTCGAAGATGCTGCAAAGAAGTCTCCTGGCCGTGGCCGTGAATGCGGACGCAAGGAGGATCATCATCACCCACACCCTCCCCATCACGCTCACCTACTACTGACATGGACCTACTACTAGCCTACTTACTACTGACACGCTCACCTACTACTACTACTACTACTACTGATACTACTGACATGGACATCTAGACTCAACATGGAGTCTGGGACACTGACGGCTTCCTCCCTGTGAAGCCCATTATATACCATTCCCCTAAAACGTGCCAATACGCCATTATACGGGTAGCTGTAAGTTAAGAAACACGTTCAGTAAGTTCTGATGGTCGTCCGGAAGATGTCAAATTACGTCTACATACGTCAATATGCGTTGGAGATACGTTACACATAGGTTCAAAGCACAGTTACTCAGAGGTGTACAAATTAAGTTTTGGACGTACGCTAGACATTACCTCTGTACGTATTTAGACTTTATGAGATACTTACCAATAACGTGTGCGACATGGTCAACGATCGCAACATAAACGTGCTAACAACTTATGGGCCAGCGTATGCGGAACGTGTAGTCATACGCTTGGCTACATCGAAAAATTTTGAGCATGCTTAAAATTAGTTCAACGAGTCGGCTTACTTACGACGGTATTATGCCAGCGCTGCTTCAGCGTGCTCTTAACGTATACAAACTTACCCATAACGTATTCGACGTGTTGCCAGCTATTCGCCAAATCTTTCATACGTCGGCCATACGCTGGCTAAAATGTCAGGTGTGACAGCGCCTTGAGGAAGGGGCCAAAAACCAAGCTCAGACCTGGTAGCTGTTTCTGAGCTCCCATGGCACAGTAGCCATCATCCGCACCGTAGCCAACCCTGCCAGACTCCGGAATCGATAATGGTTATTTGCTTGTCAGCCAGGTCACGCCAACAGGCTCCCCAACTTAAACATTGGCTGAGGGTTTTCGTGAGCGCCTTCCAGCCCTGATGTGTGCTGGACTTCTGAGTGTGGTTATTAGCAGAATGCTGAAGCTACCCGACCCGCGTTGAAACGGGACCCCAAGTGCATGTTTGCCGCTTGTGTTGAATGTCTAAACACCCCGGCTGCATGTACCTTTATTCCTCTGGGGCTCTCAGACTGTGCGGAGTGCCAGGAACCAACTGTAGTTGGGCAGTTTTTGTAGTGGTTGTTGAGGTAGGAGGTGCTGTGGCATTTGTGTGAAGGAGTTGAAAGTTCGGAGTGGTTTAATGATATGCAGTGAGGAGACTGAAGTGGTTGGTAGTCTGGATCCAGCCTAAAGTGTCGGCAAAAAAAAGTTGATTATGCTTTTACAGGGATTTTCAAATCGTTTTTGCAATCTATAAACATCAAATGTTCAAAATTATTTGGTTAGACATTGCACGAGACATTTTTCAGCGATGGCAGCCATTGGAAAAAAGCTGTTCCAACACTCAAATCACCAAAATTTCAACATTATTGGATGAAAGGACTGATAGTGATATTGTGCCTTTTCAGCTGCCATGACAAGGGAATGCATAAATGATTAGACTCTCGCTTATTGCAATTTCCAATATGACCGCCGCCAGTTCACCAATGTGATGGTTTAACCAAACCGTGTGCTTAAGAACTCAACAATAGATTTTTGATTTAACCATTTCAGTGAATTATTTATCTACAGATATATTGTATTGTTATCTCTACAGAGAAGTTGTTGTCAAACTTGAACTTTTTCAATGTTTTTATGTATTATCACATGACTAGTAGAACATTTTTGCCCAAAAGATACACAACAATTGCAGGTTTGCCTTTCTACATTTACACCGTTTGGTTTTACAGTTTTACAGCCGGCAAAACCAGTTAGTAGGACATCTGAATGGGTTTAAGGGTGTTTTGAATGGTAACAAGTACTCCATCAATTCTTTCCCAGCCATAGTCCAGTAGGCTCAAGGAAACTCTGGTTAGCTTTGTCTTGGTTGTCCACACCTTACAAAGGATTATGAAGAACTTCTCTATTTCTGCACTTTGTAAGCCTGTATCTGAAAGAGGCAGTCCGTCATCCTCAGCTTACTATGAAGATCATCAGGTAGACCAGGTCTTGTGATGGTTTTGGATGAACTTCAGTTCTTGACACAGGTAAGCTTTATTTTCCAACTTGCAGCTACGTCTTTCTAAGCCGTAGAAG
>CM068960.1:66102864-66126332 GCA_035128595.1 Eptatretus atami | reverse complement strand
AAAAAAATCACACACAAGGCACATAAAAGGAACATGGATCATTATCTCCATATCACAAATAGCAATCCTGTTTAACACACGGCCTTTGCTGTGTACTGTATACTGAGAATGCAGGTTTCTTATTCTCGAGATTCAGACAAAAAACGCGGCTCATAGGAAATATATATTGTGCTCAGAAATGCAAAGCAAGAGTTGAAAAGACCCTTCCCATATCCTTCTTCTCAAGACTGGGTGGGGAAAGTATGTTGTATGAACTCTGATTTATTACTATTATTCTTTTTTAAGGAAAGGAGGATGGAATGGACATCCACAGAGTGTACGCACACTAATATTCAAGTGTAGTACTTCTTTGTATCCCATTCTTAGCTTCAAAGAAGCTAATCGAGCGAATAAACAAATAAAGAAAAACGTCATGCAGAGCACAATACTTGCAAAATCCATAAAACAAATTTGACCTCAAAAATAATTGGAAGTTGAATTCAGCGACACGATATGCAAATCCTGTACAAATATTTCAAGTCAATCAGATAAAAATTGATGATTTTAGAAATTTGACCTATGTTGACCTTTTGACCTCACAAATAATTGGTGATTGAATTTAATGACCTGATTTGCAAATCCTCTTCAAATTTCAAGTCAATCGGATGAAAATTGAGGATTTTTAGAAATATGACCAGAGTTGTTGACCTATGGCCTATGTTGACCTTTTGACCTCAAATCAATGGCTTCTTGCTTATGACCAACTCCACCATTTGGTGAAGTTTCATGAAGATCAGTTTAAAATTGTGACCTGTAGGCAATCGACATACAGACAAACAGACAGACAAAATAACACACGCGAACAATCATATACTTGCGAACCTTCTTCACAAGTAATCAATTAGATAAACAATTGCTATAAATCCCATTAAAAGTTTGTGTTTTCCCCTCTTGCCCAAGAACTGCCTGATTTGGGGTTTCATTCAAAGTAAAGAAAAATGCAAAAACAAATAAAAATAAATAAAGCACCCATCTGTGGTGACACAGCGATTAGTAGTCTTATCGATATAAAACAAAAGAGAGTACCCCTGACTGCAATCATTTAAACATAAAAGGTCCTGTGCCATAACAATCAGCCTTGAGAACTGGACAATGGACATGTAGACCGAGGAAGTCTATTAAAGGGGCATCGTCACCTAAATTTTCAAAAATTTCATTTGTATTATTCAAAAATTAAAAATTGTACAAAAATTAAAAAAAAAAAGAAAATAAAATTTAAAAAAGTTCATGGTCACAAATTAACAATTTTTTTCTTTACTTATTGAACAAACTAACCGAGTAAATCTCATGCAAGTGCATATTCTGAGCTGTTCAGAAATGGCACCAAGTCTGCAATAATGCAATAAAGAATTGATCAATACGAATAAAACAAATTCAGACTGACTACAATATCAGTCCATTATTGGTATCAATACTGTCCAAACAGCATTGCCCCCAAAGTGTGAACAAATCGTCCATGTTCTTGGTAAGGTATTTAGCAAACCAAAGTCATCAAAAGCATCCTTCAAACGTAACCAATATTGTGAGGCATGGGCGAGGTGAGGAGAGAAAATGATTATTTTATTTGTACAGTGTGGTTGTATCAGCAATAGGCATGAACACAACCCAGCGAGGACAGCAACATTAGAAGATGCCAACACACTTTCATAATCAATAACCTACATACAAGGAATGAATGAACGAACAAATGAAGAAAGTGCACAGGATTCAAATATATGATCACATCACGAGGCAAGTGCTCAGGAAAGAAAACACAACTCGTATTGCATAAACCCAGGACGTTAGGAGTGTTTTTAGTGTCGATTTACATCCAAGCACTGCGGGCCATCGAAAGGATTGACTGCAAATTGTTGGAAGAAATTTCCTCAATACTCATACAAGATAGCTGGGTATGAAAGCATAATCACCGTTTTAGAAAATGAACAGCTGTTCAGAACAGCATGAAAAAGACAACAGCAGTCCCAACAGGACATTTTCAGACCCTTTTACCCTGGTTGAGAAGCATTTTCACTCGCATGAAATACAGCTTTAATGACTTGTACCGGTACATACTGTGATGGTTATGAAAACGGCCCTTGGGTGAATGAACATCCATGACACGTAGGAGTTCCCTAATCAGTTATATCGTTCATACATGTGCCCAGACAAGCCCCTACCAACTGTCTAAGGGAAACGGGGTGTATGTGTTGTGTGGGTTATAGTAGGTCTCCTCCTCCTCCTCCTCTATACCCCTCCTGTTCTTCCTTTAAATCCCCTCTTATTCATGGCTCATATATGGGAGTTGCCATTTCATGTACCAAACAGTACAATATGTTTCTTTCTTTTCACCAAATTACCATTTAATATTTTAAAAGTATACTGTATAATCAAGTACAACCCGCTCTTCATAAATTCCCTTAATATATTTTACTAACCCTCTCGTATAGCATCACACACAACCACATTCTGAAACACAGCACCACAGACAACCACAATTCAAACGACGAAGGAAAGAACAACGTTTCTATTTTCAAACGCGCTGGGCAGGAAAACCCGTGAAAGAAGAGGTAGCGTTAACTCGGGGGAGGACCTCAACTCAAAGATGATTGACAGCCAAAGGAGGCTTTGGCTGGTGAGCACACCTTTGGCTAGCTGTTGCGGGTCAAGGGCAAGCCACGACCTTTGCTCCCAGGAACTCCACCCCCCCCCCACCCCACCCCAATGAACTCTGATCTCCGAAGTCTCCACCCCATTCAAGGTGCTTAAAAGGTGGAACGCCAAACCGTTTGCTGATGCTGAAATACGCTGGGGACCCCGAGACAACCTGCCTGTTTGTGCTGAGGGAAGACACAACCGTTGGAATTTGTGCTGAGGCCAGGAAGAGCTGTGCCAGACAACACTGAGAGAATGGAGCGACAGTAGATCGAGCTCAAGGAAGAGGCACGAGAGCAAACGAGCCAGGAGGTCCCGAGCAAGGGAAGACAGCTGCACCACCAACACACTATCTGTATCTTGCTGTCCTCTAAGAACCCCTATTCATCTCCTAGACTCACAAAAAGCATCACAATTATAAAGAGCTGTCGGTGACTTTCCTCTTCACCCTTCCGGGCGAGGATTTACAAACGTACCTCACATTTTTCTCGAAGCATACATCGCCAACATTGTCTCACTTGCATCGACACCCTTTTGCTTTCTTTACCCCTCGATATTCCTCATTGGTTTTGGGATTGGCACACGTCCATCGACATGTGCCGCAGTGTGTCAAAGGCTGAACCAAAGCCTTGCTCCACCTCTATCTTCTTTTATTCCTATCTACGCTTCCTCGGTATGATTCTGCTGGTGCCACGTCCTGTGTGTAGCTGATCAAGATAAGAAGGTAGAAGGGGAATAAGCACTAAAGGTTAGAATCTGTTCTTTTATGCCTTTTCTTGATTGTTTGCTGCACCTGTGAATATGTGCCTTTCATGACTGATTATTGTGCTTGTAAATACATGTCTGCATATTTGGGTAAACAGTTTGTTTGCATCCTGCCAGTTTCATCTCATTCTCTTGTGGAAATGGTTTTCAAATCAAAAGCATTAAAGATTGTAAGCAGTTTACATAAATGAAGCCCAGAGTATATTAATTAAATTGACTAAGCCTGTGAAACATGTTGTAGTTGAAAAATATATATTCATTCTAATATTACATTTTGTGCTCAATGAAACGTATTGTTGCGGTTTTGAAAAACCGGCACTCCTCCAAGGCAATGGCACACAACATACAGTGATCCCAATGCAGTTATTTCAATTGTGTGTGTGTTTAGTTAGGCCTAGGTCACATTTGCTCGACTGCGAGGATACGGCAGCCGTACGCCCTCTGAATTGACAGAAACGTGCGGCGGCCGCAGAGAAACTGAGGTGGTCCTCAGGGAGGCCCTACGCTGTTTGGCTATATTTTACAGGCCGTAGGGGCGCCGTGGAATTATAGCGGAGTTATAACTTTTTTTCATTTCTACGTTCGCCGTAGCAATTCGACAAGCCAAGCTATGACGTAGATGTGTTCCACGTCGACCGTACGTAGGGCGTACGTGGGCTTGCGTTATTCGTGCAGCTGCCGTAAGCTCTTCTCAATGAAAAATGAATTTTCCCAACCCCCAAAAATTACGGCGGCCGCACTATTTCCACGGTCGCCGTACGGTGGCCTTGCGGTCTGTGAGACTACCTGTGGGCAACGCAGGGTCGACGCACGGTTCCCCTACGCCCGCCGTGCACCTACGTACGCTCCGTGGCAGTCTGCGTCGACCGTGCGTTACCGCTAGAGATCGGAGTATAGGTGTTTGCCTATACAGAATGGTGCCCCCAGAATCCGAATTTAATTCGTTCCAGGAGGCTGTTCGGATTGCAAAAAGTTCGGATTCAAAAAATATTTTCCCAATAAGAAATAATGGAGTGAATTAATCCGTTCGTGGACCCAAGAAAACCCACTTTCAAGACACTTTAAACTGAAATTCCCCATGTTTAAGTAAAATAAGATGAGTAAATGACCTTCGGTGGCGGTGTATTGTATGTAAACTGATACAATCACCACATCCAAAGGTCCACACAGGCTCGAGCTCCGTCCTGGGTTCCGATCGCTCGCGCACTCTGCGAGAGCACTGCCCCCAGGCGCAGCTCATCAAACATGATGCCCGCAGAACCACAATCACTTTCATCATCATCGGGCTGACGTAATCATGGATATTCCAAATTACAACTGGTTTTGCTGTGAAATTCAATCCTTGCCCGACAGTCCGTCACACCACGTGATCGGATTGCTTTTTTTGTTATTAATTAAAACACAAGATGATTAAAAAAACAAACATCACAAATGAAGGTGAAAACACGAGGTAAGGCCTAAGTCACATTTGGCTCGGCGGCCGGAGGGTCTACAAAATGTACGGGCACTAGCAATTATAAAGCGGCCGCAGTATTTCCACGGTCACACAATGTAGCAGTCACATATGTTTTCATTTTTCGGGTAGACGCACGGGGTATTTATAAATTGTGGAGACCGAAACGTGGGGGTGCCGTACGGTCTTTGATTTGATGTCGCACGGTGACCTTAGGGCGTTCCTGCGGCGGCCATAGAATTTTCAAGGCAGACCAAGACGCAAGACGAGGCTGTGGTGAGCATCCACAGAATATGTGGCAGTTGCGGCGGTTGTAGAGAGATGAGAGTACGTTGTGGCGTTGCGAGAGGCGATTGTAAATGTGGTGTTGTGACGAAGAGGAAGGGATGCTCGTATTGGTAGCATTGTGGTGAAGAGGAAGGAGATGCTTGTAATGCAGCATTTGTCGTGAAGACGTGAACGCAAGTTGTTGTGGTGAGCGTTGTAACATTGTGGTGAGCATAACAAAGGTCTGTGGTGAGACGGCAGTTGGATTTTGGCATGCAGTTTTGAATGGAAATTGGTGCGCGTATGCTCATGAACCTCGCTGTGCTTTCCTTGCTGGGTTCCTTTCATCATTATTGGTCTGTGTGCGTGCTTGCTTGTCTGGTTTGTGTAAGAAGTGTAAAGTAAGATAAAAGAGTGAAATAAGAACAAGGAGTGAAGATTGGAGCCCAAACTAAAAGCCCTATGCAACGCATCTTTCCCATTTACCACTAGACATATGGAAAGGACTAAGGCCAAGGTCACATTTGCCACGGCGGCCGTGGGGTCTCCAAAATCTGCGGCCACTAGCAATTATACGGCGGCCGCAGTATTTCACGGTCACACAATGTAGCAGTCACATATGTTTTTTATTTTCGGGTAGCCGCACGGCGTATTTAGAAATCGTGGAGACCGAAAACGTGGGGTGCCGTACGGTCTTTGATTTGATGTCGCACGGTGACCTTAGGGCGTCGCTGCGGCGGCCATAGAATTTTCAAGGCAGACGCAAGGTGCCCGCAAGGCGACCGCAGGGGACCCTAAGGCGAACGTGCGGCCAGACGGACGGTAATGAGTGGGTATATATACCAGTTCTTTTTTTTACTGAAATAAAAATATACCAGTATATATATAACTGAATATACTATAACTATAATATACCGTGATGGCCCCAGAATCCAACGCCGCATTGTTTGAACAAATTGGAATCCGAACAATTTTTTCGAGAAAATTTTGCCTAAAAACCTAATACATTTTAAAAAACCGAACACAACGTAGCGTTCATGTTTCTTCACGTGTCTCCCCCACCTGTTCGAGCCGCATCTTCGCGCTTTGTTCATTCAGTTCGTCGGTTAGAAGTCCTCGTGAAAGCATCTCTCGTGTGTCGATCGATACTTTAGGCCTCAGTCACATTTGCTCTACGGCGAGGATACGGCGGCCGTACGCCCTTGAATTGACAGAAACGTGCGGCGGCCGCAGAGAAACTGAGGTGGCCTCAGGGTGGCCCTACGCCGTTTGGCTATATTTTACAGGCCGTAAGGTCGCCGTGGAATTATAACGCGGAGTTATAACTTTTTTCATTTCTACGTTCGCCGTAGAAATTCGACAAGCCGAAACAAAAGAACTGGTAAAAAAAATAAATAAAATAAATAAATTAACCCATTCGTTACCGTCCGTCTGGCCGCACGTTCAGCTTAGGGTCCCCCTGCGGTCGCCTTGCGGTCGCCTTGCGGGCACCTTGCGTCTGCCTTGAAAATTCTATGGCCGCCGCAGCGACGCCCTAAGGTCACCGTGCAACATCAATCAAAGACCGTACGGCACCCCCACGTTTTCGGTCTCCACGATTTCTAAATACGCCGTGCGGCTACCCGAAAATAAAAACATATGTGACTGCTACATTGTGTGACCGTGGAAATACTGCGGCCGCCGTACAATTGCTAGTGGCCGCAGATTTTGGAGACCCCACGGCCGCCGTGGCAAATGTGACCTTGGCCTTAGTCCTTTCCATATGTCTAGTGGGTAAATGGGAAAGATGCGTTGCATAGGGCTTTTAGTTTGGGCTCCAATCTTCACTCCTTGTTCTTATTTCACTCTTTTATCTTACTTTACACTTCTTACACAAACCAGACAAGCAAGCACGCACACAGACCAATAATGATGAAAGGAACCCAGCAAGGAAAGCACAGCGAGGTTCATGAGCATACGCGCACCAATTTCCATTCAAAACTGCATGCCAAAATCCAACTGCCGTCTCACCACAGACCTTTGTTATGCTCACCACAATGTTACAACGCTCACCACAACAACTTGCGTTCACGTCTTCACGACAAATGCTGCATTACGAGCATCTCCTTCCTCTTCACCACAATGCTACCAATACGAGCATCCCCTTCCTCTTCGTCACAACACCACATTTACAATCGCCTCTCGCAACACCACAACGTACTCTCATCTCTCTACAACCGCCGCAACTGCCACATATTCTGTGGATGCTCACCACAACCTCGAGGGCCACGGAAGGAACGAGAGACAGGTTGTTTCGGGGCATAACTCGAAGAGCGAGCATGCGCTGAAGTTCGTTCAAAGGCGTACAGGTAGCACTGGGGTTTCCCTAAATTACCACGTTTGAATGGAGAGCTCACTTTCCAGGTCGGAAAGAGCTTCAAGAGACTCTCGCATCATATTAATCTTGGAGCTCCGATGCGTGACAAGCTCAGGGAGCGAATGGGGCCATTTTCGGTTTCGAGGCCTGGCGGGGCTTGGCTACGATGTGGGAATACCGCTTTGCACCAATAGGGAAGCTTGAAATCGCCAACAGCTCCGTTTGATCTGATTCTTAGCCCCTCGCTCGCTTGGAGCCCATAAAAAGGTGCAATTCAGTGGAGATTTGGTCAGACTGCGGGGGATTTCGTAGGGAGCAGACTTGCCAGACACCAGACATGCCAGACTTCGGAGAGAGCAGACATCGGCCGATGGCGCAGGAGGGCAAGCTTCAGCACTGAGCGAATAACGAGAGTCAGCGCGGCTGAGCGATGAATTGGAGCGAAGCGAGTGACCACTAGCATGGGTCGAGACCCTTGCCATTTATCGAAGCTCAGTTCGGCTGCATCAACAGACAACCTTTCCATGTACAGATTCTTACATTTATAACTCCATTAGGGTCTTTCTTTTACACATCTTTCTCTCCCATCTATCTCTTGTCCACTGTGAAAGAACAAAGAGCAATCGGCACGGGCAAGTGCTGAACAACTGTTCTTTTCAGAGCGAAACTTACTGACTCGCACCTCACATCTTCCTCTTACACCACGCTGCATAACATGCTGCACTTACACAAGCACCTCTCACTCCCGCATCACAAGACACCTTCAGTTTTTTCCCCTCCTTCCTCTTTCCTAAGTATTTGGGTTGTGCAAGTCCGCCGACTGCACCAAGTATTGGGAGGTCGCTAATCCCTAACTGCCTCATATCTCTGGTGTGTGTGTGTGTGTGTGTGTGTGTGTGTGTGTGTGTGTGTGTGTGTGTGTGTGTGTGTGTGTGTGTGTGTGTGTGTGTGTGTTGTGTGCGCGCGCACCTGTCAACATAAGTTAAGAACGTTTAAGTTTATTCGGGTAACTCTGAATGTGTCTTTTGTGATTATTGCATTTATTTTCCACACCCACAAATTCCTTGCGTTCCTACCCACACCCACAAATTCCTTGTACATCTGCGAATAAATCCGTTACTGTGCCACATGACTTTCCTCACTTTGGTAAAATAAATCTCCCTTGTTATAAATGTACCCAGCTCGTTTTTGTCTTTTCCTCCATTGTCTCGCATCGTCCACACCTCAGCATAGACGGGAAGTTATCCCCTAAAATCTGTGTAATAGATTTTGCGTACTTGGCAGCTCTGCTCGGCTGCACCTGATAAGGTAAGTGACGCAAGTACACAGAGGGCGCAATTCCCCGATAAGATGACCACGTGTTCCTTGTTAAACGGCTGTAGACGGAGGACACTGGGTCATGTGGTCAAGTTATTGGCGTTCACAGTCGATTAGAGACCCACTGCGACATGACATTATTCGTGTGCGAAGCCTGCGATTCCCGATGAGTTCGGAGAGGAACCAGGGAGAGCTCTCCCTCGCAGTTCCCCCACGACAATATATGTTTTCTGCTTTAGTAATAATTTGTTACACCTGCATTTCTATAAACGCTTCAGTGTGTGTGTGGTGTGTGTGGTGTGTGTGTGTGTGTGTTTAATGGATTGCTTTGTACAAGCTGTGTCTTATCTATCAAATGCATGGCTTGCAAGATGATATCTCCTCCTCGTCTTGCTACTCCCTGAATTTTTTTTAAATATTTGACATTTTATTTAAACTTAAATCAGTATAAGTTTCTGGCTCATTGGAGTGGCTGGTCCCTTATTAGAGCTATTTGGAATGCAAGAACATGTATGGGGAATTATTCGCAACCTTTTCTGCACTCTTAAAGCATTTTTGGACCTCGCAGTGAAACATTTTAAGTTGTAATCAATCTGATAAAATGAAGACATTCTGCTCATATCACAATATCAACTAAACTCATGTAAATATGCTATAATTGAGGATCCCGTTTGGAATATTCATTATCTTTGTTGAACTTTGTGTTCAATAAAAGTGATGATGTTTATATGTGTTCATCTAATTGACTAGAACTATTTAATTACATGATGAAATAGCTTTTATATTCTGGTTTACTTTATACTTAAAATTATATTTTAGCTCCATAAGCACCTGTTTTTTGTCACAGATAACTGCTTGGAAGGGTTGGAGAGGCCACTCCCTGACTGCTACTCTACTCACAAACAGCTGTGGCTTTCATCAGCTAAATTTCTTCTCTTAGACCTTTAGGATGTTTTGCTTTTTTCCAATTGGATGAATTTTTGCTGAATTTATCCCTCCCCCCAACTTAAAGACAAATCACAAGCATTTCCTTATCTTGTTTTGCTTAAACGTCTCTTGCACCATTGTTTAAGTATACTGAAACGCAAAAGAAACTTACCACTTTTAAACCTTCAAATATCAACAATAACACTGCGTGTAGTAAATTTGTGACTTATTTGTGGACAATAGTGTCCTCACTGGTCAGAACAAACATAGGTCTACGGATTTTGGCGGTTGTCACGTTCACGCGAAATGCGTCTCAATGGTCACTCTTCTTAGTACAGCTCCCGTGCATGGGCTGTTGAATTGATGTGCCCATGTTGCACTGGCCTTCGTTTTGATCTTAGCTTTAAGTTATCAAAGACATCAGTGGATTAGCACAAGCTCAGTGGTATAAACACAGGACATGTATCTTTTAATGAGCGCGTACCCTGCACGTGAATGTCTTGACCTACTTTTGGGTAACATCTATCAAAAAAGAGTCCAGTGCAAAATGGGCATCACTTCAATCACCGGATGCTCGCCTCAGATTGTCAAGGGATCAACCGGCCTGTAAGTGCTGCACTGAGAGGCTCGACACCTGTTCGAAAGGGGTGATTGAACGTCTAGCAGAGTGAGGTGGCACGTCGCCTTGGCTTATTCAGAGCCAGCCACTTATATTCTGGACCTCTTGTGGTTGAGCAGTCGAGAAGCGACACCACCATCCATCTGAGGACTTGCAGATGACAGACAAACATCGATCAGGGGAAGGGTCCAAGAGATCCCACATCCTTACATCGCATAGGCAGGACAGCGGAGCAGAGTGGTCCTAATTAGGCGAGAGTGATGGCTTCACGTTACATTGAGGAACATAGACGTGTGGACTAGAGACACAGTGCTCGGTCCAAATCTCATTCCATAAGACTGGTATGTCTATTGTGCATGCTGTCTCAGCTAATTGAATGCACTGCCGTTGTTAACAATCCACACAAATATTGGATGCAATGAATGGTACGGTTGGTACGGACGCACGCTATTCGGAAATTGGGACGACTGCTACATTTGGCATCTGCGATGTTGCTTTGTGTCTTTGTCACTCTGTAGAAGATCGGAGAGGGAGCTGGGTAATTGCAGAGGCTAAGTTATATCCTTGGATAAATCTATACATCAACCTATGACGTCATTGGAAAAAAAGACCCAGACCATGTTATCATTAAGCTATTTGCTTGGGTCTGTATGTATATTATATTTTTTAGAACTGACTGTTGATACAGCCATTCCTGTTTATTGATGCAATTTCAAAAAGCAAGTGTAAAGTTATGTCTAAGTTCTCGCGCGTGCAGTATGTGAAGTATGAGGCTCCTACGCTATACGACGTTTAGAATTGTCGCTTTGCCAGAAGACTTTAGCATTCTGACTGCCTAATGCTGGGAGACATGCACATTACCAGGGTGTCTTTGATGGATAGTGAGGACATGCATAGTTACATATTTTGTTGAGGCTAGTAGAATAGTAACTTATCTCCAGGTCATATGTAACCTGAGGCATTACTGGACTCATTCATACATCCTATCTTTAGGGTTATATTGGTCCGATATATAGGCTGACATAAACGCATATATAATAAGGGAAAGTCTCACTTTTCTGATCGCATCTCGCATCGGCTCTGCAACCAACCAAGACGATTCTCATGCTTCATATGCACGATCTGATGGCAATTTAAGTATATCCAAAATAGACGAGCGGTGGCATGCACTCCGACTGGTAATAGTATACCTCGCATATTTAATGAGTTTCAAGTGTGGACTAATCTGGCTCAAATAACCTACGCACAGAAAACGATCACTGAGATTTTTAATGAGTCTCTATACAGTGTTCCTCTTTAGTCCAGTTGTGGAATTTGTACCAGCATCACACATCGCAGTTGGTCTATCAGTCTGGGCCGGGCGTTCCGAACACATATCGCCCGTTACACAGCAGTGCGCGCACAAGGGAGCTTATCGCGAGCATCGCTGCCGAATGCAGCAGTGTTCCCTTGGTCAGGGGCCCACTATGACGAGTTTAAGTAGCATCAAAAGTGTCCAGAGAGAGCAGAAGCCACTCTCCACCATGACACCATAGTGATTAACTACCCGACATTTAAACATGGGGTTATCCAAAACAAATCTCAAAAATTATAAACTGAGTCAAGGAGGATAGTATGTAACACATTCAGATAAAATGTCCAAGGGAGTAGCAGTGACCAGAGGAAGAGATAATACCATTCTCTCGGCCGCACGGCCAATACGTCCGACTGTAGGCTTTGACATAGATAATCGAACCCAGCTTCAATGTTAGAAACCTCAATAAGTCCAATCCTATCATTAAACACTAAACACTCATACATCCACACTTTATTGACGTCAAAACCAAGTGCTCACACAGAGCATTATAGCTTTGACACCAAGACAGTGTCGTTCTATACGAATATGCTAGGTAGTACTCTCAATTATTATCTAAGCTGGTATATCTTATATAATTGCTATCTCGTCTGGAATTCAGGATCTGCTCAGGCCGTCAGTGAGAGCTCTCCAAGGTTCTCTTCTCCCGACATCATCGACAGAGAACGCTGAGGCTTCTTACGTTGGCGAACTGAATAATGCTACATGTCGCATGTCGGCAGGTCTCGCATTCCATCAGCCGAATTATAATTTTTGGGATGTTTTTTGTGTGGAAATCACTTATAACATGTAGAAATGCAAAAAAAAATCTAAATTTTGTTGAAAAAAAAGTTGAAACAAAATGTTTGTTTTATTTCTGCTAACAAATTTTTTTTTTGGGGGGTTGGAAAATCACTTAAACATGTTAGAAATGCAAAAACAAAAATTCAAATATTTTTCCAAAATGGCCGCCTATATTGGACATTGGACCAAGTCCAACATCTAATGGCATGATCCTTGACCATACCCTAACCTCCCCCAAACCCTAAGTTTCGTTCAGAAATCCGTCGACTGGAGTTTTTCCGTAATATCTGTTCACAACAAACAAAAGACGGGGTGAAAAACAAGTAGACACTCCGTCCATCTTCATGGCGAGGTTAATACAATCTTCTCAGGAGGGCAGTTTCATCTGGTAAATATTTGAGTGTGAACATGGTTAATATAAAATATTAAAATCATAGCAGATACCTTTACAACATTGCAGGGTATTCAAAAAGAAAGATCGATTCCAAAATTCCAGTTCAATGGAATAAACTTATGGAGAACATTAATACGCAGAGCCACATTCACATTTTAATGGAGCAACCATGACATTCAAATTCTGGGAAGAACATCACAAGACAAAGTAACAACAAAAACCGTAACAGTAAGAGGGCGGCAGACACGAAGCATGGCGATGAAATAGCGATATGTAATCAAAGCAGACATGGGTTTTGTAGCAGTTGTAAGTGTAAATGCAAAGAGAGCGTCAAACAGTACATTTAACGCTCTTTTAAAACCAGAATACAGTTACACCAGGTAAAATGCTTCATTGTAATTTAATATAAATAAATAAATAAACAAAACAAACAAATAAAGTAATCTCAACACTAAATCCATCAACAAAAACCAACTGACTCCATGGAATAAGGTCTAACTAGCCGAAACCCGTCAAGAGAGAGAACGATTCCGTTTATTCATACCACCCTCACCAGCTCACCCACACTCGAGGAACACATGGACTGGACAGGCGTGCTGCCCCGCCTACTCATCCCCCGCCCCTGCCCCATTCCCCCCGCCCCCACCCCCGCCTTCAATTTGCTTAACCCGCCCAAAAATTTAATTACGCCCGCCCCCGCCTCTTCACTCCCGCCCGACTTGCCCCTGGCCGTTCCCTTCACGCCCCTCACACTCAACCCCACCTAACTTCACCCCAGCCCCTGCCCACTCATCCCCCACCCCCATTTCCCCCTGTCTTCCCACTTTCAATTTGCTTACCCCGCCAAAAATTTGGCTTACCTTGCCCCCCGCCTCCTTCACTCCCTGCCCCCCGTCTCTTCCATCCCCGCCCCCGTCTCTTCATCCCCCGCACGCCACCTCTTCACTCCTCGCCCCCGTCTCACGAAAAAGTGTTTATTCTGTCTCACGAGTTAAATTGACTTATTGCACTATGTTCTATGCACTCTTACAGGTACGAAGTTTCTTTCAGTTCCAGCGTCACAGTACGAGAAAACGTGACGGCGACCGCTAGGAGGAGCCCAAAATTGGTCCTTCAGATCAATATATAGATACAATGTTTCTTGTTACATTTTTGTGTCAAAATTCACATTCTGAGGTAGTCAGCATGTGCACGAAGAGGGTTTTTTACATGCAGACAGCTTTTTGAGGAGTGAATTACACCTCTCAGCGGTAAACGGGCCTGTCGACGACAGACTGTAATGACGTCGGCAGCGAATGACCGATGATGTCCATGACGTCCTGACGCCTCTCAGCGGTGACGTCACACGTCCCATTTGTAACGAATTGTAAAACGAAAAGTGTTTTTTCTGCTTCAGAGTTGAAGTTTGCGACTATTGCCACTATGTAGCGGTGCACTCTTACAGGTACGAATGTTTTCTTCCAGTCCAGGTCACACGTACCGAGAAAAACGTCTGACGCGACCGCTAGGAGGAGCACACAAATTGGTCTTCAGTAATAATATATAAGATGTTGGTGTGGATTACACCATTTTGATATCTGGTCCACAGTGTTGGCCGATTGACGATCGATAGATTCCATATCTCTGCTTGACAGCCAATTGTTCGTGCATTTCGAGTCAGCTTGGAGCATGATGACATACAACCAACCAAGGTTAAGTAATAATAAAAATGTGACAATGCAAAACGACATAAAAAAATCAGTTACTGTATTAAAAAGAACCCATGAACAAAAAAAATAAATAAAAATATCACTCACCTGTACTCTCCGCAGAGGACTAGGCAATGCAGACCACATTGAAGCTTCCACCTTGCTCTGTGTAAAACTGTTCCTCAAAGAGGACACGAACAGTGTGTGAGACTGGGTGGGTATCCCAGCAAGTGCAACAGCATATTTATCACATGACCTCCTCCAATATGTGATATCACAGATAAAGAACAGCCATGTTTATGCGAGCCAAATCACCAGTCATGACAGTTTAATAGATTTTTTTTTTTTTTGGGCATATAATGAACACGCGAATAACAACTCTTTTGAATAAAACAGCCATGCTTGATTGCCAGCAAATAAAAAGAATTCATATATTTTTTATGTTCTACTTTTCATCTGCCATTTTTACTTTGCGAAAAATGGAATTATTGCTAGTTTACCGTTTTGTTTGTTTTTTATTGCACATTACCAAATTAGCAAGCTGGGACAAAAGCAAGCAGGGACAACAAAAAAAGGTAAGCAGTCAGACACAAGCGTCAAACGATGCCATGGGATTTGTCAAAAAGTCAAACACAAGCCTCAAAACAAGAACTGCTTCAGCAAGCACCGATGCTCTGTGGAGTCAGGTCGCCAATAGGATTGATGGATGCATTGATGGGAGGATTAAAATGAGAAAATAAAAATTGAGAAGGAACAGAAGAGAGCGAAGGTCAGAATGAAAGGGGATGGCTGTGAAAGAGAAGGCTCAATATTGTGGCCATATTTCCACAATGCAGAAGACAATTTGATATTCCACCACAGCCTTACCTAACTTCCCAAAACTCTACCAGGCTGCCCATCCAGACATCATCTTTTTTTTATCACCAATTATGCAACAACAATAACCTCAGGGTTATGGCCTAGTAGCCCACAAAAGTAGCTGCCCACACTCATAGTGATAACAAGCGCGGTTTTATCGCACATTTGCTGGAGGCTTTATCTTGCCATAAATCAAACAAAGCCGAAACGCTTGAATACGGGATTGACCAAAGCATTCAGAATCAGCTCTCAAAGAAGAGGTGTTTGCCATCATCGAATGGTCGGGCATTCTCAAAAACAGAAATATTTTGTCTTAGCATGCTTGTTACTTTTAGGGATTTTAGGATTCACCAAGTGCAAAGATCAATAAGTTCCATACGGATAGTAAGTATCAGTAAGCAATTCCATGAATAATGTAGATTTAGAACAATTTAGATGAAGCTTTACTTCAAATGTCAGCCTGTCAGCTGTCCAGCCATTCTCCCATCATACAGTGGCTGGCAAATAATTTCTCCCCCACAACTCCTCCAAAGTTTTAAATTTTTCCATGTTCACCCCGAGCTCATTTCATGACGCTTTCAACATCGAACTTGATATCATCATGTCGCAGGGGGTTTGCCCCTACCTGGATGGCATATGCCCAAAACAATTTCCCTTGGAGGCAACAGCCAGAATTTTCGAGGGAGATTTGGTGCATGTGGACGGAGAGTGGCAAAGAACGTAGTAGACGGACGGTAAAGAGAGACGGAAAGAACGTAGTAGACGGAACGTAGTAGACGGACGCGTTAGTAGACGGATGGGCAAAAAGAACGTAGTAGACGGCAAGGACGATAGCACAGCCTAGGGGTTTAATCTCAAACCCACAAGACAAATAGAGCAACACAAGCAACTTAAATAAATACGGGGTACATGAAAATAAATCAATATTTACAATGGTAATATTCAAAGGGAATAATCAAAAACAGAACATGAGGTAACTCAAACTACAAGGATTACAAGGAAATTATGCAGGCAGGGAGGCCATTCGGCCCATCATGGCTTGCGCCACACTAATACCAGATTTTTGAATAAATCTGTCAATCCCTCCCTTTGTGTGCAGCCTATTTTTTCGGCTGCTGGTTGCATCATTGGGTAGGGGCACGGATATGCTGCCGATTGCAGTGCCCCTATACCAGTACACTGGTACTACTTTCGCCACCATCAAGAAGGATGACAGGCGAGTCAACCTCCTGCCTGTAATTCAGCGGCCAATGGGGCTTGATCTCGGACTCTAGGATCCCAACCACCACCCTAACGCTAAGCCAACACCAGGCCTTTTAAATCACCCACCTTATCAACCTAATTTTGGGTGCCTCCAACAGACTTTAATACAGACAAGGGGACAGAATAATCAAAGAAAAATCCATTCCTTTACTCGGCAACTTAGCTCTGTCCCAGAGATCAGTTTTCTGAAGGTTGCTGTTCGCAACCGGCTTTGTCTCTGCATGGGAAAACTGCACCAAAATGGCACCCAGCCACTCTCGGGCAGAAAAACGTACAGGAGGCATACTCAACACCAGGGCTTCGGAAACTGCTGATGCAATTCTTTCGATTGCACTGCCGACGCCACAGCTCTGCTAAATGCAAAAAGTCTCTGCAAAATCACCGGGTGACAAACGAGCTTCGAGGCTGGTCTCACACAATCCAGCCAACAGTCATAGCCAGCGCTCTTACTCCACTCACGTGAGCACATTCGCCTAAGCACGAACACAAGAATCGTGCACCTTCTTCAACTGTGTCGAGGGGAGCCAGCCATAATGCCCTTCTCTTTCAACCGCCATATCCTGCCTCTCTCCTTCTGTCCCACTCCGAACCTCTTGTCCTGACTGCCTTGTCACACAACGCAAGACCTCATCCAAACCTAACTCTCCTCCGCTCTGACGTCACACCCATCATCATCCACTCCGGGGGTGTGGTGTGCTACGTTGCTCATTCCTGAGGTGGGGTTTTTTGCCTGCTTGGAAGCGTTTGGCTCGGTTGTTGTTTAAAGACGTGTATATCCGTTTTTATCGCCGGTCCTTGAAAATGCAAAACATAGAAAAGGTCCACGAGGGGCAATCCATACTGGGAGAAATTATCCCTTAAACCCTACCTTAATTTAACACACACCACCCCCCCCCCCAGTTGACGACATGTAACACATTCAGCCAATCCTCTCCCACTTATTCACATCGAGATGTCTCCTACACGTCCACGGAGCAAGCAACTCGATACACATCCATCTTTCCTTATGAAATTCCTAAAATATACCAACAAACATAACAAGTATTAGAGAGCCACATAAACCAGTCCAAAGTGGATAAAGCTAAAAAATGCAGATAAAATTGTGAATAAGTTAGCAGTAACGAGAAACAGATTAGTTCTCAGTTGGTAAATATTCAAACCCTTTGCAAATGACCCAAAATCACTGAGGAGCAAATTATTTGTTGAAAAGCTTAAAAATAAGTGTAATGGGTTTTCAACTGCATGTATATCAGTGTGTTTAACTTAAAAATTAAGTTCCCTCACTTATCGTATGGAGTTTTTAAGGTTGCAAAACTCACTTGGTTACCAACAAGGCAAAACATTAAGACCAAGGAGCTTTCAAAGAAGTCAGACAGAGTGGTGGGAGAAGGCACCATTCAGGAGAGGTTATAAGATTTCAAAGTCACTCATTATCCTTTGAGTTTGATGAAATTCCATCATAAGAAGAGAAGATGTATCAATTACCACCCCACCCCAGACCACCCAGATGAGGTCACCCATCAAAACTCAGCAGCCGGGCAACCAGGAACTGATGTTCAGGGATTCACTGTAAATGCAAACAAAACGGACTTTGAAAGAATCCACAAGGCTCTATGTCCAAAAGAGGGTCATGTGTCCATCAACAATACCCTATTCCCTTCACAAGAATGACCTCTATGGACAGTGAATAATAAATAAGCCATTACTGAAAAAGATCCATCTAAAAGTTCGAATGAGTTTGCAAAAAAGCATCTTAATTCATATGGCAGGCACTATGGCAGAAAACTTGTGGTCCAGACGAGAAATAAAATTGAACTTTTCTGTCCTCAACAAATTTCAGTGTTACGATCGATGCCGCAAGCCGAACACTAGGACAGTCACCACACTACAACACCATCCCTAACTGTCAGCATGGTGATACCTGTTTCTGTTTTGTTCATTGCATATGGCAGCTTGACTGCCGGGTGCATCATTTCTTTGAAGACGCGCGCTTGGCCGCTGTATGCATCGCCCTACAGTACACACTGCCTACTCCAATTTGACCGACCTCAGAGAGACAGAGCGTGAGTCAACCCCACCTAGGTATAAATTATAATGCTCACCAACGAGCCATCAACTCAGAGACCCTACAGATCACCAAGCCGCCACCAACACACCGATAGCCACACCAAGTGCTAGCATCGTGTGAATAGCACAAAACTCACCATTAAAATGTGGCTATATTATTTCATCAGCAGAGAATGACTGCGCAAGGCTTGTCAGAGATAAGAAGGGACAACCATGGACAGTGCAAAGTCCAGAGCATCCTTGGTGAACATCTGCACTTGCAGTCAGCCTGAACTGAAACTGGGTAGGAGATTCACATTTCACAGGACAATGCCAAGCCAACACCAGGCAAAATGCTAACAGTTTAGACCTATCGTATATCAGAGTTGTACTCATATACTACAGTGGTTCTGCAGATATTACTAGAGGAAAGGAATGTTTATTTTTGCCTGGGAAAGCAAAAGTCACACTGGAGTAGCTGACAAGAATAAAATAAATGTTCTTGAGTGCCAGTCAAAGTTCTGACTTAAACCCAATGAACATTTATGTTGAGACTCGAAGATCGCAGTTCATCGACGACCCATCAAACTTGGCAGAACTACAGCATTTTCACGTGAAGCATGGGCAGGGATTTTTCACCATCTCACTGTACAAGCTGGTAGATACTACCCAAAACACTCACAGCAATCAATGCTGTAAAATGTCTTCCACCAAGTACTGATCTCATGGGGCTGAATACTATTAACCCAGTGAATTTGATTTGTAGCATGTTTTTTGCAGATATTCCTGACATGTAACCTCCTTCACGATAAATGTTCGTTTCATCGCTTCAAGTTATGATAAAAAGTTCATTTGGAAAAATTGTTTGTCCATAGTTTTGAATCCTTACTTAAATTCACGGACCGGTGTTTGTTTTGGGTTTGTCGGGCTATCCTCCGACAGTTCCTGGCCAAATTACATCCTGCTTGCTATAGAGTATCAGCATAACCCCGATTAAACACTATAAGGGGTGTTTTATTATTTTGGCGATGGTCTTGGGGGAGTGAGGGGTGGGGGAAGAGGCACATTCTCCATGTAAATGTGGTACGTGTAGCACCGCCTACAAGTGGGGGAAGGTATTACAAGTTACCACATTTACAGTCAGTATATTCCTGTCCCCACGTTTTTCCAATGGCAGTGAGGTGTTTTGGGAATTAAAGCACAAGGTATGTTTTTGAATCATTCACGTAACCTAGTTATTTATTAGTTCCTGTAACAGAGTTTTCAAGTTACCTATACACTGCTCAAATAATAGCAGTAAGAGTCATAAGAAACGCGTTGCATGTTGGAACAAGATCAACCCGAAAGGGGGTTACTCTACCAATTCAATCTAAAAAATGTGCAATTTTTGGTGGGGGGGGGAGTCAATGCTTTTCAGGCCATCTGCAAATTTCCCATATTAAGCCAATTACACCGAGAATACAAATCCTTACTGTAAAGTCACAGATGGTATATTTGTGTGTTTGTTTGTCAAAGCTGCTACTCCTACAAGTTCTGGGCCGATTACATCAGACTGCTTTTATGGGATCAGCAATGACCCAATTAATGTATCGGGTGTTTATATTTTTGCTGGTGGTCTTTGGGCGTTGAGGGGGGAGGGGAAGGTGGGAATCAATTCTCTGTAAATGTATCATGTCCACGTTGCCTCGGTGAGAGAGGGTATAAGCAAGTCTCCAACCAATTTACGTAAGTTATCCTGTCCACACTTTCCAAGTGCAGTGAGGTGTTTGAAATTAAGCGAGTCGTATGTTTTTTGCTTCATGCACATAACTGGGTTATTTATTTTATTTTCGGGAGCGATTGAGGCAGCTGTCAGTTGCCTATACACGTTCAAATAAAGGTATGTATCAGAAGAACACGTTGCATGTTTGGAAGATCGCCTAAGGGCAAGGTAAAATCTGGTCGTACTGTGTGGAATAATTCTTCACAACTTTCAAGTCCTTGTCACTTCTCTTTCTATAAATCTCATCATCTAATATATAAAGCTTGAGTTCATGTCTGTAGGTGGTCATAAGCACCACCCATTCTACAAGCCATGCCCTCCAGCCATCCGCAGAAGAAAAAAAAACCCCACCATCTTTTTCTATCCATTGTAGCTCAGATGTTTAAAGGCCTCATGTTATTTGAATGACTGACCAAGTGATCATTACATGAAGATACGTTTTCAGGAAGCAAAAGGGTTACCTTTGATTACAATCAATGATGTAATTGCACGTTTTTATCGGCAGCGATGTGGCTGCGGGCAAATATACAGTGCCCAATGAGGTTCATTCTCATGATGTTGAGAAAAGAAAATGGAAGTCTTTCATTTTTTTTTTTTAAAGCAAATAAATAATTTTAAAAAACACTTGCTTTTCGCCCGACTTTTCAAGGGTTATAAACAACTGATGGACATGTAATCCACTACTGTATATGGTGTACGTAATAAACCATTAAAATCAGCTTTTCATATATTAGATTAAATGTAACATGTACACTTTTGTACACTCACATCACCTCTGAGTTTATGTACGTTTAAATACTGAACAAGGTACGTTTTCATTACAACGAAAATAGTCATCATCTATACTAATAAAAGGCAATGTGTGTGTGTGTTGTGTGTGTGTGTGTGTGTGTGTGTCAGTGTGCGAGTGTGTGTTGTGTGAGTGTGTCAGTGTGTTGTGTCAGTGTGTGAGTTGTTCAGTGAAGTGCGTGTCAGTGTGAGTGTGTAGTGTGTGAGTGTGTCCAGTGAGTGAGTGTGTCAGTGAGTGAAGTGTGTCAAGTGGAGTGAGTGTGTCAGTGAGTGAGTGTGTGTGTGTGTGTGTGTGTCAGTATGTGGAGTGTGGTCAGTGTGTGGTGTTGTTCAGTGTGTGAGTGTGTCAGTGTGTGAGTGTGTCAGTGTGTGAGTGTGTCAGTGTGTGAGTGTGTCAGTGTGTCAGTGGGTGAGTGTGTCAAGTGTGTGAGTGTGTCAGTGTGTCAGTGTGTGAGTGTGTCAGTGTGTGCGTGTGTGAGTGTGTCAGTGTGTGTCAGTGTGTGAGTGTGTCAGTGTGTGAGTGTGTGAGTGTGTGTGTCAGTGGTGAGTGTGTGTCAGTGTGTGAGTGTGTGAATGTGTAAGTGTGTGAGTTTGTGAAGTGTTGTTGAGTGTGTGTGTGTGGTTGTGTGTGTGAGTGTGTGAGTGTGTGAGTGTGGTGAGTGTGTGAGTGTGTGAGTGTGTGATGTTGTGACGTGTTGAGTGTGTGGGTGTTTGGTGTTGTCGGTGTGTCGGTGTGTCGGGTGTGGAGTGTGTGAGTGTGTGAGTGGTGTGAGTGTGTCGTGTGTCTCCTCCATAATGCCAAAACTATAAAACCTCGCGCAACAAAACCACACACCCCCCCCCCCAAAATTATTACATGCATACTAAGAAAAACTCCAAGGAAGTGCAGAGGAAAACAGGGCGTTTGGGTTAATTAAAACACTCCTTTTGAAGATAATTAACGCCTTTTCAATTTAATCATTCCTCAGGCGATCCTCGGCACCTAGGCTGTCCTGGGGTCTGAAGGAGTTTCCTGGGTACCTCACTGGGGTCTGAAAGAGTTTCCTGGGTAACCTCACTGGGGTCCTGAAGGAGTTTCCTGGGAACCTCAACTGGGTCTGAAGGTAGTTTCCTGGGTACCTCACTGGGGGTCTGAAGAGTTTTCATGGTAACCTCACTGGGGTCTGAAAGAGTTTCCTGGGTAACCTCACTGGGGTCTGAAGACTTTCCTGGGGTAACCTCACTGGGGTCTGAAGGACTTTCCTTGGTAAACCTCATGGGTCTGAAAGGAGTTTCCTGGGTACCCATGGGGTCTGAAGGAAGTTTTCCTGGGTAACCTCACTGGGTCTGAAGGATTTCCTGGGTACCTCACGTGGGTCTGAAGGAGTTTCCTGGGTAAGCCTCACTGGGGTCTGAAAGGAGTTTACCTGGGTAACCGCACTGGGTCTGAAGGAGTTTCTGGGTAATCCTACTGGGGTCTGAAGGAGTTTCCTGGGAACCCTCAACTGGGGTCTGAAGAGTTTTCCTGGGTAACCTCACTGGGTCTGAAGGAGTTTCCTGTAACCTCACTGGGGTCTGAAGGAGTTTCTGGGTAACCTCACTGAGGGGGGTCTGAAAAGGAGGTTCCCTGGTAACCTCACTGGGGTCCTGAAGGAGTTCCCTGGGTAACCTCACTGGGTCTGAAGAGTTTTCTGGGTAACCTCACTGGGGTCTGAAGGAGTTTCCTGTAATCTCGCTGTGGTTCTGAAGCCGCCATGTTTTTTGGCGCTGGATGTAAGCTCCAGATTTGAAAGTAATCAGCAGCTCCGACTCCCCCAAAAAGTGTTGATGTTGTCCCAATTCGGAATGCATGGGCGTATCGAGGGCAAATTGGTAATCGCTTTGCCAAGCGAGGCATTCCGTTGGAGTTGCTTAAGCACTTTGGACATGCCATGCCTGTTACGGGTGCTTGGGTGGCAAAGTTCATGGACCATGCTCTTCTGTTTTTAGCTCGCCTGTTTCGAAGAACAGAGAGCTATACGCGTACCCCGGCGTGAGCGTGAGCGTGACAGCGTCAGCCGTGAAAATGTTAAATTTTTTGGTATTACGGAAAACTCCTCGACGGATTTCGACGAAACTTGTTGGGGGGTTAGGTATGGTCCAAGATCATGCATTATATTTTGGACTTCGGTCCCCCCC
>CM068960.1:66074686-66087597 GCA_035128595.1 Eptatretus atami | reverse complement strand
TGAAAAAAAAGTTGCAAATTGGTTGTTTTTTTATTCTTCTAACAATTTTTTTTTTGGGTGGGGTTGGAATCACTTAAAAACATGTGAAATGCAAAAAACAAAAATTCAAATTATTTTTCAAAATGGCCGGGCCCATTTGGACATTGGACCAAGTCCACATCTAATGGCATGATCCTTTGGACCATACCTAATCCCCCCACCAAGTTTTCGTCGAAATCCGTCGACGGAGTTTTTCCGTAATACTGTCACAAACAAACAAAACAGACAGGGTGAAACAGTACCTCCGTCCATTCTTCATGGCGGAGGTTAATAAATCTTCTTCAAGGAGGCAGTTTCATCTGGTGGTTAAAATATTGAGTGTGAACAATGGTTAAGTATAAAAATTATATAAATCATAGCAGGCGATACCTTACAACATTGCAGGATTATTCAATAAAGAAAGATCGTTCACAAATTCCAGTTTCAATGGAAATAACTTATGGAGAACATTTATACTAGCAGCAGACATTCACATTTATGAGCAACCCATGACATTCACATTCTGGAAGAAGAACATTCACAGACAAAGTAACAAAAAAACCGTAAAACAGTAAGAGGGCGCAGACACGAAGCATGCGATGAATAGCGCATGTAATCAAAAGCGGACTGGGTTTGTTAGCAGTGTGTGTTAAATGCAAAGAGAGTCAAACCAGTACATTTAACGCTCTTTAAAACCAGAATAATTAACCAGGTTAGACATGCTTCCATTGTAATTAATTGATAAATAAATAATAAACAAACAAACAAATATAATAATCTCAACACTAAATCCATCAACAAACAAACTGACTCATGAATAAGGTCTAACTAGCCGAAACCCCGTCACAGACGGATTCCGTTTTATTCAACCACCCTCACCAGCTCACCCACACTTCGAGGGCACATGAATCTGGACAGGCGTGCTTGCCCCCGCCTACTCATCCCCGCCCCTTGCCCCATTCCCCCCCGCCTCCACCCCCCGCCTTCAATTTGCTTAACCCCGCCAAAAATTTAATTACCCCGCCCCCGCCTCTTCACTCCCCGCCCGACTTGCCCCTGGGCCCCCCGTGCCCCCTGTCCACCCCCTCACACTCAACCCACCTAATTTCACCCCACCCCTGCCACTCATCCCCCACCCATTTCCCCCTGTCTCCCACTGTTCAATTTGCTTACCCCCCGCCCAAAAATTTGCTTACCTTGCCCCCCCCGGGGGCCCCTCTTTTTTTCCCACCCAAAACCTTTTTTTTCCCCCTTTGCCCCCCCGGGTTTTTTTTTTTCCTTTTTCTTCATCCCCCGCCCCGTCTCTCATTCCCCCGCACCACCTCTTCAACTCCTCGCCCCCGTCTCAACGAAAGTGTTTAATTCTGTCTCAGAGTTGAAAGTTGACTATTGACCACTATGTCTATGCACTCTTACAGGTTAACGAAAGTTTCTTTTCAGTCCAGGGTCACTAGTACCGAGAAAAACGTTTGACGCGACGCTTGGAGGAGCCCAAAATTGGTCCTTCAGTATCAATATATAGATACAATGTTTCTTGTTACATTTTTTGTGTCAAAATCACATTCTGAAGGTAGTCAGCATGTGCAGAGAGGGTTTTACATTGCCAGACGCTATTTTTTGAGGGTGGAATTACACCTCTCAGCGGTAACGGGCTGTCGACGACAGACGTAATGACGTCAGCGAATGACTCCGAGATGTCATGCGTCCTGACGCCTCCTCATGCGGTGAGTTCACACGTCGCCATGTAAACGATGATAAAACGGAAAAGTGTTTTTTCTGCTTCAGAGTGAAGTTTGACTTTGCCACTATGTTGCGCGTGCACTCTTACAGGTACGAAGTTTCTTTCAGTCCAGGTCAAACAGTACGAGAAAAAGTGACGCGATCCGCTAGGAGGAGCACAAAATTGGATCCTTCAGTAATATATATAGATGTTGCGTTGGATTACAACCATTTTGATATCTGGTCCACAGTTTGCCGAATGACCGATCGATAGATTCCATATCTCTGTTTGACAGCAAATTGTTCGTGCATGTCGAGTCAGCTTGGAGCATGATGACATTACAACCAACAAGGGTTAAGTTAATAATAAAATGTTGACAATGCAAAAACGGACATAAAAAAATCAGTTTCTGTATTAAAAAGAACACCATGAACAAAAAAAATAAATAAAATATTCACTCACCTGTACTCTCCAGAGGACTGGCAATGCAGGACCACATTGAAGCTTCCACCTTGCTCTGTTGTAAACGTTTCCTCAAATAGGACCACGAACAGGTTGTGAAGATGGTGGTCCCAGCAAGTGCAACAGCATTATTATCACCATGACTCTTGCCAATAGTGATGATCACAGATAAAAGAACAGCCGATGTTTATGCGAGCCAAATTCATCCAGTCATGACAGTTTAATAGATTTTTTTTTTTTGCAATAATGAAACGCAAATAATACTTCATTTGATATTAAACAGGCATGCTTTTGATTGCCAGCCAAATAAAAAGAATTCATTATATTTTTATGTTTCTACTTTCATTCCATTTATTAATTTGCCAGAAATGGAATTTATTGCATTTTCCGTTTTGTTTTTGTTTTTTATTGCACTTACAAAATTAGCAAGCTGGGGTACGAAAAGCAAGCAGGAGACAAAAAAAAGGTAAGCAGTCAACGACAAGCCGTCACAACGATGCATGGATTGTCATAAAAAGGTCCCAAACACAAGCCATCAAACAAGACTGCTTCAGCACAGCACCGATTGCTCTGTGGAGTTGGTCCCGAATGGATTGCATGGATGCATTGAATGGGCGAGGATAAATGAGAAAATAAAAAATTGAGAAGGAAAAGAAGAGAGAAGGTCAGAATGAAAGGGGATGGCTGTGAAGAGAAGGCTCAATATTTGGCCATATTTCACAATGCAGAAGACAAATTGATAATTCCACCACAGCTTACCTAACTTCCCAAAAACCTCTACCAGGTGCCCATCTCAGACATCAATCTTTTTTTATCACCAAAAATTATGCAACAACATAACCTCAGGTTATTGGCCTAGAGCCCACAAAAGTAGGCTGCACACTCATAGTGATAACAAAGCGCCGGTTTTATCGACATTTTGGGAGGCTTATATCTTGCCAATAAATCAAAACAAAGCCGAAACCTTGAATACGGAATTGACCAAAGCATTCAGAATCAGCTCTCAAAAGAGGTGTTTGCCATCATCGAATGGTCGGCATCTCAAAACAGATATTTGTCTTACATGATTGTATTTTTAGGATTTTAGGATTCACCAAGTGCAAAATGATCAATTAAGTTCCATACGGAGATAAGTAGTCAGAGCAGATTCCATGATAATGTAGATTTAGAACATTTTAGATGAAGGGCTTAATGACTCATGTCAGCTGTCAGCTGTCAGCCTTCTCCCCATCATACGAGTGGCTGGCAAAAATAATTCTCCCCCCAATCCTCCAAAGTTTTCAAAATTTCATTGTCACCCGAGCTCATTTCATGACGCTTTCAAATCAAACTTGATATCATTCATGTCCAGGGGGTTTGCCCCTACCTGGATGGATAGCCAAACAATTTCCCTTGGAGGCGAACAGCCCAGATTCGAGGGAGATTATGGTGCATGTGGGACGGAGTCGTGTGGGCAAAGGAACGTAGTAGACGGACGGTAAAAGGAGAGAGCGGCCAAGGAACGTAGTAGACGGAACGTAGTAGACGGACGGAGTAGTAGACGGATGGGCAAAAGAACGTAGTAGACGGCAAAGGAACGTAGCACAGCCCAGGGGTTTATCTCAAACCCACGACAAATAGACAACCACAAGCAACTTAAATAAAATACGGGGTACAATGAAAATAAATCAAATATTTACAATGGTAATTATGTCAAAGGGTAATAACAAAAACAGAACATGAGGTAAACTCAACCTACAAGGATTACAAGGAAATTATGCGCAGGAGGAGGCCATTCGGCCCATCATGCTTGCGCCACACTAATACCAATTTTAATAAATCTGTCAATATCCCCCCTTTTGTGTGCACCTAATTTTTTGGGCTGCTGGTTGCATCATTTGGTCAGGGGCACGGATATGCTGCCGATGCAGTGCCCTATTACCAGTACACTGTACTCATTTCGCCGACCTCAAGAAGGATGAACAGGCTGAGTCAACCTCCTGCTGTTAATTCAGGCGGCCAATGGGGCTTGATCTCAGGACTCTAGGATTCCCAAACCACCACCCTAACCGGCTAAGCCAACACCAGGCTTAAATCACCCAACCTTATAACCTAATTTTGAGCGTGCCTCCACACCAGACTTTAATACAGACAAGGGGACAGAATAATAAAAGAAAAATCCCTCCTTTACTCCCGGCACTTAGCTGTGTGCCCAGAGATCAGTTTTCTGAAGGTTGCTGTTCGACAAACCGCTTTGTCTCTGCATGGGAAAATGCACCAAATGCACCCAGCCACTCTCTGGGCAGAAAAACGTACAGGAGGCAATACTCAACACCAGGCTCAGAAAACTGCTGTGGCAACTTCTTTCGATTGCACTTGCCGACGCCACAGCTCTGCTAAAATGCAAAATCTCTGCAAAAATCACCGGTGACAACACGAGGGCTTTCGAGGCTGGTCTCACACAATCCAGCCAACAGTCAATAGCCAAGCATCTTTCTCCATCACGTTGAGCACATTCGCCTAAGCACGAACACAAGAATCGTGCAGCCTTCTTCACTGTGTCGAGGGGAAGCCAGCCATAATGCCTTCTCGTTCAACCGCCTATCCTGCCTCTCTCGCTTCTGTCCCACTCGAACCTCTTGTCCTGACTGCCTTGTCACACAACGCAAGACTTCTCATCCAAACCTAACTCTCCTCCGCTCTGACGTCAACCCATGCCATCACCACTCCGGGGGTGTGGTGTGCTAGTTGTCATTCCTGGAGGTGGGGGTTTTTGCCTGCTTGGAACGTTTGGCTCGGTTGTTGTTTTAAGGACGTGATTCCGTTTTATCGCCGGTCTTGAAATGCCAAAAACATAGGAAAAAGGTCACAGGGGCAATCACATACTGGAGAAATTATCCTTAAAACCCTACCTAATTTAAACACAGCACCACCCCCCCCCCCCCCCAGTGTGACGACATGTAACACTTCAGCTCACAATCTCCCCACTTAATTCACATCGAGATGTCTCCCTACACGTCCACGGAGCAAGCAACTCGATACAATCCCATCTTTCCTATGAAATTCCTAAATATACCGAACAACATAACAATATATAGAGTCCACATAAACCAGTCCAAAGTGATAAAGCTAAAAAATGCAGATAAATGTGGAATAAGTTAGAGTAACAGAGAAAATCAGATTATTTCTCATGGTAATATTCAAACCCTTTGCCAAATGACCCAAAATCACTTCAGCGAGCAATTATTGTTTTTGAAAGTTACAAAATAAGTGTAATGGGTTTCAACTGCATGTAATCAGTGGTTTAACTTAAAATTAAGTTCCCTCACTTATCTATGGAGTTTATAAGGTTGCAACTCACTTGGTTAACCACAAGGCAACATTAAGACCAAGGAGCTTTCCAAAGAAGTCAGACAGAGTGGTGGAGAAGCACCATTCAGGAGGGGTTATAAGATTTCAAAGTCACTCATTCCCTTTGAGTCTGATGAAATCCATCATAAAGAAGAGGAAGATGTATCATACCACCCACCCAGACCACCCAGATGAGGTCACCCATCCAAACTCAGCAGCCGGGCAACCAGGAACCTGGTTCGGATGTCACTGTAAATGCAACAATGGACTTTGAAAGATCCACAAGGCTCCTATGTCCAAATGAGGGTCAGTGTTCAATCAACAATACCTATTCCCTTCACAAGAATGACCTCTATGGACAGGTGAAAATAATAAGCCATTACTGAAAAAATCCATCTAAAAGCTCGAATGGAGTTTGCAAAAAAGCATCTTAATTATATGGCAGGCATATGGAGAAAAACTTTGTGGTCAGACGAAGAAAAAAAAATTGAACTTTTTCGTCTAAATTTCAGTGTTACGTCTGCGCAAGCGAACACTGCACGTCACCACTCAACACCATCCCTACTGTCAAGCATGGTGATCTGTTGTTCTGTTTTGTTCTTGCATATGGCAGCTTGACTGCCGGGTAGCCATCATTTCTTTGAAGCGCGGCTGCCGCCGCTGATGCTATGTCCCACTACCAGTACACTGCTACTCATTTGCCGACCTCAAAGGATGACAGGCTGAGTCAACCCCACCTGGATAAATTCAGTGACCAACGGGGCTTCAAACTCAGGACCCCTAAGATCCCAAGCCAGCCACCCTAACCCGCTAAGCAACACCAGGCCTAAGCATGGTGATGACATCCCATTATGTGGCTATATTTCATCAGCAGAGGACTGGCCAAGCTTGTCAGGAAGAAGGACAATGGACAGTGCAAAGTCCAGGAGCATCCTTGGTGAACATCTGCTTGAGTCAGCCATGAATCTGAAACTGGGTAGGAGATTCACATTTCAGCAGGACAATGATCCGAAGCACAACCCAGGCAAAATGCTACAGTTAGAAATATCGTATATCAGAGTTGTACTCATATACTACAGTGGTCTGCAGATAATTACTAGAGGAAAGGAATGTTATTTTTGCCTGGGAAAGCAAAAGTCACACTGGAGTAGCTGAACAAGAATAAAATAAATGTTCTTGAGTGACCCAGTCAAGTTCTGACTTAAACCAATTGAACATTTATGTTGAGACTCGAAGATCGCAGTTCATCGACGATCCCCATCAAAACTTGGCGAACTACAGCAATTTTCACGTGAAGAATGGGCAGAGATTTCACCATCTCACTGTACAAAGCTGGTAGATACCTACCCCAAAACACTCACAGCAATCAATGCTGTAAATGTGCTTCCACCAAGTACTGATCTCAGGGCTGAATACTATTACAACCAGTGAATTTTGATTTGTACATGTTTTTTTGCAGATATTCCTGACATGTAACCTCCTTCAACGATAACAGTGTTCGTTTCATCGCTTCAGTTATGAATAAAAAAGTTCATTTGGAAAAATTGTTTGTCCATAGTTTGTATCCTTACTATAATTCACGGACCGGTGTTTGTTTGTGGTTTGTCGGGTACTCTCCGACAGTTCTGGCCAAATTACATCCTGACTTGCTATAGAGTATCAGCATAACCCCGATTAACATATTAGGGGTGTTTTTATATATTTGTGCGATGGTCTTGGGGGAGTGAGGGTGTGGGGAAGAGGCACATTCTCCATGTAAATGTGTTATCGTGTAGCACCGCCTACAAGTGGGGAAAGGTATTACAAAGTTACCACCATTTACAGTCCAGTATATTCCTGTCCCCACGTTTTCCAATGCCAGTGAGGTGTTTTGAATTAAAGCACAAGGTATAGTTTTTGAATCATTCACGTTAACCTTGAGTTATTTTATTGTTCCTGTACAGAGTTTCAGTTACCTATACACTGCTCAAAATAAAAGCAGTAAGAGTCATAAAGAACGCTTGCATGTTGGAACAAGATCACCCGAAAGGTGGGTACTCTACCAATTCATCTAAATGTGGCATTTTTGGTGGGGGGGAGTCAATGTCTTTTGCAGGCCACTGCAAATTTCCATATTAAGCCAATATACACGAGAATACAATCCTATACTGTAAGTCACAGAATGGTATATGTTTGTGTGTTTGTTTGTCACGCTGCCTACTCCTACAGTTCTGGGCCGATTACATTCAGACTTGCTTTATGGGATCAGCATGACCCCAATTAATGTATCGGGGTGTTTATATTTTTTCTGGTGGTCTTTTGGCGTTGAGGGGGAGGGAAGGTGGGAATCAAATTCTCTGTAAATGTATCATGTCACGTTGCTCCAGGTGAGAGAGGGTATAACAAGTCTCCACCATTTACAGTACAGTATTCCTGTCCCACGTTTTCCAGTGCAGTGAGTGTTTTGAATATAAAGCAGTCGGTATGTTTTTGCTTCAGCACATAACGTGGGTTATTTATTTTATTTTCGGGAGCGATTGAGGCAGCTGTCAGTTGCTATACACCGTTCAAATAAAGGTATGTATCAGAAGAACACGTTGCATGTTTGGAAGATCGCCGGTAGGCAGGTACTCTGGTCGTACGTGTGGAATAATTCTTCAAACTTTCAAGTCCTTGTCACCTTCTCTTTCAGTATAAATCTCATCATCTAATTATAAAGCTGAGTTCATGTCTGTAGGTGGGTCATAAGCACACCATATCTACAGCCATGCCCTCCAGCCATCCAGAAAGAAAAAAAACCCCACCATCTTTTTCTATCCATGTAGCTCAGATTGTTTAAAGGCCTCATGTATATTTGAAGACTGAACAACGTGTATCATTAAATGAAGATACCGTTTTAAGGAAGCAAAGGTACATTTTGATTACAATCAAATGATGTAATGCACGTTTTTATCGGCAGCGATCGTGGCTGCGGGCAAATATACAGTGCCCAATGAAGGTTCATTCTCATGATGTTGAGAAAGAAAATGGAAGTCTTTCATTTTTTTTTTTTAAACAAATAAATAATTTTTAAAAAAACACTTGCTTTTCGCCGACTTTTCAAGGGTTATAAACAAACTGATGGACATGTAATCCACATACTGTATTATGTGTAGTAAATTAAACATTAAAATCAGCTTCATATATTAGATTAAATGTACATGTACACTTTTGTACACTCAACATCACCTCTGAGTTTATGTACGTTTTAAAACTGAACAAGGTACGTTTTCATTACAACGAAAATAGTCATCCATCTATACTAATAAAAGGGCAATGTGTGTGTGTGTGTGTGTGTGTGTGTGTGTGTGTGTGTCAGTGTGCGAGTGTGTGTGTGTGTGAGTGTGTCAGTGTGTGTGTGTCAGTGTGGAGTGTATCAGGTAGTGAGTGTCAGTGTGAGTGTGTCAGTGTGTGAGTGTGTCAGTGAGTGAGTGTGTCAGTGAGTGAGAGTGTGTCAGTGAGTGAGTGTGTCAGTGAGTGAGTGTGTGTGTGTGTGTGTGTTCAGTATGTGAGTGTGTCAGTGTGTGAGTGTGTCAGTGTGTGAGTGTGTCAGTGTGTGGTGTGTCAGTGTGTGAGTGTGTCAGTGTGTGAGTGTGTCAGTGTGTCAGTGTGTGAGTGTGTCAGTGTGTGAGTGTGTCAGTGTTGTCAGTGTGTGAGTGTGTCAGTGTGTGAGTGTGTGAGTGTGTGTCGTGTGTGTCAGTGTGTGCAGTGTGTCGAGTGTGTGAGTGTGTGAGTGTGGTGTGTGTCAGTGTGTGAGTGTGTGTCAGTGTGTGAGTGTGTGAATGTGTGAGTGTGTGAGTTGTGAGTGTGTGAGTGTGGTGTGTGTGTGTGTGTGTGAGTGTGTGAGTGTGTGAGTGTGTGAGTGTGTGAGTGTGTGAGTGTGTGAGTGGTGTGAGTGTGTGAGTGTGTGGTGTGTGGTGTGTCGGTGTGTCGGTGTGTGTCGGTGTGTGAGTGTGGTGAGTTGTGAGTGTGTGAGTGTGTCAGTGTGTCTCCTCCATAATGCCAAAACTATAAACCTCGCAGCCCAAAATATTACATGCATACTAAGAAAACTCCAAGGAAGTGCAGAGTGAAAAACAGGGCGTTGGGTTAATTAAAACACTCCTTTTGAAGATAATTAACGGCCTTTTTCAATATAATCCTTCCTAGGCGATCCTCGGCCACCTAGCTGTCTGGGGTCTGAAGGAGTTTCCTGGGTAACCTCACTGGGGTCGAAAGAGTTTCCTGGGTAACCTCACTGGGGTCTGAAGGAGTTTCCTGGTAACCTCACTGGGTCTGAAGGAGTTTCCTGGGTAACCTCACTGGGGTCTGAAGAGTTTCCTGGGTAACCTCACGGGGTCTGAAAGAGTTTCCTGGGTAACTCACTGGGGTCTGAAGGACTTTCCTGGGTAACCTCACTGGGGGTTCTGAAAGGACTTTCCTGAGGTAACCTCACTGGGGCTGAAGGAGTTTCCTGGTAACCTCACTGGGGTCTGAAGGGCAAGTTTCCTGGGTAACCTCACTGGGGTCTGAAGGAGTTTCCTGGGTAACCTCACTGGGGTCTGAAGGAGTTTCCTGGGTAACCTCACTGGGTCTGAAGGAGTTTCCTGGTAACCTCACTGGGGTCTGAAGGAGTTCTGCCCGGTAACCTCACTGGGGTCTGAAGGAGTTTCCTGTGGGTGTAAACTCACTGGGTGTCTGATAGGAGTTTCCTGGGTAACCTCACTGGGGTCTGAAGGAGTTTCCTGGGTAACCTCACTGGGGTCTGAAGGAGTTCCCTGGGTAACCTCACTGGGGTCTGAAGGAGTTCCCTGGGTAACCTCACTGGGGTCTGAAGGAGTTTTCTGGGTAACCTCACTGGGGTCTGAAGGAGTTTCCTGGGTAATCTCGCTGTGGTCTGAAGCCGCCATGTTTTTTGGCCTGGATGTAAGCTCCAGATTTGAAAGTATCAGCAGCTCCGACTCCCCCAAAAAGTGTTGATTTGTCCAATTCGGACATTGCATGGGCGTATCGAGGGCAATTGGTAATCGCTTGCCAAGCGAGGCATTCCGTTGGAGTGCTTAAGCCACTGTGTGGACATGCCATGCCTGTTACGGGTGCTTGGGTGGCAAAGTTCATGGACCATGCTGCTTCTGTTTTTAGCTCGCCTGTTCGAAGAACAGAGAGCTATAGCGATACCCCCGGCGTGAGCTGTGAGGCAGTGATGCAGTCGAGGCTGGAGCTCGATAAATGGTTAAATTTTTTGTATTACGGAAAAACTCCTCGACGGATTTCGACGAACTTGGTTGGGGGTTAGGTATGGTCCAAGGATCATGCCATTATATTTTGGATTGGTCCCCCCCCCCCCAAAAAAATTGTTAGAGAAAAAAAATTTTTTTTTTTTTGCATTTCTACATGTTTAAGTTATTTTCAACCCCCCCCCAAAAAAAGTCCCCCTCCCCCTAAAAAATTGTTAGAGAATATTTTTTCTCTACATGTTTTAAGTGATTTCCAACCCCCCCCAAACCCCCAAAAATTGAGAAAAAAAAATTTTTTTTTTGCATTTCTACATGTTTTAAGTGATTTCCAACCCCCCCCCCCCCCAAAAAAAAATTGGTCGAGGAAAAAAATTTTTTTTGCAACTTTTTTTTCAACAAAATTTCGATTTCTTTTTTTTGCATTTCTAAATGTTTTAGTGATTTCCAACCCCCCCCCCCCCCCAAAAAAAAATGTTGGAGAAAAGAACTAACTGTCAGCACTGTTGACATCATATTTAATGAATAAGATATAAGGTTCACTTGAGTGACCCAGCAGTATGGCGGCAGAGGTTTTGCACTCTCCCGAGTGCTCCCCTCTAGTTTCCTTTTAATGTTTTTATCTACCACACTATTTTTTATACGCCCGTTATATAATTATATATATATATTAAATAATATATATTCGGGCGGTATTTAGTGATACCGGTCGTCCGTCTGTCTGTCTGTTGTCTGCTCTGTCTGTCCATCCGTTCCTGTCCGCACTCTAACTCCCAAAGTTTTCAACTTTCACGTTTCATATTTGGTACATAGGTACAGACTGTGGAGACGGGTGTGTCATGACATAAGTTCGTCATCTAAAGTGGTTGCCATGGCAACCAGGATGCTGTTTTCCATGTAGTAGCACAATTCTGTATATACCTTCTTGTTAGGGCGTATATTGTGCTCACTTGCGCTCTTGTTACTGATTACAATATACAAATACATATATTGCTTTATAAATTATACTTCACTGGCTTTATAAAAATATTCATTATTAGACTCATCTATTTAAAAACGATAAATGTATAAACAGGCGAGCATTGGGTGGCTTTGACACCAACTCTGGTTTTAACGCTGCAGTTCTTCACATGCATCTACTTGCCATTCTTTCAGTTCGGGTGTGAGTTGTCTCGACACCCACCTTGCAGACACTTTGCAGAACCCCAGCACGTTGTGAATGATATGGTGTGCTAAACCATGGCAAATGTTCAATTCGGAGACCACTTCATCCAGCGTAAGGCGAGGGTTTTCCCAAAGCACGCGCTCAACTCCTGCAACCATTTCTGGTGTGTCAGCTGTGTGTGGCCAGCCCAGAGCAAGCAACGTCTGCCAAACTGGACACTCCAATTTTAAATTTCCTGTCCCAGTCATACACCTGTTGTAGCGATAAACATGCATCACCATATTGCGTCTTCATTCTGTGATGGATTTCACTGGGATTTACACCCTCACTTCCCAAGAAACGGATGTTTCCAGATCTAAAACAGGCAAAACATGACTCTTACCCAAAGATATAACATGTCGTCTACAACTACACACATTACATTATTGAATGTATATCACCATTTTAAGGTTACTTGTCGACTGCCCCTCGTATATCAGAACCCATTACTGCAGTGGGTACCAGGTAGTAAATGCCACAGCAGCGATTGCTGCATGCATCCTGGCCAACAGGAAATGCCCACCACACATTAACCTGCCTGTGGTACACAAAAGTTATTTGAGTCATCAGGAACAATTTAGATTTTAAAAAGGCTTTTCTGGCTAAACAGTTGCATGGGCTCTGACTATTGGGCATGAGCTTTTGTCCCTCAGCCCTGCTGTTGCCGTTTCCTTCTCTTTCTACATATGTACAGAATGAGTGTGTGCGAGTGTGCAATATGGACATACATGTGGTGGACCAAAAGAAGAAAAAAAAAGAAAAGAAAAGAAGAGAAGAGAAGAGAAACACCTGGGTAAATGAGAGACACCAAGCAATGGCTTCCACACAGGTGTGGCCCATGTGTTAATTCAGCAAATAACAGCAACATGCTTTGGGTTATGTATAAAAATGCTGCACAGGCCTGGTTGCCTAAAATTATGGCTGGCATGACTGCAAGAGGAGACCC
>CM068960.1:66030700-66048009 GCA_035128595.1 Eptatretus atami | reverse complement strand
AGCCGCATCTGTAGGCAAGACACACTAAATCGAGCGTATTGTTGCCCCACACTGCGACCAAGCCAACTTTTGTTTTTAATGAATCTTTTTACATACGTATTTATCTATTAATAATCCCATTAAATAGTTTCCCCCACTAGCTGGCTGTTTGAGAAATGGGGTTAAATGTGCTGTACATCTCCCTTTCTCTAATGGTTGATGGTGGGATGGATTACAAAGGACCAAGTTATTAACACAGCTCAGTGTGTATGCACAAAAACAAAACCAGACTCAGCGGCCCTCAGATGGTTGGAGCGTACCGCTCGAGTCTGGAGGTCAGCGGTTTCAAACGCCGGCCCGGTCGTACCAAAAGATCTTAAAAATGGTATGCTCTGCTTCCTTGCTCGAATGCCTCAGCATTTAAAAAATAGTACATGGATAAAACGCTGGGAAAGCAATGGAAAAAAACCAAACTCAGTATACCCGTTGCCAAGAAACTGCTTTGGCACCACCGATTGCTCTTGTAAAGAGTATGGTAGATCACTAAAAAAAAAATAACTGGAACTGCCACTTATAATGCTGCAGTGATGACCGGGTACCCAGACCTCGGCCTTTGATAACAACATTGAGATACATGAGATGACAAAAAAATTTATATTCTGCCTTTCAACTGCCGTAGTGGAACCATGTTTTGTGAAGTTTCGTGTTAATCGGAAAAGGTGCGTTTTTCTACTCCAAGATGGCCGCCAAAACTATGTGACTGTGTGATGTCATAATTTCTAAAAACATGCTATGCAGACATCATGGGATGACAGTTGCAAATTTTTGCGTCAGATAGGTTAAAGCCGTTCCAGAGAAAACATTTATTTAACTGTTTTTCTTAAAACCAACGATGGCCGCCAAACCATGTGACTTGTGACGTCATTTGTACATGTATGCAGAATGATGGAAGGATGCATTTGCAATTCTGCGCTTCGATAGGTTAAGCGGTTCCAGAGAAAACTTATTTAATATTTTTTCTTAAATCCAACATGGCTGCCAAACGATGTGACCTATCAATAGAAATAACAAAGTTGAAATTCCCCTACTCGATGCTGCATAGGTACGTGTGAAGTTTCCCCGTTGATCAGTATCAGCCGTTCTGGAGAAGATGTTGAATGCTTTTAGGGATAAATTCAAGATGGCCGCCCAAACCATTGTGACCGGATCCAAGAAGAATACAAACTGAGAGAGCACCTTCCATGCGGAATAAATGTGTAAAGTTTCGTCTCCAATCTCTCTTGCCGTTCTGGGAGAAGATTTAAAAATTTTTATTCATTTTCAATCCAAAGCTACTGGCTGCCGAACCATGTGGACCATAACATCATAAATTTAAATTGCTCCATCGGGACCCCCTTAAACAAGGTGTGTGAAGTTTCGTGCTAACTCGGATAAGGTCTATTTTTCTATCCAAGATGGCCGGCCAACCTTGGACTATGTGGACGTCACAATTTTTACTATGAATGCAGACGTCATGGAGGCATGATAGTTGCAAAATTGTCGTTTCCATAGGTTATTGTGATTCCAGAGAAAACATTAATTAATATTTTTTTTTTTAATCCAACATGGCTGCCAAACCATGTGACCTATCAATTAGAAATTAACAAACTTATGATTCCCTAACTCGTGGGCAATAGGTTTTTGAAAGTTTCCCCTTGATCTGGACGAAGCCGTTCTGCGAGAAGAAGATGTTTGAAGGTTGGTAGGGAAATTCGCGTGAGCCGCCAAACCGTTTGTGACTATCGATTAGAAATTAACAAACTTGTGAAAGGATTCTTGGGGAAAGTTGGCGTGAATTTTTCCTCAATCTGTCCAGCTGCCTCTGGAGAAGAAAATTTAAAAAATTTATTAAATTTTCAAATCGCAAGATGGCTGACACGAACCATGTACTAGACATCACAAATTATATTCTGCTTCAAAACCGTGTATTGGAACAACCGTCTGTCAAGTTAGTGTTAATCGGAAAGGTGTGTTTTTCTATCCAAGATGGCTGCACAACAATGTGACTTGTGATGTTCAGAATTTTTAGCATGTCTTATTTTAGCACGCTTTCATTTTTACTCGTCTTCTTCATTTTTTACTCTTATTCTTCATTTTTTTACTCTTCTCTTCTTTTTACTCTTCTTCTTCATTCTTCTTCTTCAGTATTACTCTTCCTTCTTCATTTTACTCTTCTTCTTCTCATCATTTTACTCTTATTCTTCAGTTTTTGCTCTTGTTCTTCATTATTTACTCTTCTTCTTCATTTTTACTCTTGTTCTTCATTATGTACTCTTCTTCTTTTTCTCTTCTTCAATTTTTACTCTTCTTCTTCATTTTTTTACTCTTCTTCTTCAGTTTTCCTCTTCTTCTACATTATTTAGCTCTTCTCTTCATTTTACTCGTCTTCATTTTTACTCTTCTCGTCTTCTTCATTTTTTACTCTTCTTCTCTTCATGTTTTTTACCTCTTCTTCTTCATTTTTACTCTTCTTCATTTTTACTCTTCTTCTTCTTCACTATTTGGTCTTCTTCATTTTTACTTCTTACTCTTCTCATTCATTTCTTTACTTTTCTGTCTTCATTATTATCTCTTCTTCATATTTACTCTTGCTTCTTCAGTTTTTCCTCTTCTTCTTCATTATTTACTCTTCTCATTTTACTCTTCTATCATTTTTACTCTTCTTCTTCAATCTTCTTCATTTTTGTCTCTTCTTCTTCAATTTTAACTTCATTCTTTCTCTTCTCTTCATTTTCTCTTCTTCTTCATGTATTACTCTTTTTCCTCATTTTATTACTCTGCTTCTTCATTTTATTACTCGCTTCTCCATTTTATACTCTTCTTTCTTTTATTACTCTTCTTCTTCTTTTATTACTCTTCTTCTTCTTCATTTATACTCTTCTTCCTCAGTTGTATTACTTCTTCGTCTTCTTTTTATTACTCTTGCTTCTTCTTATGTATTACTTCTTCTTCTTCAGTTATCTCTTCTCTTCATTTTTACTCTTGTTCTTCATTTTTTTCTCTTCTTCTTCAATTTTTTACTCTCATTTTTCTCTTCTTCTCATTTTTGCTCTTCTCTTCATTTATACTCTTTTGCTATTTATTATCTTCTGCATTTTTATTACCGCTTCTCCATTTTATTACTCTTCTTTTTTTACTCTCTTTCCTTCTTCTTTATTACTTCTTCTCATTATTTTTACTTTCTGTTCATTGTTTACTCTTTTCTTCATTTTTGTCTTCTGGCAATTTTTACTCTTCATTTTTTCTCTTCTGCTTCATTTTTGCTCTTCTTCTTCATTTATTACTCTTTTCCTCATTTTATTTACTTTTCTTTCATTTTATTACTCTGCTTCTCCATTATTACTCTTTCTTCTTCTTTTTTACTCTTCTTCTTCTTTTATACTCTTTTCTCTTTTATTACTCTTCTTCTTCTTCTTTGTCATTACTCTTCTTCTTCATTTTATCTCTTTCATGTATCTTCTTCATTTTTACTCTTCTTCTTCATTTTTATTCTCTTCTTCATTATTACACCTTCTTCATATTTTATTTCCTAAATTAAAATAAGAAGCTCGCGTTGTTCTCTTCCTTCTTCGGTGAAGACAGACCTTAGACTCGACTCGTTCATTTATACGGGATCCGGTCTTTCCTAAATCTAAACACTGTACACATACTCGCATGAGGTGCTTTCGAGAGCGTCTATCATTGAACTTTAAATATATTCGGACATTTGCTTTATTGAAGGTTTCGAAAAGATTCACTTACTATTAAGATTTTCCTTTAAGTATGTAATTTCGTAATACACTAATTTCTTGTATGAACGTACATCGTCCATACGGTCTCGCTATGGCTCCGTCAGGCATGTGACGAATATCGGAGTGTTTTTTTTTTTTCTTCTTCTTTTCTGTCTTAGTTCTTGTTCTCTTCTTTGGTTTGAGACAAACCGTATGACGCGGCTCTGGACACATGTCTTGTTACTATGTGCAGGATGGGGTAGATATAGAGCCAGTCTTGCCGATGTGTGGTTTCAGAAAACATTATTTAATATAATTCTTGAATCCACATGGCCGCCAAACCATGTGACCTATCAATTAGAAATTAACAAAGTTATATCACTACTCGTTGTTGCATACCAGACCTCGGCCTTGATACAACATGAGATGACAAAAAAAAATTATATTCTTCTTTCAACTATTAGTTGAACATGTTGTTGAAGTTTCGTGGGGTGTATCGGAAAAGGTTTGGTTTTCTATCCCAAGATGCGTTGCACAACCGATGTGCTTTTGATGTCATATTTTCTACCATGTTATGGCAGACACCATGGGGTGACAGTTTGCAAATTTTGCGCTTTCGATTGGTTAAGCCGTTCCAGAGAAAACTTATTTAATATTTTTCTAAATTCCAACATTTGGCCGCCAAACCATGTGCCCTTGTGACGTAATAATTTTTACCATTCTATGCAAATTGATGACGATGGCATTTGCAATTTTCGCTTCGATTAAGGTGTTATAAGCGGTGTTCCAGAGAGAAAACATTATTTAATTTTCTTAAATCCAACATGGCTGCCAAACGATTGACTATCATTAGAAGATTAACAAACTTGCATTCCCTACTCATGTGCAATAGGTATGTGAATTTCCTTGATCAGATCACCGTTCTGGAGAAGGAAGATGTTTGAGGTTTTAGGGTAAATTACAATGGCGCCAAAACCGTATGACATCAATAGAATTAACAAACTTGAGAAAAGGACCTCATTGGGGAATGTGTGTAAAGTTTCGCTCAATCGTTTAGCCGTCTGAGAAGAAGATTTTTTTAAATTTATAATTTCATATCAAGATGGCTGACGAACCCATATGACTTATGCATCATAGTTACTTCCTGCCTCCTATCCGTAGTGGAACTACGTATTCAGGCGATTGCGAAGTTTCGTGTTTATCGATAAGATGCGTTTTTCCCCAAGATGGCCGTCCACCTGTGACTATTGTACATCATAATTTTTTACTATGGAATGCAGACCATCATGAGGATGTATGTTGCAAATTTTGCTTCGACAGTGTGTATGTGATTCCAGAGAAAATTTATTTAATATTTTTCATGAATCCACGGGCTGTTCAAACAATGTGCCTATCAATTAGAAATTAACAAACTTATATTCCCTACTCGTGGCTAGGTTTGTGAAGTTTCCCTTGATTCGTACGAGCGTTTCTGGGAGAAGAAGATGTTTGAAGGTTTTGGGTAATTCAAATGCCGCAAACCGTATGATCGATCAATAAGAAATTAACAAAACTTGATAAAGGAATCATGGGGAATGTGTTTGTAAAGTTTTCGCCCTCAATCTTTTAGCCGTCTGAGAAGAAGATTTTTAAAAAAAAATTCCCAAAACAAGCATGGCGCCGAACCATGTGACTAATTGACGTCATATATATTTTCTACGGTCAATTGTTGTGCGATTTTGAGGGCTCAAGAAATTTCAGGGATATTCCGATGCACGCGTTGTACCAACGAATTTGACCGGCACACCTCTTGACCGAGTGACCTCGACGAAAAAATACCCCTGTTCCCCTTGAGGAGCTTATTCAAAGTATGAAGCGAAAAATTTCTCCATCCACCGTTTCAGAGATACAGAGGTTCCAAGTTTTTTCGGTTTTCATGAGATGGCGCCCGTACCACGTGCCTATGACTCACCAATTACCCAATTAAGTTTGCTATCAAAAAAATCATACTATGGTGGGAAAATTTAGATGTGTCGATCGGACTTACCGTTCCTGGAGAAATGATTTTTTAACGAAAAGAACCCGCAAAATGCCGCGGAAAAGTATAAATAATAATAATATAAGAAATAACAAGAAAACAATAGCGGTTCCCTGTTCAGGAATGACGGGACCCTAATAATAAGGAAATAAACGAAGAAAAACAATAGGGTTCCCCTGTTCAGAATACAGGGACCCAAAAAAATATAATGAAATAAAAGAAAAAAATCAATAGGCGTTCCTGCAGAAGAACTGATGGGTACCCAATAAGAATAACTCTAACTGAATTCAATAGGGCTTTCAAGCCCATGCTTGAAGCCCTAATTAGCTTCCTCGGACCCTAACAAGTGTTGTGAGTTCGTTGTAAATGGATTAAGGTCTATTTTTCTATCCAAGATGGCGCCAAACACTTGTGACTTGTGACTCATATTTTTACTATGAATGCAGACGTCATGGAGGATGATAGTGGCAATTTTCGTTTCAAGTATGTGATTCCAGAGAAACATTATTTTAATATTTTTTTTGGAATCCAACTTGGGGGCGCCAAACCTCTAATAGTTGGACCTATCAATTGAAATTAACAAACTTATATTCCCTTACTTCGTTGGGCAATCAGTTTTTGAAGTTTCCCCTTGATCTGACGAGCCGTTCTGGAGAAGAAGATGTTTGAAGGTTTTAGGGTAAATGTCGATTCTCTCTGCTTTCATTTATTACTCTTCTTCTCTTTTATTATGCTTCTTCTTTTTATTACTCTTTTTCTTTTTATTACTTCTTCTTCTTCTTAGTATTACTCTTCTTCTTCATTTGTATTACTCTTCTTCATTTTGTTTACTCTTCTTCTTCATTTTATTACTCTTCTTCATTTTTACACTTCTTCTTCATATTTACTCGTTCTAAATTTAAAATTAAGAAGAGCTCGGCGTTGTTCTTCTTCTTTCTTCTTTCTTCTTTCTTCTGGTGAAGACAGAATCCTTTAGACTTCACTCGTTCATATTAGAGGATTCGGATCTCCTTAAAATACAAACACTTGTACAATCCTCGCTTGAATGAGGTGCCTTTTCGAAGTGTCTATTCATGAAACTTTTAAAATAATTCGGAATTTGCTGTTAAAGTTCGAAAAGTTCACGTTACATTTAAATATTCCATTTAATGATTTAATTTCGTAAATACACTATTTCTTGTCATGAACGCGATCGTCCATGACAGGTCTCGCTATTGGCTCCTCAAGGCATGTTGACGGAATATCGGAAGTTTTTTTTTCTTCTTCTTCTTTCTTCTTTAAGTTCTTTTCTTCTGGTGAAGACAACCTTAATGGCGGCGGCCTCTTGGGACACATTTTCGCTTGTTACCATATTGGCAGATGGGGCAGATTTATTAGCCAAGTCTTGCTTCGAATGGTTATGGTTCCGAGAAAACATTATTAATATAATTCTTGAATCCACATGCGCCAAAAACCATGTGACTATCAATTGAAATTAAACAAAGTATATCACTACTCGTGTTGCACTACCAGACCTCGCCTGATTACAACATGAGATACATTGAGATGACAAAAAATTAAATTCTCTTTTCAACTAATGTAGTGAATGTCTGTGATGTTCGTGTTAATCGGGAAAAGGTGCCGTTTTTCTATCCAAGCATGGTTCCCCGCAAAACGATGTGCTGTGATGTCATTTCTACCATGTATGCAGAACATGGGGGATGACAGTTGCAATTTTCGCTCGATAGGTTAAGCCGTTCCAGAGAAAACTTTAATTATATATTTTCATAAATACAACATGGCCGCCAAACCATGTGCCTTATGACGTATATTTCTACCATCTATGCAGAATTGTGGACGATGGCATTGCCAAATTTTCGCTTCGATAGTTATAGCGTTCAGGAGAAAAATTATTTTTAATATTTTTTCTAATCCAACATTGGCTGCCAAAACGATTGACCTATCAATTAGAAATTAACAAACTTTGCATTATCCCTACTCCATGTGCCAATAGGGTATGTACAGTTTCCCCTTTGATCAGATCAGCGTTTCTGTGAAAGACGATGTTTGAAGGTTTTAGGTAAATTCAACATCCGCCCAACCGTAATTGACCGATCAATAGAAATTAACAAACTTATAAGACCTCATGGGAATTGTGTATTAAAGTTCGCCTCAATCTGTTTAAGCGTTCTGCGAGAAGAAGATTTTTAATTTATTATATTTCAATCCAAGATGGCTGGACGAACCATATGACTTATGAACATCATAAGTTTACAATCTGCCTCCTATCCCTAGTGGAATACGTGTGTGAAGTTTCGTGTTAATCGGATTAAGATGCGTTTTGTCCCTCCAAGATGCGCCCCAAACCCTGTGACTTGTGACGTCATATTTTTACTATGATATCGCAGACATTCATGGAGGATGATTAGTTGGCAAAATTTTCGCTTCGACCAGGTTATGTATTCCATAAGACGAAAACATTATTAACTATTTTTCATGAATCACATGGCTGTAAACCATCGTGACTATCAATTAGAAATTAACAAACTTATATTCCTACTCGTGGGCAATAGGTTTGTGAAGTTTCCCCTTGATCTTACAGCCGTTCTGGAGGAAGAAGATGTTTGAAGGTTTGGTTAAATTCAGAATGGCCCGCCCAACCGTCGATGACCGATCAATAAGAAAATTACAAACTTGATAAAGACTTCATGGGGGATGTGGTGTAAGAGTTTCGCCTCAATCTGTTTAGCCGTTCTGAGAAGAGATTTTTTTAAAAAAAATTCCCAAAACAGATGGCTGGCCGAACCAATGACCTATGACGTCATATATATTTTTTCTACGTCAATGTTGTGCAGATAGGCTCAAAATTCAATTTTCCGAGAGGCGTTGTACCTAACGAATTTGCGGCACACCTCGTGCCGATGACCCATGAAATAATCACCCGTTCCCTTGAGAGCTATTCAAATGTATGAAGCGAAAAAATCTTTCCATCGCCCGTTTCAGAGATACGAGGTCCAAAGTTTTTCGGTTTTTTCAAATGCGCCCGCCACGGACTCTGACGTCACATTCAATTAAGGTTTGCTATCAAAAGATACATACCTATTGGTGAAAATCTGGTCGATCGGACTTACCGTTCCTGAGAAAATGATTTTAAAGCGAAAGAACCCGCAAATTGCCGGCGGAAAAAGAATAATAAATAATAATAATGAAATAAACAGAAGAAAAAACAATAGGTTCCCTGTCAGAATGACAGGTACCTAAAATTAGAAGGGGCACTCAGTAGAGCTATTACAGTGCTCCCTCGCTATATCGCGGTTCACTTTTCGCGGCTTTACTACATCGCGGGTTTCAAGTAGAAGTAGAAAGGAGTAGAAGTCGCCCCTCCATAGAAGAGATTAATCCTCTTCTTGGCTGTGCAGTACTACATTCATCTCATCGTCATCTTCATAGTCATCAGTACTGCACAGCTATCATCATCATATCTTCATAGCGACAGCTAATACGTTTTTATATTTTATAGTAGCAATATAGTATTTTTAAAATTATTTTTGGTCTTAGGCTTTGCAGCCCCATGAAGTCGCATTTTCCGATGAATTTTTTTATTTAAATAACTGATTAAATGTGTGTGGGAAGTTTATAAGAGTGTGTGGATGCTGTATAATGGTTTAAAATACGTTTAAAATGTGTTTAAATATATTTAAATAATTAAATTAATATTGTGGTTTCTACTTCGCAGAATTTTCACTATCGCGGGTGGGTCTGGAACGCATTAACCGCGCGATAGGTGGAGGGAGCACTGTACCTCCACCTGTAATGCCTGATCCAACAGAGCATATCAGGCCCCAATAATTTTTGAGATATCATGCTTTATATCGTTTTTGAGCCCCTTGTAAGTTGCCTGTTTATTGTCGCACCACACACTTTTCTATCTCTGCACAACACACCCCAATAAATATTCACTGGCCACATATCTTTCCTCTTCTGCTTGTACAAAATATCATCATTAGAAATGTTCCCTGCGTGTTTTTGTCTTTTCTTCCATTGATCCAGCATGGGTCCGAATCCAAGTTTAGCCGGGACTTTATTCCCAATGATCCGTTCCTTTAGCCGGTACGGTCCTTGGAGTGTCGCTCGGCTGCATCCGATCGGTAAAGTGATCCCGGTTGTGACAAGGCCGTACTGAGGGCTGTTTTTCCCGGTAATTAAACCACGTGATTAAATTAGGAAACCCGATTAACCCATAGACAGGAGGACCCTAGGTCACACGGTTTGAGTTATTGGCGTCATGGTCGGTTAGAGCAACCCGCCGCATCACGGAATTATCCGTGTGCGACGGCCTTCATTCGGGGAGTCTGGTGGAATCGACATAGCTTCTTCCCACCCCGTGGTCTTCTCACCCGACCCCCCAGCCCCCACAAATATATTTGGATACTTTATCCTTAAAGAAACTATATTTTCTCTTCATTAACGTTACAACCAAAGCACAAGTTTATCATGGGTTTGGAAGGCAAGCTAACTAAAAGTAATCCTCATTTCAAAAGAATGGTTTTAACCCATTTGTGAAAAGTGGTTGCGATATGGGGAAATGGCCTCACCACAGCATTAAGTTGAATGGCCTGACAGTACAAATCTGGTCGCCGTCGCTGTTTAGAGCAAGAAAGAAAGGAATTCTGCGAAACATCCTCATCGTACTTGCCATGGAAATTCAGTGGGACGTGGACCATCCACTTTTGTCCTCCTTGATGCAGGCAATCACCTCGGAAAGAACTCGGACAACACAAGTCTGGTCGCTATCTTGAAGACGTTTCCTGTAAAAGGTTCATCAAAATGATTCAAAATTAAATTCAAAGCATATATTTCCTTCATCAAAAGCAATACCTAACGCAAGGTTGATGGTGTACAATCACAAAATCCACACACTTCCCACCTAAAGCAAAGTTGAAAGATGGTATAAAGTTCCACCAGTAATGACCAAATATTACATTTCAAGTTAAAAACAACACCAAAACAAAAAACCGATTCCGTTTTGATCCCTGTGACCCGAAGTGCTGTGGGTGAAATCCCCCCAAAGAAATCATTACATATTTCATGCATCCCCAATGTTGATTGCATATACAAAGTTTCATTTCAAAAAGTGTGACCAGAATTGCATTTTTTTGGTATTGGACCTTTTGACCCCCATAAACGCATCTCATCTTTTATCAGAGAGTTTAAAAAAAGACATTTGTGTCGAGGCTCGTGAAAAGCTACTAAATACACAGAAATATAACAAGGCAGAAGACAAGAGGGGTGGGAGGGATGGGGGCAGTGTACATGGGGTAAACCAGATGGTACAGCAGGGACTTTCAGGAAGGAAACCAGGGAATTTGAAGGAGGTGAGTTGGAGTGGTATAAGCAATTGTTTCATGTCTGTCGATCTGTCTGTCTTATCAGTTTACCATCAAGAAGAGCTATTTTAATTGAATGTTATTTTTGACAAGAATTGGAACATGAATGGAAAGACAAAGTTTGCCGTTTTACCGTACTTTAGCTCTGAATTCGTCCAAACCGCACATGCACAAAGAGGAGCGAGATAATTTGTTTTATTAACTTCTTTCTACCTGCCTGACGGTCAAACAAAAACTGAAAATCATTCCAAACAGGAAACTCACTGTTTAAGGACATTATAAAGGACACAAAACAGGCACGAATGACTAATGTAACATGTTAGATAAGGTGGTGTAATAGCCGCTGGAGAAAACGGTGCTAAAAAGCCTGGAATCAATTTATATATTATGCCTTAATCTCTTTAAATCTTTGTTTCAATGTAATTATATACTTGCTGAATAACACAAATCACCTTCATCATACTTCCAAAAACCATAAAAATATTATTGAGTGTAGCATGAGGGTGTGGCATGTACATAATCGAGTGAAAGAAGCCCACCAACATGCTATGTACGATGTAATGTTTATGGGGATTTATTCACAAATGAATTAACATAGGCCGTTAACACAACAAATCCCATCATCCCATCAACTCGTCTTTATCGTCGCCATCATAAACATTCGCATTATTGGATCAAGTTTATCATTATTATTATTAAAGGTAAGTTTCATGGCTCAAAAACAAACAAACAAATAATAATAATGATAAAACTTTATTTCATGTTCTTAATGCAGGAAAATAAATAAGCCTGGTTTTGTTGGTTAACGGTTAAAGTGGCTGCCTTAAAATCTTAAAGGGTCTTGAGTTTGGGCCCCTGTCATGCTGTGAAACAACACCAGGTGGGTTGACTCAACACATCATCCTTCCGAGGGTCGGCAAAATGAATACCAGATTAATGGAAACTGGGCACTGCATCAGCAGCAACAGTTGTTCCTCATTGTTCCATCTAAACTCAATTTAAACAAGTTGTTCCTCGATCATAAACTTATAAGATAGACATGAACAAATTGATCAACCCCGATTTTCACTTCGAGTGCGTGGAGTAATAAAACCATGGTATAAATTAAAGGAACGTGTTCATCGGCAGACGGTTTAGCACAAGTGAATGAATTGATCAGGAGATCAATGGAAAGGCACCAGTGGAGAATTCAAGACAAAAATATGCAAGATATTTCTTAAAGATTACGTGCAATATCGAAAGACGAAATATCTTAATTTTGAATGAAAAGTTATTCAGTGACGGAGATTTTTCAAATACCGTTTCACAGATCATTCCACAGTTTAGATCCAGAGAAACTAATATTATGCTGAAAAGCAAGGTTCTGTGTTTTGTAAAATTATCAGTGGCAAATCTAGTATCATACTTATAAATTTCATAATTAAATAATAAAAAGATCACAAAATTGAGAAGAAAGGTGCATATTAATACATTTCTGTATAAAAATACTTTGCTGATGCGATGTGAGAATGAAGAGTAGCAACAAAATATGTGACCCTCCAGTACAAACCAGTCGGAAGTCGCAAAAATTCAATATTGAGTTATTGGGTTTATTTGAGGGCCCATAAATAAGCTTCACAACGGTGTATCACACATGGTGGTCCGTCACAAACAGACCGAGATATCTAACGATGAAGTTTTACAACACACGTTATTGGGAAAATCGAAATAACCGGATATTAGCTTCTGGAGTTTGAGAAACAAAGTCCTTAGCAACGTATACCAGCAATAGTTTCTCAAACTTCAGAAGCTAATATCCGGTATTTCGATTTTCCCAATAACGTGCGTTGTAAAACTCATCGTAAGATATCTCTGTCAGTTTGTGACGGACCACCAGTATAATACACCAGTGTGAAGCTTATTTTATGGGCTTTCAAATAAACCCAGTAACTCAATATTGAATTTTTGCGACTTCCGACTGGTTTTGTACTGGAGGGTTTTGTACATTATAGAGAGGTGCGTCTGTGGTTGTTATCTCCACATGCGGGGTTCAGAAGGTGGAACGGAACCCTCATAGGTCTCAAAGTATCGTGTGTGTGTGTGTGTGTGTGTGTGTGTGTGTGTGTGTGTGTGTGTGTGTGTGTGTGTGTGTGTGTGTGTGTGTGTGTGTGTGTGTGTGTCCACCACGATCATCATCTCCACTCATGAGTCTCTAAGACTGAACGGAGCCTTCCCTGGTCCCGAAGCATCCATCTTCTCCCAAGCAAGGAACCATGACTCATTGACCAAGCAGTCTCAATCTATGCTACATTTCCCCCCCATCCCTGAAGTGGTGATAACAATCCGCACAATTTCCCGTGTGACTCAGGCTTTTCTTTTCTCGACAGGATTGAGGAGGCAAAACCCAACAATCTGCAAGCTGAGGCTGCATTCCAAACGCATATTGATTGGCACAACTCTGGATGCTACTTTTGCAGCCCTCTGCCACACCAAAGCTGCAGTCCTTGGCTGGGATCTTGCTCCCATTGAAGTTGTTGTATTTTGCATGGTCCTACATCCTACAGAACTCGGCCTCTAGTCCTCGACAGGCGGAACTTGCAAGAGGGAGTTGCCAAACTCGAGCCTTTGTTCCCAGCAACATGGGGTCACCAAGTCCCACGAAGCTGCAGTACCAGGCCAGTCACAAACGCATGTCGAACGGTGTGATGCCGGGCATCTCGGCACCATCCTGTTCCCATCGAAGCTGCCGTTTTCGGCTCGGCCTTCACTGCCTTCAAAACCATTGTATTTGACGCGGCCCTTGGTCCTTTCTGTCCAAGGCAAGAAGGCGGCGGCAAAGCGTACACCACCTCCCCCTCGCCGCATTTTTCCCCAGAAATGGCTGAACAGATCTTCTCAAACTTTCAGGAGGTTCTTCAGTGAGTGCAGGGGGCGTTTTAGGCAAAAATAATTTTGAAAAGAAAAGTACGATTTTGTTTTTCTTTAAATCGCTCTAGAATGTCTATGCCTTTGTCGCAAGTAAAAGGTAAAATTAAATTATCCCGAGACCCCATTCCTTAGTGAGTATAGGAAACATTTTAGGCCCACGCACAAAAAAAAAAGTTCAAAAAATTGATTTATTCAAAATGCTAATAGGATTAAAACGGCACCGGCAACGCCGGGTACCCCTCCTTATCTAATATATAAAGAAGAAACTTTATTACTTGGTGGAAATAATTTTTGCCAAGGAATAAATTTGTTTGTGCTTTTGTTCATTTATGCATTCAGACGACCCTGCCAGCGCAACCAAACTTCGCATGGCCTCCTCTTCATCGAGAGGAAGTCGAGAGCCATGTTTGGATAAGATAAAAATTGACCCTAGATAAAACCAAATAATTGCCCTTCAGGCTTCAATCGGGTCTTGTGCTAATCACCTGCTGGGTTGTTTTTTTTCACAGGAGCGATTGAGCATGCATTGTGAAGATAGTATGTTGAGTTGTAATGATTTCTTGTCAACACAAATTTAATTATCATAGTGCTTACACATGCAACTGTTATTTTTAAAATAAAAAAAATGCTTTAAACAGGTTTATTATAACATTCCGTGTCCAGGCCTCGAGTGAGTGTGGTTCTCACACTGCCACAACAAAGTAATATGCATTGTGAAGATCATATTATGTATGCAAGTTAATAACAGAAACTGTGTATTCCTTTGGTACATGTCTCCCTGACCCTAATCCTCCCCGTCTGGTGCTTTAACTTTAATCTACCACATCACGAAGATCGGCATAGTAAGATGCCAGCGGAACACTTCTGGTTGCTTCACTCGTGCTAATCGAGATAGCTCTGGAAAGGACCATTTAGGGTGTATTGCCCCTCTAGAATTTATTACACCACACTGTTCATGCTCCCACACCTGTAGACCGCCCATGCGTTGTGCGGAAATTACAGGGCTCAACAACTGGTGTTGATTACTCAATTTTTATTAACTTACTTTATTACCCTCGCCGGAGGAGAGGGTATGAATTTGGGTCAGTTTGTTAATTGCCGGAATCCTTCGGATTTCGGCAATTATGTTGGTCGGTTGTGTGTGTCATTCTGTCTGTTTGTGTGTTTGTTTACCCTGTAGCAGCCACACCGTTTTAGCGATCATGACCAAATGGGGTACAGACGTCGGCCATGGTCCAACTCAGATACTTGTCGTCGTTTTTGGTGAATCTAGGTCAAAGGTCAAGGTCACCGAAAAACCGAAATTCTTATTTTCGCAATAACGTTCGCTAAAATGGTCGTATCGACTTCAAACCAAATCCAAAATGTGCATCTTCCATACTGCATCCCACCATATGTCTCATTGGGGTGTCACACCAACACCCTTCTTAGCGGTCGGGGGTCGAATGTCAGGGGGGGGGCGGGTCAAAACTTTCAAATTGCGATAAAAACCCATTTCAAGTCATGATCATGACCAAACTAAGTGCTTAACTCATTAAACAGTAGCACTATCGACTTATAAGAAGCAAATTGATTTCCAGGTTTTTGTTTTTTCAGAGATCATGGAGATATGACAAAGTTATTCCGGCAATTCCTTGCTCAACGAGCAATTTCATTTGTTTTTCTGTTTTGTCCACACACAACTTTAATGTTTTTCTCCACATCCGCTTATTGGATGAGCTAATTTTCACCAAAGGAGCAACTACTCATGCAGAAGGTTTTATTGATAATGACATCATGTCACATTGAGAGGCAGCCACTTGGAAAAACGGAGAAAAAACTGGACCTCTGTATCTCTGAAATTGCACAAGGAAAAAATTGAAACTTGGCACATGGCAAGTACTCCTCATGGGAAATAAGTGTGATTTTTAAAAAATAACATCATCGGTGCCTTCGTTATGATGTCATAACTGCAAATGTAGAACGCTACATCTGATCGGAATGAAAAATTTTGAGGGTCAGAGGATAAAATGGTCCACAGAAAGAAAGAAAAAAATTGACTCATCGGCAGAAGCCAGAGCCAGATTAAGTTTAACAGCCCCCGATATTTGAGTAGTAGAGGGGAAAAAAAAATTACCCCGGTTGGTGGTGACGGTCATCTCTGAAGCTCTGTAGATGTGGATCTTCGATCGGCTTAGAATGGCTTTGATGTCGTCTTATCTTTTGGTTCAACGTACAGACGAAAGCCCGGGATAAAAGGATTAGAAAACCTCAGAAATCAAACTACATTTCTGAGTTATCCGGAGATAAATTTTGAAATGGTTGATTTGGAACATTTATGATCAATGTGTCTTCAAAAGGATAGAAACCGGACCTCAGAAATCAAACCGCATTTCTTAGTCATAAATGCGGCGATGATATTTTGACAATGGATGATTTCACAAGGTTACAGCATCGGTGACCTTGAATTGACCTTCAATCAGGTCTAAAGTCATACCGTCGTGCATCACTCATCGACCCTACCTACATACCAAGTTTTATGAAGATCGGGCGAAATTTTTTTGACCGTATCACATCGACGATTTTTCCAGCTTTGAATACACGTGACTCGATAACCAGGACAAATTTTAAAAAACCGGCCGACCAAATTTAGATATTGTTCCATATTATCAGAATCCGAAGGAATTTCGAAGATCGGATCATAAACGGCGGAGGAGATAGATTTGAAAATGTATGATTTTGAAACTTTGGAGTGACCTTGATCTTCAATCGGTAAAAGGTCATACCGTCGTGCATCCCTCATCAACATCTACCCACATACCAAATATCAAGAGAAAATCGGAAGAAAAAATGGGGACGTACGTACGGACGTACGGACGTCGAGACTGGTTTTATTAGGTCATCTCGTTGGAGATGACCTAAAAATAAAATATAAAAGAGCATTACTGTAATAGATCTATAAACATTTCACTACAACACATTTTTTAAAAACTGAGATAAATTAAAAGTGAAAATATTGTAAAAATACACCCGTGCGGAGTGACGGTCATCTCTGCGAGAAAATATTAGCCTCCTGAAGGTAGGGCAGTTTTTGCAAACTTTGAAGTCACGTACTGTGCGAAAACGAAAGCGAAATTCGAAAATCCGTCCTGACCAAATTTAGATATTGTCCCATAGATTCATATGCCACTATCAAATTCAAGATTGCTTGAGAAATGTAGGAGGAGATAGATTTTGAAAACCGTCATTTTCGCATTTTTTTGCCAACTTTGAAGTCACGTGACACGAAAACGAAAGCGAATATCGAAAATC
>CM068960.1:66012497-66030675 GCA_035128595.1 Eptatretus atami | reverse complement strand
GTCCGTTCACAATGAAGTTGAATGGCGGAATCTGGTCATTAGTGATCCTGATAGGGTCAGATGAGACCGTACACGATGGTATGACTTCAAGGTCACCGAAGGTCAAGGTCACTGAGGCCTTTGAAGTTGCGAAAATGACGATTTTCAAAATTCTATCATCCTCTGCCATTTCTCAAGCGATCTGAATTTTGATTGTAGCATATGAATCTATGGGACAATAAACTAAATTTTGGTCGGGCCGGATTTTCGATATTCGCTTTCTTTTTTCGTGTCACGTGACTTCAAGTTGGCCAAAAAAATGCGAAAATGACGGTTTTCAAAATCTATCTCCTCCTACATTTCTCAAGCAATCTTGAATTTGATAGTGGCATATGAATCTATGGGACAATATCTAAATTTGTGCAGGACGGATTTTCGAATTTCGCTTTCGTTTTCGCGTCACGTGACTTCAAAGTTTGCAAAAACTGCCCTACCTTCAGGAGCTATATATTTTCTCGCAGAGATGACCGTCACTCCGCACGGGTGTATTTTTACAATATTTTCACTTTTAATTTATCTTCAGTTTTTAAAAATGTGTTGTAGTGAAATGTTTATAGATCTATTACAGTAATGCTCTTTTATATTTTATTTTTAGGTCATCTCCAACGAGATGACCTAATAAAACCAGTCTCGACGTCCGTACGTCCGTACGTACGTCCCCATTTTTTCTTCCGATTTTTCTTGATATTTGGTATGTGGGTAGATGTTGATGAGGGATGCACGACGGTATGACCTTTTACCGATTGAAGATCAAGGTCACTCCAAAGTTTCAAAATCATACATTTCAAATCTATCTCCTCCGCCGTTTATGATCCGATCTTCGAAATTCCTTCGGATTCTGATAATATGGAACAATATCTAAATTTGGTCGGCCGGTTTTTTAAAATTTGTCCTGGTTATCGAGTCACGTGTATTCAAAGCTGGAAAAATCGTCGATGTGATACGGTCAAAAAAATTTCGCCCGATCTTCATAAAACTTGGTATGTAGGTAGGGTCGATGAGTGATGCACGACGTATGACTTTAGACCTGATTGAAGGTCAATTCAAGGTCACCGATGCTGTAACACTTGTGAAATCATCCATTGTCAAAATATCATCGCCGCATTTATGACTCAAGAAATGCGGTTTGATTTCTGAGGTCCGGTTTCTATCCTTTTGAAGACACATTGATCATAAATGTTCCAAATCAACCATTTCAAAATTTATCTCCGGATAACTCAGAAATGTAGTTTGATTTCTGAGGTTTTCTATCCTTTTATCCCGGGCTTTCGTCTGTACGTTGAACCAAAAGATAAGACGACATCAAAGCCATTCTAAGCCGATCGAAGATCCACATCTACAGAGCTTCAGAGATGACCGTCACCACCAACCGGGGTAATTTTTTTTTCCCCTCTACTACTCAAATATCCGGGGGCTGTTAAACTTAATCTGGCTCTGGCTTCTGCCGATGAGTCAATTTTTTTCTTTCTTTCTGTGGACCATTTTATCCTCTGACCCTCAAAATTTTTCATTTCCGATCAGATGTAGCGTTCTACATTTGCAGTTATGACATCATAACGAAGGCACCGATGATGTTATTTTTTAAAAATCACACTTATTTCCCATGAGGAGTACTTGCCATGTGCCAAGTTTCAATTTTTTCCTTGTGCCAATTTCAGAGATACAGAGGTCCAGTTTTTTCTCCGTTTTTCCAAGGTGGCTGCCTCTCAATGTGACATGATGTCATTATCAATAAAACCTTCTGCATGAGTAGTTGCTCCTTTGGTGAAAATTAGCTCATCCAATAAGCGGATGTGAGAAAAACATTAAAGTTGTGTGTGGACAAAACAGAAAAACAAATGAAATTGCTCGTTGAGCAAGGAATTGCCGGAATAACTTTGTCATATCTCCATGATCTCTGAAAAAACAAAAACCTGGAAATCAATTTGCTTCTTATAAGTCGATAGTGCTACTGTTTAATGAGTTAAGCACTTAGTTTGGTCATGATCATGACTTGAAATGGGTTTTTATCGCAATTTGAAAGTTTTGACCCGCCCCCCCCCTGACATTCGACCCCCGACCGCTAAGAAAGGGTGTTGGTGTGACACCCCAATGAGACATATGGTGGGATGCAGTATGTGAAGATGCACATTTTGGATTTGGTTTGAAGTCGATACGACCATTTTAGCGAACGTTATTGCGAAAATAAGAATTTCGGTTTTTCGGTGACCTTGACCTTTGACCTAGATTCACCAAAAACGACGACAAGTATCTGAGTTGGACCATGGCCGACGTCTGTACCCCATTTGGTCATGATCGCTAAAACGGTGTGGCTGCTACAGGGTAAACAAACACACAAACAGACAGAATGACACACACAACCGACCAACATAATTGCCGAAATCCGAAGGATTCCGGCAATTAACAAACTGACCCAAATTCATACCCTCTCCTCCGGCGAGGGTAATAAAGTAAGTTAATAAAAATTGAGTAATCAACACCAGTTGTTGAGCCCTGTAATTTCCGCACAACGCATGGGCGGTCTAACAGGTGTGGGAGCATGAACAGTGTGGTGTAATAAATTCTAGAGGGGCAATACACCCTAAATGGTCCTTTCCAGAGCTATCTCGATTAGCACGAGTGAAGCAACCAGAAGTGTTCCGCTGGCATCTTACTATGCCGATCTTCGTGATGTGGTAGATTAAAGTTAAAGCACCAGACGGGGAGGATTAGGGTCAGGGAGACATGTACCAAAGGAATACACAGTTTCTGTTTATTAACTTGCATACATAATATGATCTTCACAATGCATATTACTTTGTTGTGGCAGTGTGAGAACCACACTCACTCGAGGCCTGGACACGGAATGTTATAATAAACCTGTTTAAAGCATTTTTTTTATTTTAAAAATAACAGTTGCATGTGTAAGCACTATGATAATTAAATTTGTGTTGACAAGAAATCATTACAACTCAACATACTATCTTCACAATGCATGCTCAATCGCTCCTGTGAAAAAAAAACAACCCAGCAGTGTGATTAGCACAAGACCCGATTGAAGCCTGAAGGGCAATTATTTGGTTTTATCTAGGGTCAATTTTTATCTTATCCAAACATGGCTCTCGACTTCCTCTCGATGAAGAGGAGGCCATGCGAAGTTTGGTTGCGCTGGCAGGGTCGTCTGAATGCATAAATGAACAAAAGCACAAACAAATTTATTCCTTGGCAAAAATTATTTCCACCAAGTAATAAAGTTTCTTCTTTATATATTAGATAAGGAGGGGTACCCGGCGTTGCCGGTGCCGTTTTAATCCTATTAGCATTTTGAATAAATCAATTTTTTGAACTTTTTTTTTTGTGCGTGGGCCTAAAATGTTTCCTATACTCACTAAGGAATGGGGTCTGCGGGATAATTTAATTTTACCTTTTACTTGCGACAAAGGCATAGACATTCTAAGAGCGATTTAAAGAAAAACAAAATCGTACTTTTCTTTTCAAAATTATTTTTGCCTAAAACGCCCCCTGCACTCACTGAAGAACCTCCTGAAAGTTTGAGAAGATCTGTTCAGCCATTTCTGGGGAAAAATGCGGCGAGGGGGAGGTGGTGTACGCTTTGCCGCCGCCTTCTTGCCTTGGACAAAAGGACCAAGGCCGCGTCAAATACAATGGTTTTGAAGGCAGTGAAGGCCGAGCCGAAAACGGCAGCTTCGATGGGAACAGGATGGTGCCGAGATGCCCGGCATCACACCGGTTCGACATGCGTTTGTGACTGGCCTGGTACTGCAGCTTCGTGGGACTTGGTGACCCCATGTTGCTGGGAACAAAGGCTCGAGTTTGGCAACTCCCTCTTGCCAAGTTCCGCCTGTCGAGGACTAGAGGCCGAGTTCTGTAGGATGTAGGACCATGCAAAATACAACAACTTCAATGGGAGCAAGATCCCAGCCAAGGACTGCAGCTTTGGTGTGGCAGAGGGCTGCAAAAGTAGCATCCAGAGTTGTGCCAATCAATATGCGTTTGGAATGCAGCCTCAGCTTGCAGATTGTTGGGTTTTGCCTCCTCAATCCTGTCGAGAAAGAAAAAGCCTGAGTCACACGGGAAATTGTGCGGATTGTTATCACCACTTCAGGGATGGGGGGGAAATGTAGCATAGATTGAGACTGCTTGGTCAATGAGTCATGGTTCCTTGCTTGGGAGAAGATGGATGCTTCGGGACCAGGGAAGGCTCCGTTCAGTCTTAGAGACTCATGAGTGGAGATGATGATCGGTGGTGGACACACACACACACACACACACACACACCACACACACACACACACACACACACACACACACACACACACACACACACACACACACACACGATACTTTGAGACCTATGAGGGTTCCGTTCCACCTTCTGAACCCCGCATGTGGAGATAACAACCACAGACGCACCTCTCTATAATGTACAAAACCCTCCAGTACAAAACCAGTCGGAAGTCGCAAAAATTCAATATTGAGTTACTGGGTTTATTTGAAAGCCCATAAAATAAGCTTCACACTGGTGTATTATACTGGTGGTCCGTCACAAACTGACAGAGATATCTTACGATGAGTTTTACAACGCACGTTATTGGGAAAATGAAATAACGGATATTAGCTTCTGAAGTTTGAGAAGCACTATTGCTGGTATACGTTGCTAAGGACTTTGTTTCTCAAACTCCAGAAGCTAATATCCGGTTATTTCGATTTTCCCAATAACGTGTGTTGTAAAACTTCATCGTTAGATATCTCGGTCTGTTTGTGACGGACCACATGTGTGATACACCGTTGTGAAGCTTATTTTATGGGCCCTCAAATAAACCCAATAACTCAATATTGAATTTTTGCGACTTCCGACTGGTTTTGTACTGGAGGGTCACATAATTTTGTTGGCTACTCTTCCATTCTCACATCGCATCAGCAAAGTATTTTTATACAGAAATGTATTAATATGCACCTTTCTTCTCAATTTTTGTGATCTTTTTTATTATTTAATTATGAAATTTATAAGTATGATACTAGATTTGCACTGATAATTTTACAAAACACAGAACCTTGCTTTTCAGCATAATATTAGTTCTCTGGATCTAAACTGTGGAATGATCTGTGAAACGGTATTTGAAAATCTCTCGTCACTGAATAACTTTTCATTCAAAATTAAGATATTTCGTCTTTCGATATTGCACGTAACTTTTAAGAAATATCTTGCATATTTTTGTCTTGAATTCTCCACTGGCTGCCTTCCATTGATCTCCTGATCAATTCTTCACTTTGCTAAACCGTCTGCCGATGAACACGTTCCTTTAATTTATACCATGGTTTTTATTACTCCACGCACTCGAAGTGAAAATCGGGGTTGATCAATTTGTTCATAGTCTATCTTATAAGTTTATGATCGAGGAACAACTTGTTTAAATTGAGTTTAGATGGAACAATGAGGAACAACTGTTGCTGCTGATGCAGTGCCCCAGTTTCCATTAATCTGGTATTCATTTTGCCGACCCTCGGAAGGATGATGTGTTGAGTCAACCCACCTGGTGTTGTTTCACAGCATGACAGGGGCCCAAACTCAAGACCCTTTAAGATTTTAAGGCAGCCACTTTAACCGTTAACCAACAAAACCAGGCTTATTTATTTTCCTGCATTAAGAACATGAATAAAGTTTTTATCATTATTATTATTTGTTTGTTTGTTTTTGAGCCATGAAACTTACCTTTAATAATAATAATGATAAACTTGATCCAATAATGCGATGTTTATGATGGCGACGATAAAGACGAGTTGATGGGATGATGGGATTTGTTTGTGTTAACGGCCTATGTTAATTCATTTGGTGAATAAATCCCCATAAACATTACATCGTACATAGCATGTTGGTGGGCTTCTTTCACTCGATTATGTACATGCCACACCCTCATGCTACACTCAATAATATTTTTATGGTTTTTGGAAGTATGATGAAGGTGATTTGTGTTATTTCAGCAAGTATATAATTACATTGAAACAAAGATTTAAAGAGATTAAGGCATAAATATATAAATTGATTCCAGGCTTTTTAGCACCGTTTTCTCCAGCGGCTATTACACCACCTTATCTAACATGTTACATTTAGTCATTCGTGCCTGTTTTGTGTCCTTTATAATGTCCTTAAACAGTGAGTTTCCTGTTTGGAATGATTTTCAGTTTTGTTTGACCGTCAGGCAGGTAGAAAGAAGTTAATAAAACAAATTATCTCGCTCCTCTTTGTGCATGTGCGGTTTGGACGAATTCAGAGCTAAAGTACGGTAAAACGGCAAACTTTGTCTTTCCATTCATGTTCCAATTCTTGTTCAAAATATAACATTCAATTAAAATAGCCTCTTCTTGATGGTAAACTGAATAAGACAGACAGATCGACAGACATGAAACAATTGCTTATACCACTCCAACTCACCTCCTTCAAATTCCCTGGTTTCCTTCCTGAAAGTCCCTGCTGTACCATCTGGTTTACCCCATGTACAACTGCCCCCATCCTCTCCCACCCCTCTTGTCTTCTGCCTTGTTATATGTTCTGTGTATTTATAGGCTTTTCACGAGCCTCGACACAAATGTCTTTTTTTAAACTCTCGATAAAGATGAGAATGCGTTTATGGGGGTCAAAAGGTTCCATACCAAAAAAATGCAATTCTGGTCACACTTTTTGAAATGAAACTTTGTATATGCAATCAACATTGGGATGCATGAAATATGTAATGATTTCTTTGGGGGATTTCACCACAACATTCGGGTCACAGGGATCAAAACGGAATCGGTTTTTTGTTTTGGTTTGTTTTTAACTTGAAATGTAATATTTGGTCATTACTGGTGGAACTTTATACCATCTTTCAATTTGCTTTAGGTGGGAAGTGTGTGGATTTTGTGATTGTACACCATCAACCTTGCGTTAGGTATTGCTTTTGATGAAGGAAATATATGCTTTGAATTTAATTTTGAATCATTTTGATGAACCTTTTACAGGAAACGTCTTCAAGATAGCGACAGACTTGTGTTGTCCGAGTTCTTTCCGAGGTGATTGCCTGCATCAAGGAGGACAAAAGTGGATGTCCACGTCCCACTGAATTTCCATGGCACGTACGATGAGGATGTTTCGCAGAATTCTTTCTTTCTTGCTCTAAACAGCGACGGCGACCAGATTTGTACTGTCAGGCCATTCAACTTAATGCTGTGGTGAGGCCATTTCCCCATATCGCAACACTTTTCACAAATGGGTTAAAACCATTCTTTTGAAATGAGATTACTTTTAGTTCCTTGCCTTCCAAACCCATGACTAAACTTGTGCTTTGGTTGTAACGTTAATGAAGAGAAAATATAGTTTCTTTTAAGGATAAAGTATCCAAATATATTTGTGGGGGCTGGGGGGTCGGTGAGAACGACCACGGGGTGGAGAGAAGCTAATGTCGATTCCCACAGACTCCCCGGAATGAAGGCCGTCGGCACACGGATAATTCCGTGATGCGGCGGGTTGCTTAACCGACCATGAGCCAATTAACTCAACCGTGTGACTAGCGTCCTCCTGTCTATGGCGGTTAATACGGGTTACCTAATTTAATCAGTGGTTTAATTCCGGGAAAACACGCCCTACAAGTACCCTTGTCAACAACGGATCATTTTACCGGTATCGGATAGCCGAGCGACACTTCCAAGGACGTACCGGCTAAAAAGGAACGGATCATTGGCGAATAAATCCCGGCTAAACTGGATTCGGACGCATGCTGATCAATGGAAGAAAAGACAAAAACACGCAGGGAACATTTCTAATGATGAGTAATTTGTTACAAGCAGAAAGGAAAGATATGTGGCAGCAGTGAATATTTATTGGGGTGTGTTGTTGGCAGAGATAGAAAAGTGTGTGGTTGCGAAATAAACAGGCAACTTACATTCAAGGGCTCAAGAAACCGATATTAAAGCATGATATCCTCAAAAATTTATTGGGGCCTGATATGCTCTGTTGGATCAGGCATTACAGGTGGAGTACAGTGCTCCTCTCCCACTATGCTATCGCGACGTTATGCCGTCCAACGCCACCCGCGATAGGTGAAAATCTGCGCGAGTAGAAACCACAATATTAATTTAAATTATTTTAAATATATTTTAAACACATTTTAAACGTATTTTAAACCATTATACAGCATCCACACAACTCTTATAAACTTCCCCACAGCACATTTAAATCGTATTATTTAAATAAAAAAATTCATCGAAATGCGACTTCATGCGGCGCTGCCAAGCCTAAGACCAAAATTAAATTTTAAAATCAGCTATATTGTACTATAAAAATATACCAAAAACATTATGGTACTGCCTATGTAAGATATGATATGATAGTGTGCAGTACTGATCGACTTATGAAGATGACGATGAGATGAATGTATAATGCACGCCAAGAAGAGCGATTAAATCTCTTACTACTGGAGGGGCGACTCTACTTCTTCTACTTCTACTTGATAACCCGCGATGTGTAAAGCCGGCGAAAAGTGAACCGCGATTAGGAGGAGCACTGTAATAGCCTCTACTGAGTGACCCCTTCTAATATTTAGGTACCTGTATTCTGACAGGGAACCCTATTGTTTTTTCTTCTGTTTATTCATTATATATTATTATTTATTCTTTTTCCGCCGGCAATTGCGGGTTCTTTCGCTTAAAAATCATTTTCTCAGGAACGGGATAAGTCCGATGACGATTTTCACCATAGTATGTATCTTTTTGATAGCAAACCTTATTGAATAGTGAAGTCGAGAGGTCTGGCGGGCATTGAAAAACCCGAAAACTTTGACCTCGTATCTCGAAACGGCGATGAAAGTTGTTTCGGCTTCAAACATTGAATAGCTCTCAAGGGAACGGTGATTTCATGCGGTCATCGCAGAGGTTGCCGCAAATCGTTAGGTAAACGCCCTCGGAAAATTGAAATTTTGAGCCATCTGCAACAACATTGACGTAGAAAAAATATATATGACGTCATAGTCATTGGTTGGCAGCCATCTTGTTTGGGAATTTTTTTTAAAAAAATCTCTTCTCAGAAGGCTAAACAGATTGAGGCGAACTCTTACACACACATCCCCCATGAAGTCTTTATCAAGTTGTAATTTCCTATTGATCGGTCATACGGTTGGGCGGCCATCTTGAGATTTACCAAACACTTCAAACATCTTCTTCTCCAGAACGGCGTAAGATCAAGGGGAAACTTCACACACCTATTGCCCACGAGTAGGAATTAATTGTTAATTTCTAATTGATAGTCACGTATGGTTTACAGCCATGTGATTCAATGGAAAAATAGTTAATAATGTTTTCGTCTCTCATGGAATACATAACCTGGTCGAAGCGAAAATTTGCAATATCATCTCCATGATGTCTGCGATTCATGTAAAAATATACGTCACAGTCACAGGGTTTGGGGCCATCTTGGAGGACAAACGCATCTTATGATTAACACGAAACTTCACACACGTATCCACTAGGATAGGGGCAGGATTGTAAACTAGATGTCATAAGTCATATGGTTCGTCCAGCCATCTTGGATTGAAATTAATAAATTAAAAATCTTCTTCTCCAGAACGCTTAAACAGATTGAGGCGAACTTTAAACACATTCCATGAGGTTTATAGTTTGTTAATTTCTTATTGATCGGTCATACGGTGGGGATGTTGAATTTACCTAAAACCTTCAACATACGTCTTTCCAGAAACGCTGATTGATAAGGGAAACTGTACATACCTATTGGCACATGGAGTAGGGAAATGCAAGTTTTGTTAATTTCTAATGAATAGGTCATCGTTGGCAGCCATGTTGGGATTAGAAAAATATAAATATTTTCTCTGAATCGCTAAACTATCGAAGCGAAATGTTGCAAATGCCATCGTCCACAATTCTGCATAATGGTAGAAATATACGTATAAGCACATGGTTTGGCGCCATGTTGATTTCATGAAAATATAAATAAAGTTTTCTCTGGAACGCTTAACCTATCGAGCGAAAATTGCAACTGTCATCCCCCATGTTCTGCATACATGGTAGAAAATGACTCACACGAATCGTTTGCGACATGTTGGATAGAAAAACGCACTTTTCGATTACACAACTCACAGACATTCACTAACATAGTGAAAAGAGAATTTAATTTTGTCATTCAATTATCTCATGTTGTAATCAGGCGAGGTCTGGTAGTGCACACGAGTAAGTGATATACTTTGTAATTTCAATTGATAGTCACATGGTTTGGCGCATGTGGATTCAAGAATTCATATTATAATGTTTTCTCGGAACCATAAAACCATTCGAAGCAAGACTTGGCTAATAATCTGCCCATCTGCAAATGGAACAGCAAATGTTCAAGAGGCCGCGCATTAAGGTTTTCTTCACCAGAAGAAAAGAACTTAAGAAGAAGAAGAAGAAGAAAAAAAAACTCCGATATTCGTCACATGCCTTGATGGACATAGCGAGACCTGTATGGACGATCGCGTTCATGACAAAAATAGTGTATTCGAAATTAAACATTAAATGGAATATTAAATGTACGTTGATTTTCGAACTTAACGCAAATTCGAATATTTTAAAGTTTCATGATAGACACTTCGAAAAGCACCTCATCGCGAGGATTGACAAGTGTTTGTATTTTAAGCGAGATCCGGAATCCTCTATATGAACGAGTCGGTCTAAAGGATCTGTCTTCACCAGAAGAAGAAGAAGAAGAAAGAAGAAGAACAACGCCGAGCTCTTCTTATTTTAATTTAGAAGAGTAAATTGAAGAAGAAGTGTAAAAATGAAGAAGAGTAATAAAATGAAGAAGAAGAGTAACAAAATGAAGAAGAGTAATACATGAAGAAGAAGAGTTATACTAGAAGAAGAAGAAGTAATAAAAAGAAGAAGAGTAATAAACCAGAAAGAACATAATAAAATGAGAAGAAGAGTAATAAATGAAGCAGAGCGAATCGACATTTAACCCTAAAACCTTCAACATCTTCTCTCCAGAAGCTCGTCAGATCAAGGGGAAACTTCAAAAACTATTGCCCAAGAAGTAGGGAATATAGTTTTGTTAATTTAATTGATAGGTCCCAGGTTTGGCGCCAGTTGGATTCCAAAAAAAATATTAATAATGTTTCTCTGGAATCACATACTTGAAACGAAAATTGCCACTATCATCCTCCATGACGTCTGCATTCATAGTAAAATATGAGTCACAAGTCACAAGTTTTGGCGCCATCTTGGATAGAAAAATAGACCCCTTATCCATTTACACGAACTCACACACTTGTTAGGGTCCGAGGAAGCTAATTAGGGCTTCAAAGCATGGCTGAAAGCCCTATTGAATTCGTTAGAGTTATTCTTATTAGGTACCCAGTCATTTCTGCAGGAACCTATTGATTTTTCTTCTGTTTATTTCATTATATTTTTTTAGGGTCCCTGTATTCTGACAGGGGAACGCTATTGTTTTTCTTCGTTTATTTCCTTATATTAGGGTCCCTGTCATTCCTTGAACAGGGAACCCTATTGTTTCCTTGTTATTTCTTATATGATTATTATTTATCTTGTTCCGCGGCATTTGCGGGTTCTTTTCGATTTAAAAAAATCATTTCTCAGGAACGGTAAGTCCGATCGAACAAAATTTCAACCATATTATTTTGATAGCAAACTTAATTGTATTGGTGAGTATAGGCACGTGGTACGCGGCGCCATCTTGAAAACCGAAAACTTGGACCTTGTATCTCGAAACGGTGGATGGAGAAATTTTTCGCTTCATACTTTGATAAGCTCCCAAGGGGAACAGGGTATTTTTCGTCGAGGTCACTCGGTCAAGAGGTGTGCCGGTCAAATTCGTTGGTACAACGCGGCAATCGGAATTTCCCCTTGAAAATTTCGAGCCCCTTCCAAAAATGCACAACAATGACGTAGAAAATATAGACGTCAATAGTCACTGGTTCGGTCGCCATGCTGGTTTTGGGATTTTTTTAAAAATCTTCTCTCAACGGCAAAAGATTGAGGCGAAAACTTACAAACACATTCCCCATATGTCCTTTATCAAGTTTGTTAATTTCTTATGATGATCATACGGTTTGCGGCATTTGAATTACCCAAACTTCAAACATCTCTTCTCCAGAACGGCTGTACGATCAAGGAAACTCACAAACCTAAGCCCACGAGTAGGGAATATAAGTTTGTTAATTTCTAATTGATAGGCACATGGTTTGAACAGCCTGTTGGATTTCATGAAAAATATTAAATAATTTTCCTGGAATCACATAACTCTGCGAAGCAAATTTGCAACTATACATCCTCATGATTCTGCATTCATAGTAAAAAAATTATGATGACAATCACAGGGTGGCGCGCATCTTGGGGGAAAAACGCATTTATCATAACACGAAACTCCACAACGTATTCCACTACGGGATAGGAGGCAGGAAGTCTATGAGATAATCATATGGTTCGTCAGCCACTTGGATTGACATTTAAATTTAAAAATCTTCTCTCAGACGGCTAAACGATTGAGCGAAACTTTAACACACAATTCCCCATGAGGTCCTTTTCCAAGTTGTTAATTCTATTGATGTCATACGGTTGGCGCCAGTGTGAATTTACCTAAACCTCAAACTCTTCTTCTCCAGACGGTGATCTGATCAAGGAAATTCACATAACCTATGCACATGAGTAGGGATGCAAGTTGTTATCTCAAGATAGTCAATCGTTTGGCAGCATGTTGGAGTTTAAGAAAAAATTTAATAATGTATTTCTCTCTGGAACCCGCTTATAACTATTAAACTTCGAAGCGAAATTGCAAATGCATCGTCATCAATTTTGCATAGATGGGTAAAATTATACGTCACAAGGCAATGGTTTGGCGGCCATGTTGGATTTAAGAACAAATATTAATAAGTTTTCTCTGGAACGGTTAAAATCGAGCGAAAATTTGCAAACTGTCACCATGGTGCTGCCTACATGGTAGAATATGACATAAAAGCACATCGTTGGCACGCATCTTGGGATAGAAAACCAAACCTTTTCCGATACACCCCACGAAACTTCAACAACATGTTCAACTAATAGTTGAAAGAAGAATATAATTTTTTTTTGTCATCTCATGTTGTATCAAGGCCGAGGTCTGGTATGCAACAACGAGTAGTGATATAACTTTGTTAATTTCTAATTGATAGGTCACATGGTTTGGCGGCCATGTGGATTCAAGAATTATATTAAATAATGTTTTCTGAAACCACACATCGGCAAGACTGGCTCTATATCTACCCCATCCTGCACATAGTAACAAGACATGTGTCCAGAGCCGCGTCATACGGTTTGTCTCAAACCAAAGAAGAGAACAAGAACTAAGACAGAAAAGAAGAAGAAAAAAAAAAAACACTCCGATATTCGTCACATGCCTGACGGAGCCATAGCGAGACCGTATGGACGATGTACGTTCATACAAGAAATTAGTGTATTACGAAATTACATACTTAAAGGAAAATCTTAATAGTAAGTGAATCTTTTCGAAACCTTCAATAAAGCAAATGTCCGAATATATTTAAAGTTCAATGATAGACGCTCTCGAAAGCACCTCATGCGAGTATGTGTACAGTGTTTAGATTTAGGAAAGACCGGATCCCGTATAAATGAACGAGTCGAGTCTAAGGTCTGTCTTCACCGAAGAAGGAAGAGAACAACGCGAGCTTCTTATTTTAATTTAGGAAATAAAATATGAAGAAGGTGTAATAATGAAGAAGAGAAAAAATGAAGAAGAAGAGTGAAAAAGAAAGAAAAGATAAATGAGAAGAATAAAAATGAAGAAGAAGAGTAATACATGAAAAGAAGCAAGAGTAATAAAAGAGAAAGATAGAAGAGGTAAAAAAAGAAAGTAATTGGAGAAGCAGCAGTAATAAAATGAAGGTAAAAATGAGGAAAAGAGTAATAAATGAAGAAGAAGAGCAAAAATGGAAGAGAAGAGAAAAAGAGAGAGTAAAAATTGAGAAGACAAAAAGAAGAAAAGAAAAAGAGAACATGAGAAGATAAAAAATAGAAAGTAGAGTAATAATGAAGAGAATAAACAAGAAGAGAGAAGAAGAAGAGAGTAAAAAAAGAAGAAGGTAAAAATAGAAAAAGATTGAAGAAAGGAAAAAGAGAGAATAAAAGAAAAAAGAGAGCAGGAATAAAAATCAAGAAAGATAATAAAAGAGAAAGATATAAATAGAGAAGAGCAAAAAATGAAGAAAGAAGAAGAAAAAGAGCATAAAAAATTGAAGAAGAAGAGAAAATGAAGAACAAGAGTAAAAATGAAGCAGAAAGAGTAAGAAGAGAAGAAGAAGTAAACAAATGAAGAAGAAGAGTAAAAAAAGAAGAGAAGAGAATACAGAGGTAAAAAGAAATCGAAAGAAGAAGAGTAATAAAAAGAAGAGAAGAGTAATAAAAAAAGAAGAAAGATAAAATGGAAAGCGAGTAATAAATGAAGAAGCAGAGTAATAAAATGAGAAAAAGAGTAAATACAATGAAGAATGAAGAAAAAGAAAAAAATGAAGAGAAAAATGAAAAGACATAAAGAAGAATAAAATTGAAGAAGAAGAGACAAAAATGAAGAAGATATGAATAAGAAAGAAGAGTAAAAGGATAGATAGAAGAAAGGTAAAATGAGAAGAGTAAAAAATGAAAAGAAGAGGAAAAATAAGAAGAAGATAAATAAATGAAGAAAGAGTAAATTAATGAAGACATGAGAAAGTAAAAAGAAATAGTAAATGAGAAGAAGAGAAATGAAGAAAGGAGAAAATACACGAAGACAGAATAGATGAAGAAGAAAAGAGTAAAAAATGAAGAAGAGAAAATGAAGAAGAGAATAATAAGAAAAAGAGAAAATAAGAAGAGTAAAAAATGAAGAAGAAGAAGAAGACAAGTAAAAATAAGACAGAGAGAAATGAAGAGAAATGAAGCAAAAATAGTATGAAGAAGAGAAATACAAAATGTGAGAAAAAGTAAAAAATGAAGAAAAAGTAAGAAGAGTAAAAATTGAAGAAGAAAAAAGAAGAAGAGAACAAATGAAAAAAGAGTAAAAAATGAAGAAGAAGAGAAATAAAACTAAAGTAAGGAAGAAACATAATGAGAAAAAGACGGAAGAAAAGAAGAAATAACAACGAAATGAAGAAAATTAGAAGAAGAAGAAGAAGAAAGATGAAGAAAGGCAAAAGTAGAATAATAAAGAACTAGAGTAAAAGAAAGAAAAGAAATAAGAAAGAAGAACATGAAAGAAAACATACGAAGAAGAAGAAGAAGAGGTAAAAAAAGTAGAAGATAATAATAAGAGTAAAAAATGAAGAGAGAGTAATAAATGAAAGCGTGCGAAAAAAGACATCTAAAAATTATGAACATCGTACAAGTCACATTGTTGCAGCCTCTTGGATAGAAAAACACACCTTCCGATTAACACTGAACTACAGACGGTTTCCAAACACGGTTGAAGCAGATATAATTGTGATGTCTAAGTACATGGTTCGTTCAGCCATCTTGCGATTGAAAATTAATAATTTTTTAAATTTCTTCATCCAGAGCAGCTGGACAGATGAGGGAAAAATTCACGCCACACTTTCCCCAAGAATCCTTCACAAGTGTGTAATTTCTAATCGATAGGTCACAAACGTTTGGCGGCCACCGCGCATTTACCCTACAAAACTTCAAACATCTCTTCTCGCAGACGGCTTCGTCAGATCAAGGGAAACTTCAAAACCTATTGCCCCACGAGTAGGGAAATACAGTTGTTATTTCTAATGATAGGTCACATGGTTTGGCAGCCATGTGGATAAACAAAAAAATATTAATAATGTTTTCTCTGGAATCACAATAACCTATGGAAACGACAATTGGCAACTAGCATCCTCCATACGTCTGCATTCATAGTAAAAATTTGAGATCCAAACAAGTCCAAGGTGCCGGCCACTTGGATAGAAAAAATAGACCTTATCCGAGTTAGCACGAAACTTCAACAACCTGTTTAAGGGCCCGGGAGCTAATTTAAATTATATGTTATGTCCACATGGTTCGGCACCATCTTGGATTGAAAATGAATAAAAATTTAAATCTTCTCTCCAAACGCAAAGAGATTGAGACGAAACTTTACACATTATTCCGCATGAGAAGGTGCCTCCAGATTTGTTATTCTCTCTTGGTCCGTCACAATGGTTTGGCGCCATCTGGAATTACCCTAAAACATTCAAACTATCTGCGCAGACGGCGATCTGATCAACGGGGAACTTCACCGTACCTATGCAGCATCAGTAGGGGAATTTCAACTGTTGTTATTTCTATATGATAGGTCACATCGTCTGGCAGCCATGTTGATTTAGAAAAATATTAAATAAGTTTTCTCTGGAACGCTTAACCTACGAAGCGCAGAATATGACAATGCACCATCCATCATATCGCTATTGTAAAATAGACGTCACAAGTCACATGGTATTGCGGCCATCGTGTTTAAGAAAAACATAAATAATGTTTCTCGGACGGCTAACCTATCGACGCAAAAATTTGCAACCTGCATCCCATGATGTCTGCATAGCATGTTAGAAATTATGACATCACACAGTCACATAAGTTGGCGGCCATCTCTGGATAGAAAAACGCACCTTTTCCGAGTTAACACGAAAACATGCACAACATTTCCCTACGGCAGTTGAAAGCAGAATATAAATTTTTTTGTCATCTCATGTATCTCAATTTTTATCAAAGGCCGAGGTCTGGGTACCCGGTCATCACTGCAGCATTATAAGTGGCAGTTCCAGTTATTTTTTTTTTAGTGATCTACCATACTCTTTACAAGAGCAATCGGTGGTGCCAAAGCAGTTTCTTGGCAACGGGTATACTGAGTTTGGTTTTTTTCCATTGCTTTCCCAGCGTTTTATCCATGTACTATTTTTTAAATGCTGAGGCATTCGAGCAAGGAAGCAGAGCATACCATTTTTAAGATCTTTTGGTACGACCGGGCCGGCGTTTGAAACCGCTGACCTCCAGACTCGAGCGGTACGCTCCAACCATCTGAGGGCCGCTGAGTCTGGTTTTGTTTTTGTGCATACACACTGAGCTGTGTTAATAACTTGGTCCTTTGTAATCCATCCCACCATCAACCATTAGAGAAAGGGAGATGTACAGCACATTTAACCCCATTTCTCAAACAGCCAGCTAGTGGGGGAAACTATTTAATGGGATTATTAATAGATAAATACGTATGTAAAAAGATTCATTAAAAACAAAAGTTGGCTTGGTCGCAGTGTGGGGCAACAATACGCTCGATTTAGTGTGTCTTGCCTACAGATGCGGCTGGACGGACGGATCGAAGGACATCGACACCTATATTATTAGGTCATGCTCGAAGAGATGACCTAAAAAGGACACTCAGTAGAGAGCATACCTCCACCAAGCTGACTAGTTTACATTTTGTATCCCACCGATAGGCCGGATCTGGATTCGGACTTGAACTAAAATTTAATCAGCTTGTTCTCGTCACCTAACAAACTCGTCCACCAAGTTTCATCCGAATCCGTCCACAACTTTTTAAGGCATCAGCTATGTATCATTTTCACCTGATCACTCAATGGTGAATAATCACCTTAAGAATTATTGGATCAGTCATGTGATTTTGCAGCCATACCATTTAAACAAATAATAATAGTAATTAAAAAAAAAACTTTTAAAAAGCTTCTTCGCTGAACAGATTAAGGCGAAACTTCACACGTATGACTGCCTATCCATGAGGAACAAAAGGTTCACACATGATGTCATAGGTCACATGGTTTGGCAGCCACATTGGATTTACCCTAAAACCTATTAAAAAAAAAAAAACCTTCTCCAAAACGGCTGGACAGATCGAGGGGAAACTTCACACAAATGTTCCCCACACCTTGGGGATACAAGGGTATTCATGAATAATTGATAAATCACGGTCCAGCAACCAAATTGGATTGAGCGAAAATCATTTTAAAATTTATCTTGAACTGCTGAAATCAATCGACGTGAAACTTCACAATTATGATCTAGTAGTGATGGGGAATACGTTATAAACTTCAACATGATCAGACAGTCTGACATGATCAGTCTGGCAGCCAGAATTGTTAATTTTTTTTAATCTGGGTTC
>CM068960.1:65791064-65801230 GCA_035128595.1 Eptatretus atami | reverse complement strand
TCATAGTTTAAAAAATATCTATCTCTAGAGACCTTTGAGATTTGGCCCTAAAAATGCCAAATGTGAAAAACGCATTTTTTTTCAACTTCAGGGGCTTATAATTTAATAATGGACTCCTCTAGAAAGTTAATATTGCAAATATTTACTAATTGGCATCCAAATTTTTCAATTATGGCATCAGATAGTTCTGGGATGCATATTTCTCACTCTGTAGGAAGCTAAAAATGGCTTTTGGGCCAAAACGAGCTAAAATAAGGTGAAACTATAGGACCCCCCTGAAAATATGGAACAACTTAGATTTTTCCTCATAACACTGATTATAGGTCATTATCTATCCATAGATACATTTTTGTTGGGATAATACAGTTAGGTGATGATATAAAAGTTTTAACATAATCCCTTGCCTCCGAGGGCTCTAAAATGGACCAATTTTGTCCCCTGGTTTGACCATGTGTCTAGGGGTTAGGATCTTCATTTTTTTTCTAAAGATTGCCTCATATAACGTGTCATACCGAATAATTTTATCTAACGCCCATGGCTTCATATTAAAATAAATTTTTATTTACATGCACGTTTTTTATAATTATTCACTTTTTTCATATTCATGAGCTTTAAATCTGAAACTGAACACTCTAGCAAAGTGATACTGCAGATATTTATAAACTGGCATATGAAATTTAAGGATCTGTTATCAGAGAATGCCTGATAAATGCATATGTTTCTATCTGTAGGAAGTTGAAAATGCCACTTTGACCAAAAATGGTGAATATGCAGGGGGCATTAACTGAGGTTATGTTACAACTTAGATTATTCTTCTCATAAATTAATATTATAAGTACATTTTTTTATTCCAAAAATAAATTCTTGTAATGATAATCCAAACATATGCTTGGTTTTAATTTAAAAAACATGTCCTACAGTTCTCTATTTGAAGTCATTAGTTATGACATACACCACTAGATCAATGCTGGGTGCCATTACTCGACATTCTTTGTGTGGTTGAGGCCCCTGACATAAAAATCTGTGGACGTCAGAACCAACTGTCACAGCATGACTTTAAGCATGTTTAAGACCTGTTTTCTAAGATGTAAAATTCTGTGCCTCTGAGTGCTAGATAATCATGATAATGAATGTCATAAAGATGAAAGGTCAATTAAATATTTTCCAAGGTATAAAAATTACTAATATTCATTGTCTCTGTATATCTGTAAATAAAACAGCTGCTACTCAACAAATCAAATTTGTTATAATTTATAATTTGCAATCACTTACGAAAGTAATCATTAGCATGTATTTATGAATAAATAACATCCTATCAACTAATTTAATAAGAAGCATAATTTAGCCTCATGCGCACCCCTGCAAGTTCACCTTGTTTTGTACCAAGTGGGCCAAATTGCCATATTTGGCTTCCTAAAACTAGGAGTATGTGCTTTCTAGAGACATTCTGATGCCACAATCTGAAATTTTGTATACCAGTTTATAAAAATTCTGCAGTAACTCTTTCCTGGATAGTTCCATTTAAGATTTATAAACTTCTGAATATGAAAAAAGTGATTAATTATAAAAAACGTGCATGTAAATAAAAATTTATTTTACTATGAATCCATGGGCGTTAGATAAAATTATTTGGTCAGTAGACACATCTTATATGAGGCAATCTTTAGAAAAAAAATCAAAAATGAAAGATCCTAAACCCCAAGCCACATGGTCAAACCAGGGGACAAAATTGGTCCATTTTGAAGCCCTCGGAGGCAAGGGCTTATGGTAAAATTTTTATAATTCATCACCTAACTGTATTATCCCAGCAAAAATGCATGTATGGATAGATAATGAGCCTATAATCACTGTGTTATGAGGAAAAAATTCTAAGTTGTTCCATATTTTCAGGAGGGCTCCTATAGTTTCACCTTATTTAAGCTCGTTTTGGCCAAAAAGCATTTTTAGCTTCCTATAGAGTGAGAAATATGCATCCCAGAAGCTATCTGATGCCATAATTGAAAAAATTGGATGCCAATTAGTAAATATTTGCAATATTAGCTTTCTTGAGGAGTCCATTATAAAATTATAAGCCACTGAAGTTGGAAAAAAATGTGTTTTTCACAATTTGGCATTTTTAGAGCCAAATTTCAAAGGTCTCTAGAGATATATATTTTTTAAACTATGAGGAATTGAAAGCTAATCTTTTGCATGGTGGGTAGAGCCATATAGATCTACATTTAATAATTTTTCCAGCAAAAATCTGAGGATGACCTGGGGACCCTTAGGTGAGTTGGCACGGAATGACCCATGTGGCATTATTGGTCGGGCTGAATACCTTTGCAGGCCACTGTATGTACATACATACACACTTTTGTATTTTTTGTTATCGAAGGACCTAAAGTCAAGTTTCGGCCACCTCTCTCTTCCACACATCTCTCCATGCGAAGTATTCACGATGCTTGCCTTTTAAATATAACACTTCTTTTTTTGGATGTGCACATAAACTTCATATGAGGATGTAGCACAGTAGCACAGAATGTACACAGATGACTTAGTAAAACAATTTACTCAAATATTATATGCCTAATCCTATCAGGTCTCACAAGGTAACTTCGATGGGTGACCTCCATGGAAAATATGCGATGTTATCGACTGAAGGATAGCTCAGTTAACAGTGTGTTTACCTCTCAGGTGTCTAGTATTGAATTTGTTCCCTTTTGATAGTGAATTCGATTAAAACATACATTTTAGTGCAATGCCTGTAGGGAGCACTGTATACAAGATCATGCTGTCCTCAGACCAAGACAGGAGCACATAAAGGCTCCTGTCTCATTTGCATTTGGGTTGTTTTAATTAATGATCACAGAAAAATTACTCGAAAATAGAGTTCTGGTATCGTGGCCAAATCCCTGTCTGTTGATTAAATTACAAATGTAAGTTAGCTCAGTATGAAGGGATGTGGATGTGACGTTAGATAGCTATTGTGTGCAGCCTGTGGATGCTAGGTGAATCATTTTCTGGGGGCACAGCTGTGCCACTGATGCAGAGTCCTCCATTCTCAGTACACTGGTACTCATTTCACCCATCTCCAGAAAGACGACAGGCTGAATCAACCCCACCTGAAGTTAATTGCATAAATTGCAACAGCCAACGGAGTCTCAAACTCAAGACCCTAAGACCTTAAGCCAGCCAGCTGCCTTAACCGTTAAGCCAACACCAGGCTTCATGAAGTAGATTAGGTGAACGCACATAAATGGGGTAATTACATGGAAGATAAAGTAAATTGATAGATCAAGTCAAGGAGTTTTGAAACGATCACATGCTAGGTCAAATGGCCTTCCTCCTCTTTCCTCTTTAATCAACCACTCATTTGTTTCCCTCTTTCTCTCACCAGTGGAACCAACTTCTCCCAGTCTGTTCAATCCTTTCTTCCCTCCAGGGCTTCAAGAGAGCTGTTCACCATCACTTAACTCGCGAACGCTTTCAGCTATCTTTGTCAAACTTTACCAAAGGGTTCCGAAAGACAAAAGTGAGGCTGTCAATGTTTCTTGACTATATCGTCAAAGGTCAAGGTGACATTGACGTCATTTGCATGATTTTTCAGCATACTTGTCACACTACCACCTGATGATGCCTTCTTGTTTGTTCCTTTTCTGTTTCATCCCAGTTTTCCCTTCCTCTTCTTGCTGTGTTTCATTCAGCTTGTGTGCAGCTTGTTCACCTCATGTGTCCTTCTACCCCTCCCTTTGATCTCACTCTCACTTCCACTCTGTTGGTGTTTCCCCCTTCCATTTTGTTCCCTTTCGTTTGGTTCTAGCACTTCCACGAGCCCTCGATCGTGTGTACAAAAAAAACCTCCTTGTATCCTTGTACTGCAATTCTCTCCTCGGCCACGAACTTACTAATCATCTCTCTCTCTCTCTCTCTCTCTCTCTCTCTCTCTCTCTCTCTCTCTCTCTCTCTCTCTCTCTCTCTCTCTCTCTCTGTTCTCTCTCTCTCTCTCCCACATCCTCAAAAATTCATCAAAACCCCATAACTAAACCTCAACCAAAGTAAACCAGAGTTCACTTACATCACCCGTCTGTGCTGTTCAAATTCATCTCTTGAATTACATGGTGTCATTCTCAAGATTGTTTCACGTTTGCCAAATCACGTTGCTGGGCAAAGTCCGGATTCACAGTAAACAGAACAGAACTGACAAATAGTAAAAGTAGCAAAGCAATCACCTTATAAGGACATGTACTAAGTAATCTATTCACCTCCATCCCATCTTTTATAGATCACATTAACTGTTTACTTTTCAATTTAACTTAATCTCTGCCATAAAGTTTATACAGTGTATCCACTTCCATACCATACATTACCATTTAAAATAAATCATTATATATATATATATATATAAATATATATATATATATACATATACACCGAAAACTCACACTTAACATGTGAAGAAACGATTGAAATAACACCAATGTCGCAGTGTCCAATGTAATGGCTTGTCAAGTGTTCCCATGCGAGTTCAAAACTCGGGATTCTGGAATCAACATTCATGTTCCATTAACTTTGTTGACTTTTCAATCGTCTCCAAATGTTCTTGTAACCCATGTAAAAGTGCATTGATGTCTTATAATGCCTTTGTCTTACATGTAATATATGTACAAGTTCCTCCATGAGCTTTAGATGTAAGAATTTATTTTTGTGGTACTGGTGGTGTCTGTGTGGTCTGAAGAGGGGGGCATTGCCCTCTAATAAATTCCCCATAGCAACGTCAACATGGTGCCCCGATGATCTTCAAAGCTAGGAAATAGATCAGACCGTGAGATAAAAGTCTGTGTAAGATAGCACCAGCCCAAAGGCCGACTCATGAAATATAACTCTAAAAATATAACTTCCGGTTGTGTACAAATGGACTGCAAGCTTGATGTGTAAACATTTCACAGTATTGCACACTAAACTAGAACGGCACTCAGTAGAGTGCATACCTCCGCCAGGCTGAACAGTTTACATTTTATATCCCACTGATAGGCTGGATATGCATCCGGACCATAACGCAAATCGAATCGGCTTCTTCTCGTCACCTACCCAAGTCATCCACCAAATTTTGTCATAATCCGTCCATAACTTTTTGAAATATCACGCGATACTGAATCATTCTTGCCCCCCCCCATATCTCAATGGTGAAGAATGACTTGGAGAATTAAAACTCATCATATCCAGATCCGGATCGGGATCTTCCCCAAAATCGAATCAATTCTTTCTTGTCACACACCCAACTGTCCACCAAGTTTCGTCCAAGCCCGTCCACAACTTTTTGACATATTGTGCTCACAGACAAACAAACAGACAGACAGGGGTGAAACATAACCTCCTTCCTCCTTCAGTGGTGGAGATAATGATGGAGCTCTCCTTCCTGCCATTGCACCCAAACTGCTGTTGTGGTGAGATTTTACTCCACCAAGGATCAAAATCACATTTGGACATCTCAGAAGATGAGTGGTATTTGCAACACATTGCTACCATGAAAAACAGTGTAAATTCTCAAAGCAGAGGATGCTGCATCAATCACATCCTGAAATATCTAGAAACACCACTGCCTTAATATTTGCTTTGTAATTTTACAAGGACAGATGAGCCGTTCTTTTAGAGAGCAGATATCGTTCAAATGGTGATACAAGCAAGAAAATTGTCAAGAATATTCTATTTGGGTCACTTTTCAAGGAAAAAGTGCTCACCAATTGAAATTCCAATATGGCGGGCCTTTTCAAGATGGCCACCAATTGGCTCCATAAATGCAACTTTTCTCATATAAATTGATCGAGTTGTCCGATGAAAAGTGATTTTTGTGCAATTCATATGTTTTAGACATGATGAAACAGATTCTGCTATGAATAAACATAATTGGTGCTTTTAAATGCTGAACATACGACGACGATCAAAATTTGTCCAAAGAATTTATAATAATGCTTACAAAAGGAAGTCGCTACGTTCGACAAGAAGCGTGCATGTATTAAATCCACTACTTCGTAATGTTAATCTCCATTTCATCCATTAAAGCAGTAGTGAAGTGTCCTGATGATGGCAGTCCCCCAATTTGGCCTGGTCCTAGTGATGGTGGTCCAACTAGACCTGGCAAGTACAGCTATCTCAAGCTGTGCAACTAAGTCTATAGCAGTAGCATTTGCACCTTCCACTACTACATTTCTGTCTTGCACCCACATTGGGCTAATTCCTGGCACTTTTTCACAATAAGTGGAAGGGCAGTCCAGAAATCTCTCCACATCTCACCATGATTGATCCATCCCTAGTTAGATGGGCTCTGAGTGTCTGGCTGTCAGAGTAATGCCTGACCCTATGATAAGCAACATGTTTGGCTTGTTCTTCGAGTGCTGCTCGAGTTGGTGGTATGAGTCATATGATCTTTTTTAGAGCAAATAGATTAAACTTTCTCTCATTAACAGTTGTACTGCACTGGACCTGTAATACATTGAGACCACAAACTTCTCCAGAGTTTGCAGGTTAATATCCTCCACCTTGGATGGGTGCTGACTGAGCTTGGTGAAAGTGCTTGAAGCCTCATCATACGCGTTCCATGTTTGCCATGAACATTTCTTTGCTTTGCCATGGAAGGCCGACATAACATCACAGCTGCTGCCATGCAGGAAAAAAATAGGATTCCACGTGTTTCTCTCTGGTCCGATGGAAGAAATAACATGATGTACAGGAATCCATTAACTGTTCTCTCCTCTTGCCAAAGGCAACCTACATTTTTTTCAAGGTCAAGCTCAATCAGAGAAGGAATAACAGATTGGCTCTGACTACAACATCTGTGTCATTAGCTTTGATCATTCGAGACTTGTATCCCTCCATCGCTGTGTGCCGGGCAAGTACGAATATGCGCGTGTCCGCTCTCTTCATGGGTACATGTAGCTACTTCATCCACGTTGGCTGTTTTGTTGCTGATGGCATTTTCTCCCTTTGTCACAATGACTGTATTGATTGTAGTCATGTAGTCATCTATTGAATAAACTATGTGGTGAAATAAGTTTTTCCTTTGTGTTTTTCCCATGCCTGCTGACAGAGGCAACATTTGCTCAAGTTAGTTTGTTGTCTTGAATTGGCTTGTGCGTCATTTTGGAAGACGAGTGAACCAATAGGTTAAGGCCAAAGGTTACCCTTTTACCACCTTTTACCATATGCACTTTGATGTATGGGATACAACTAGGTTCATGCATTTGCCCTACAACTAGCCGGATCGTTCATCCAGTGCCATTTAAATCCCGTGTGATTAGTACACCATCCAGATAACTAAAACCCCATTATCCTTGGCTCGGCTCTCTCGCACTAGTAGATTTAGTCGATTCAGGTACGGCTATCTAACCTTTGAGGGGTTGATTAGATCGCATTTGAATACTAACTTTTAGTTAGCTGACATTAAACCCATGTTAAGTTGAACAGTAGTGAACTATCATCAGTGTGCCCTGTTCGTGCATGACATTCACTCTCTTTGGTCCATCCCAATCAATCTATGGCTGTGATTCTGTCACTCTCACGTGACCACATTTCTTAACTGAGAATACTTTGTACACCTTAAGTTTGAGTGAGACGTACTCAATCTTTCACAGAGATGCTCCATGCGCTGCCCTCACCTTGTTTAGTCCTTGGGCCAACGCGGTGTACCGGGGTGTGGCCGTTGCTGTGCACGAGCGACCACTATGAGCTATAGGTGAGAGTGGTGAGTAATGAGGACGAGTGTAGGTATAGTCCATCCAAAGGATGTGGCTGACTGCTGAAACAAAGTACTATCTCGACGACTGCTACCCCATACAGCCCATTTGTCTATAACCTAAAATATAGGCTAGTTTGATTGTGTTATGCAACATGTTTTTCTAATATCCTCCAGAAAACAGTAAAAGGGTAGTTTGGAAAGTTGTAAAGACACAAGAATCGGTTTTTATCATGGTCTAAAACATATGAATTGATACCAGATCACTGATTGGACAACTCTATCAGCTTAAATTCGAAAAATTGCATTTTTGGAGCCAATTAGCGGCCATCCTAAAAAATGTCCACCATGTTGGAATTTAAGTGGCTCGCACGTTTTCCTTGAAAAGTGACTCAAATAGAATATTCGTGGCCAATTTTCATGCTGTATCACCGTTTGGAACGATTCTACTACCAAAATCACTCTTATCTGCTCCACGATTTGAGGGAAGACATCAGAAATCAGATTCTTCTTTCTCTTGTGGGCAGCACATGGCTGTGAGTAGTATCATTGTGCTGCTAGGGGGGGGGGGTGCAGCTAAGCCACTCTGGTGCAATGCCCTCTGTAGGCCCAAGGCAGGAATTTGGAATTTGTCCAGGGTGCTGCAGGGAGAGGCAAGTAAGTCAAAGAGACATGGGACAATTGCCTACAGCTACGATTTGGTTCCTGTGGTATTTAAATTGTTTATTAAAACAGTATTGGGGGAATTGGCCCAGGTTGAATTAGGACTGGAGGGGAATGGGAGTGGAGAGCTTGTGTGGTCAGGATTCAGAGAAATTACTCTTATGGTAAATTGGGTTGTGGAAGGCAGCCAGGGGAGTGGTCTGATGGAGTTTGGATGTGTGGCACGGCCAAGTGGTTGGTTTGCCTAGGCCCACAGGGAGCATGGTGGTAGTGGTGTGTCATACCCTAATCCTCAGGGTGCAGTCTGAGCTATGGAGTCAGGCTCACCGGATCTTGGTGGGGGTAAGTCCTCTGGGGGTCAGAGGTGTCCCCCTGGTCACCCGTGGGAGATGTGGCTTTGAGGACCACTAGTAGCAGGTGTAGCTGGGCCATGCCTTGTGGCAGAGCTGCTGAAGGCCAGTGAGGGCCTGAGAAGTAACCACCCAGGCACGTTGTTCAGAAGCCACTTCCTGAGTCTCAGGGACAGCCAGAATGTGGATATCACCGCCATACTGTGTTGGTCGATGGACATGTGTACCGGCAAGGACTGGGTTGAGGTTACTGCCACCGGAGGACCACCAGAGCATCTGTGGAACGTTATGGTGCTAAATTGCTAGCATGATTGGGTAAGTCCCAGATGAGCTCGCATAATCTTCCACAGATTGTGTGCTGCAATTAATAGGTCCTTGTTGGACAAGGGTTCTGGAATTGATTGGCTTTGAGGACCAGACGAATGGCTGCGACATGCACTATCAGAATTGAACAACGTACCCAGTGTGATTTGGAAACGAACTCAATTCACCTTTCCCAACTGTCACGACACACCTTGCTTTGCTTTGGGAGAATGCAGATGAGTTAAGGAATTGGTATGGGATGATGGGCAAGAGTGGCCATGAGGGCCAGCACGTGGACTAAGCGGAAGGGGTTAAAATGAGTACGGTATGTTTACCCTCGCCTCTGAGCTGTCTAAGCCAACCTGGGTTTGAATCCTAGCCCAGCTCTAAACTCCCATCCTGGTGTTTCGTAGGCAAGGCAATACATCAATGTGTGTGTGCCATGCCTTTGATGAATATTAAATTGGCATCCTGTCAACATGAGGTGGCGGACATTAAAAATCCCATGGTTTCCTTCGAGAAAGAGGAGGCGAGCTATCGCGGCCCCACTGGCCAAGTTCAAAATTCCTGCTCTCACCAACAAGGGCACTGCATCACCGACATCACCACCGTCCTTGCAAGAACTGATGCTAACCCACAGCCACGTGCCGCATACGAATGACAACGACGACCCATTCCAGCTCCCCAGGGTCATGCTTTTTTGTTATCAACATAATTCCTATATCTTAAAGTAAATGCAAACTTTCTATCCACTTCCATCTGATCATCCTCATTTCGCTTACACCTGTGGAATCACCTTTTCTCTCAATCTGACCCTCTCCTTTCATTGGGATGCTTACATAATTCAGGGATGCAACAGGATGGTGCCAGAGATTGTGCACTTCCTTTTTAGTTACGCTCGTCAACATTATCATCCACGAACGATATAAACTTTCTGGTTGGTTCTTCAGAGGCAAGGTGCCTTCACGAAGTGTGCTATCCCTGATTGGACGATAGCTGGGTGTCCCAGGGGCAAATCCAGGAATTGGGTAGTAATAGGGGGGGTTTCCAAATAACAAAAATTATAAATTTTCCAATAATTATCCAAATAAATTACTGTGAGCTGTTAGTGGTTTATTGTTTATCTTTAGTATGTTTTCTGT
>CM068960.1:65767978-65784500 GCA_035128595.1 Eptatretus atami | reverse complement strand
AAGCCACTCTGGTGCAATGCCCTCTGTAGGCCAAGGCAGGAATTTGGAATTTGTCCAGGGTGCTGCAGGGAGAGGCAAGTAAGTCAAAGAGACATGGGACAATTGCCTACAGCTACGATTTGGTTCCTGTGGTATTTAAATTGTTATTAAAACAGTATTGGGGGGAATTGGGCCCCAGGTTGAATTAGGACTGGAGGGGAATGGGAGTGAGAGCTTGTGTGGTCAGGATTCAGAGAAATTACTCTTATGGTAAATTGGGTTGTGGAAGGCAGCCAGGGGAGTGGTCTGATGGAGTTTGGATGTGTGGCACGGCCAAGTGGTTGGTTTGCGCTAGGCCCCACAGGGAGCATGGTGGTAGTGGTGTGTCATACCCTAACTCCTCAGGGTGCAGTCTGAGCTATGGAGTCAGGCTCACCGGATCTTGGTGGGGGGTAAGTCCTCTGGGGGTCAGAGGTGGTCCCCCTGGTCACCCGTGGGAGATGTGGCTTTGAGGACCACTAGTAGCAGGTGTAGCTGGGCCATGCCTTGGTGGCAGAGCTGCTGAAGGCCAGTGAGGGCCTGAGAAGGTAACCACCCAGGCACGTTGTTCAGAAGCCACTTCCTGAGTCTCAGGGACAGCCCAGAATGTGGATATCACCGCCATACTGTGTTGGTCGATGGACATGTGTACCGGCAAGGACTGGGTTGAGTTATGCCACCGGAGGACCAACCAGAGCATCTGTGGAACGTTATGGTGCTAAATTGCTAGCATGATTGGGTAAGTCCCAGATGAGCTCGCATAATCTTCCACAGATTGTGTGCTGCAATTAATAGGTCCTTGTTGGGACAAGGGTTCTGGAATTGATTGGCTTTGAGGACCAGGACGAATGGCTGCGACATGCACTATCAGAATTGAACAACGTACCCAGTGTGATTTGGAAACGAACTCAATTCACCTTTCCCAACTGTCACGACACACCTTGCTTTGCTTTGGGAGAATGCAGATGAGTTAAGGAATTGGTATGGATGATGGGCAAGAGTGGCCATGAGGGCCAGCACGTGGACTAAGCGGAAGGGGTTAAAATGAGTACGGTATGTTTACTCGCCTCTGAGCTGTCTAGCCAACCTGGGTTTGAATCCTAGCCCAGCTCTAAACTCCCATCCTGGTGTTTCGTAGGCAAGGCAATACATCAATGTGTGTGTGCCATGCCTTTGATGAATATTAAATTGGGCATCCTGTCAACATGAGGTGGCGGACATTAAAAATCCCATGGTTTCCTTCGAGAAGAGGAGGCGAGCTATCGCGGCCACCCTGGCCAAGTTCAAAATTCCTGCTCTCACCAACAGGGCACTGCATCACCGACATCACCACGTCCTTGCAAGAACTGATGCTAACCCCACAGCCACGTGCCGCATACGAATGACAACGACGACCCATTCCAGCTCCCCAGGGTCATGCTTTTTTGTTATCAACATAATTCCTATATCTTAAAGTAAATGCAAACTTTCTATCCACTTCCATCTGATCATCCTCATTTCGCTTACACCTGTGGAATCACCTTTTCTCAATCTGACCCTCTCCTTTCATTGGGATGCTTACATAATTCAGGGATGCAACAGGATGGTGCAGAGATTGTGCACTTCCTTTTTAGTTACGTCGTCAACATTTCATTCCCGAACCGATTATAAACTTTCTGGTTGGTTCTTCAGAGGCAAGGTGCCTTCACGAAGTGTGCTATCCCTTGATTGGACGATAAGCTGGGTGTCCCAGGGGCAAATCCAGGAATTGGGTAGTATAGGGGGGGTTTCCAAATAACAGAAAATTATAAATTTTCCAAATAATTTCCAAATAAATTACTGTGAGCTGTTATGTATTGTTTATTAGGTACTGTATTGATACAGTTTTTCTGAGGCTTCTGGCCTTTTTTGTGCACACTTTCGTGGGAGAAGGAGTTCTGGGTGACCAGGGAACCCTGGGTTTGCCACTGTAATGGTAAATATTTTTTTTGTTGGGAGGGGGGGGGTTTCAGGCAACCAGGAAACCCCCCTGGATTTGCCACTGTGTCCTGTATGCTAGCATTACTTGGTGGACATTAAAGGTCCCACGGTGTCTTTCCAAATTCCTGCCTTGACTATCATTGGGAAGACAGAGGCAAGCCACACAGTGTAATCCTTGCTGTCGGACTGTTTCGGCAGGACTGAACCTGCCTTCTGGTAGAGATCCACAGGGAGATAGTCCAAAGAAACTTAAGACTCAAGAGGAAGCTATTTAGCCCATCATATCTGTGAGATATCCACACCCCATGAAATTAATCCATCAATTTGCTTATCCTCAATTTACTAACCCCATTATTACCACTTACAATCGAACAATAAGTAGTTAATGTGTTCACCTGTTGAGGAGTCATTAAAAAGTTCGGAATTCGTAAATTCCCAGCATAAAAATGACTTCTGATAATTTTTAATTGGAGGGAATAAGGCTTATACTGTTTAAGAGTTGGACAGTCGATGTGCTGGTAATAAGGCAGGTCGGAACAGGTGGATATTCGGCAGGTAATCAAACCGGACCAGCAAGAGTAAAAACAGTCAAAACACCTTCATGATATTATATCTTTAAATAAATAATTTCCCAAGAAAGTTTACAAAATGCTCTTCAAAAATAAAACTCCACGGGCTCTTTGATCACCACGAGCCTACAAAGTGATTGGTCATTCCGTGACTTACCGAAACTGGCATAACTCAAGCAGGTTGTTTTTTACAGAGTCCAGCAGAAAGCCCAAGTCATTAGTATCGATGTTCAGTCTCGAAATGAGATCAGAATGTGGAGGAACAACTCACTTGTGGAAGAAAGTCTGTCCTACACACTTCTGCGCTCCAAAGCTGAAAAACAGTTTTGTACCTTTGTCACCGGGGCAAGGTACACACCCATTATACAGCCGTGTTAATGGGCAAATTGCCCCACCAGTTGTTCGTTTCCCCCACCCACAAGTCTGCATGTGAAGTCGTTTTTGTCTTCTTATGGCATATGTGGCATTTACATGAGCTGGAAACTCCAAAGTATATTTCATTTACATTCTGTTTTTCAATGTAGAAAAAGAAACGACATACTGTAAGTGACTCTGCAAAAATAAATCTACATTTTAGTTTACAACCACACTGAAAAGGACCCAGCTTCCTTAATCCCTACATTTCTGAATGAACTAGAAGGTTCATAGAACATGATACCCCACGCAGTGTTCATGTGTATACGTGCTGTACTTCAATTCCAATAAAATAATGGTTTTAAAGATCGTTTAAAAATAATTAAAAAAAACGCAAGTTTAGCGTTGCTGAAGCAGTCTTATATACATAAATCACCCTTATACACTGTAATAAGACGACGTTGAGTCGCAGTTTAGGAGATGGAGGCTTTATTGATACCCTCTCACACGCCATGCCCTCTCTTGCTATAAATCGACATATTGCATGGTTCTTGGAAGTACTGTATTATTAAGACGATTTATGTTCTACAGTGTTCAAGTATGTAATTCAATTTAAATAAAGATTTTTAAAAGGTTTAAAAGTGAATTAATTCATTAATTCTGGGTTTGACCGCCATTTTACCCAGGGGCTACTACATCACCCGATCTAACACGTCCCATTAGTTCTTCGTGCCTGTTGTTTGTGTCCTTTATAACATCCTTAAAAACAGTGAGTTTCTTGCTTGGAATGGTTTTCAATTTTGTTTGACTGCCAAGCAGGCAAAGTAAAAATATCTCATATCTCTCTCTCTCCCTCTCTCCCTCTCTCCCTCTCTCTCTCTCTCTCTCTTCTCTCTCTCCTCTCTCTCTCTCTCCCTCCCCTCTCCCTCCCTCCCTCTCTCCTCCCTCTCTCTCTCCTTCCCTCTCTCCCTCCCTCCTCCCTCCCTCCCTCCCTCTCTCCCTCCTCCCTCTCTCTCTCTCTCTCTTCTTCTCTCTCTCTCTCTCTCTCTCCTCTCTCTCTCTCTCTCTCTCTCTCTCTCTCTCCTCTCCCTCTGTCTCTGTCTCTGTCTCTGTCTCTCTGTCTCTCTCTCTCTGTCTCTCTCTCTCCATGCACGGTCGGGACAAATTCAGAGCCAAAGTACAGTAAAACCACAGACTTGTCTTCCTATTCATGTTCAAAATGTGTTCGATTTAAATACATTGTTCCAAAATCATAAACTGATAAGACAGACAGAATGACGGATGGACAGACAGACATGAAACAATTGCTAAACCCCGCTTTTCGTTTCGCGTACGCAGGATAATAAGACCATCTATTATTTATGGCGTGAGCTGGCAGGGTGGCCAAGAGGTATGCACATTCACCTCATACCTCTAAGCTGTCGGGTTTTGAATCTTCACCCAGCGATAAACTGTCATCCCGGTGTTTCACAGGCAGGGTGATTCATCAATGTGTGCAATGTCCCTCGGATGGATGTTAAACTGGGCATCGTCCCATCTGCTGACATTCGTTGGTGGACGTTAAAGATCCCATGGTGTCCTTCGCGAAGAGTAGGTGAGCTATCACCAGCACCCTGAACAACTTCCAAATTCTTGCCCTCACCTTCAGGGGGCATGGCATCAATGGCATTTAACCACATTACCAGCAATTATGCAACCAGTAGCCATAGGTTATATATAAAATAAATAAACAATTGTTCCTATTGGCACACAGTCACCTTTGACAAAAATGGCAAAGGATGTCGTCATGGTAATCCGTAAAAGGATTGTGGTGTCATATTGTCACGTCATTCCTCCCTAGTTTGGTCGTTTCTTGGGGATTCCATTCCAGCATTTTTTATGACTTTTTTGTATGCAAGGTCAAAGTTCTGGGAAGAGCTACAACATTGAATGGATCAGAACCCAACAGACCAAAAGCAACAGCAGAGAGAGAGAGAGAGAGAGAGAGAGAGAGGGGGAGGGACACCAACAGCAGAGTTGAAGGACAAAATAGAGGGGGACTTGGACAAATAATTATGGTGTGAATGAGGGATAGGGAGGATGCACAAGGTGTACAGGATGGATACAGAAGCAAACTGGAAATTTTGAAGGTGGGCATTGGATGGGGTGCGGTGGGGGGGGGATAGAAAGGATCATGGTTTTGGATGGGGGATGATCTGAGATGGTGGTGAACGGCTGTCTTGAAGACTTTGTAAGAGGAATGAGATTTAAGAGAATATGGAAGTTGGTTCCACAGGCAGGAAAAAAAAGAGGAACAAATGAGTGGTGGTGAGCAGTGATCTTGGATTTTGGGAGAGCAGTGAAGGCGTTGATGGTGGACCACGTGTGCCCTGCACCATATATTCAGCTTCATCACGGGACATTCCAATAGTCTTGAAGACCTTGGTTTCCACGGTGTCAAACTGAGCAAGATGTGAGGCAGGGAAGTCAGTCCAGAGGGGAGAGCAGTACTCCATCAAGCTGCAGATGAACTGATGAAGACTTTGTAGCTGGATCGGAGTTCAGGTGCCAAGGAAGGACTTTGTATGATGGAAGATGCCCAGTCGGCAGCTGGCTTTGGAAGCCAACTTTGAAATGTGGTTTGCCCAAGAAATCTGACTGATGGTGAGACAAAGGAGTTTGAATGACTGAACTTCCTCAAGAGGATTGTTAAATGGTACCAATGCACTTCATCGCTGAGATGTCAATCCTGGGATTCAATGTTGGGAAAACTTGTGACGGCCTTTTTTCAGTTGTTATCTAACGAAAATCAAATCAAGATGGGCAAAATGATGGTAGTCCCAGCTGGAGGTCAAAAGCATGCTTCATGAACTTCACTGACAGAGGAACAAATTTGTCAAGTCCAGCCAGTGTCAGTTCAGTACAGAGCAGCCTTTCACATCATTACACTCACCAAAGGAGAGGGTATTGTGTTTGGGTCCATTTGTTTGTTGGGTCTCCGAAATAGGTGACCCTTATTGTCAGTAATTCTGTCTGTTTGTTTGGATGTTTGCTCGTTTGTCATCCAAGCAATAATTGGTAAGTAAACGTGGGCGGATTTTGACCAAACTCGGGTGGAAGGTACATCTTATGACCTAGTTGCTTTGGAAATTGTGATGGTTGCTAGGGACGCTTTGGTTCCTAAGCAACAACCGAAAAACCTTCAAAATCGGTACCGTTCACGCGAAATCAATTCCGAAAGCCCATTATCCCACGTAGGGTTTATGAAATTTGGCACGAATTGATCTACAGGTGATGCTCTATCAAATATATTCCGGTTTTGTGATATATGGAATACTTTTACCCGCAGCGCCCCTACAATTAGGGTATGCGCGAAAATTGGCAATAATTGAAGGCCCCCTAGCGACCAGGTGAGTGCATCGATACGAATGAACTTGTGCAGGTTCATGGTACTCAATGAGTACTACAAACTTTGCCTCAGGACATTATTGACCGAATTTCGCCTTAGGTCAGGGGTCAAAGGTCAATTAGTGCAAAAATCGATAACATGCGAGAGCTGGAGTTGCCTTTCGCGCCAAATGCTACTCTCCTCCTAGGGTTATGGTCGGATGGTCATGAAAATCACACTAATCGTCTGAATACATTTTGCCACAAACGATCGAGCCGGATTTTCGATTTAGATCTTTGTCACCCACAGCACCCCTCGAACTTTGGGGATTTCCGATTTCAAACCGCTTCGGTACTTTTCATTCAAATGGATACCGAGTAGTTATCAGTAGATGGAACTGGATGAGATTTGATATGCATAATCGTAAGGTGATTCCCTATCCGCTTATAGACATGCCATTTTGCTCTATATCTTATAGTTTCCATGCTCGGCGACCCATCGCCGCCTACCGGCTTGTTTGAGTGTTTACCTGTATAAAAAGATTACTGCACTCCTGCAAATTTCCTGCTCAAGGTTGACGCACACTTTCATGCATTGTAAGTATTTAACGTGCAAAAAACAAAGTAATCCAGAACTCAGATACGTTTTGGTACAAGTCATTGCTTTTCTTTTTTTGACACAGAATGATTTTCTTTTTTTCTTTTTTCAAAGACAAGCACAAGAGAATGTTCACGATACTGGAAGAAATAAAACAACACATGAAACAACACATTGTAATGCTGCAAACCATACTTGAGCGACAGCAGCCGCATGATGCTGAATGCTCCATCATACAAAAGTTCAATTTCCCCTTTAAAACGATGGAGGAACTTCTAATGGCAGAGGAGTTATTAACAGACAAGGCAACAGAAAAGGAGGCACTTGTATGCTTCAAACCGTTTGTTTTACATCTATTGTATAATTATTCCAACATTAAGGGTTAATTCTCCTATCGATCTGAAGCCACCTTTCTCTGTTTAACTAACTGTTTGTCAGTGTTTGCAGATGTAATCATCATTTTGGTGAAAAGAAACACCGTTTGTTGTATATTGGAGTTTCGTCTGTCTGTATAAAGTATAAACAGTTAATTCTTGACATATGTCCATTCAAATTTTGAATATCCTTGTAGGTAACACATCTTCATAGTCTGGGTGGAATGACACAGGATGATGTTGCAAAAACACATCCTGAGTCATCTTGTGAACAACAAAATTGCCACACGTTTCAAGTGGAAGGGGGGGGGGGAGAGGAAGGAAGTCTACATTCTCCAAACCTGCATTAACAAGAGCCTTCAAAGGTACAAGATTGTTGCTGTTGTTTGCATTGGTCTTTTCGAGAATGTGATCACAAACTTTGACTGATGAATTGATGCTTAACAGATTCCAAAAGCAGACCTTTGGTATGTGAAAACGGATGCGAGTTCCATAACCTGAGCCTTGGTCTCAAGAAGCATAACAATGCCATTTATGACTGCAGTGTTTGTGTGGGGTTTAAGGTGGCGTGGGAGGGGGGGGGGGTGGGGTGTTATGTTTGGTTTTATGCTTTTTCGTTTGAATTGATGACGTGTTCGTGTGGATATAGCTTCCGTTGCCTTAAGTGAGTGGGTGTGGGTTGTTGGATGGTGGGAAATGAGATGCCATGTTGGAAAAGGATGTGCAAGCAAGGGGAATGAACGTCCTCTTGAGCTCATTTAACTGAACTTGTTTGAATCGGTTTTTACACAATAACAGGGCAAGGGAGGTTATTTCAGTATGGTACAGAAACACAATGGCCTACTCTTTTCTGAAGGCATAGTGGTATTCTTAAATCTCAACCCATAAATAATTAATTAATGCTCGTGGGCAGGGAGCTGGCTTTACACCCCCTTCGATGAAGGGCCTGAGGACTTTTTAGATCCTCGTGGAGGATCTCTAAGTCTTACTCACGTTGTTGTTCTTGTGGACTTTTTTGTCCAGAGGAGATTGGGGGAATTGGGCCCAGTTTGAATAGGGACTGGAGGGAATGGGAGTGAGAGCTGTGTGGTCAGGATTCAAGAAATTACTCTTATGGTAAATTGGGTTGTGGAAGGAGCCAGGGGAGTGGCTGATGAGTTGGATGTGTGCACGGCCAAGTGGTTGGTTTGCGCTAGAGGCCACAGGGGCATGGTGTAGTGGTGTGTCATACCCTTAACTCCTCAGGGTGCAGTCTGAGCTGATGGGGTCAGGCTCACCGGAATCTTGGGGGGGGTAAGTCCTTCTGGGGTCAGAGGTGGGTCCCCCTGGTCACCGTAGGGAGATGTGGCTTTGAGGACCTACATAGTGCAGCGTGTAGCTGGCCATGCCTTGGTGAGAGCTGCGGAACGCCAGTGAGGCCTGAGAGGTGTACAACCCAGGCACGTTTTCAGAGCCACTCCTGAGTCTCAGGGATCAGCCCAGAATGGATATCACCCCATACTGTGTTGGTCGGATGACATGTTAGCAAGGGACTGGGTTGAGTTTATGCCACCGGAGGACCAACCAGAGCATCTGATGGAACGTTATGTGCTTAAATTGCTAGCATGATTGGGGTAAGTCCCAGATGAGCTCGCATAACTTTCCACAGATTGTGTTGTGCAATTAATAGGTTTGTTTGGAGACAATGGTTCTGGAAATTTGATTGGCTTTGGGGGAGGACCGAAAGGACGAATGGCTGCCGAAATGACACTACAGAAATGAACACGTTACCCAGTGTGATTGGAAACGACTCAAATTCACCTTTCCCAAACTGTCACGACCCACCTTGCTTTGCTTTGGGAAGATGCAGATGAGTTAAGAATTGGTATGGATGTGGGCAAAGTGCATGAGGGCCAGCACGCTGGACTAAGCGGAAGGGGATTAAAATGAGTACGGTATGTTAACTCGCTCTGGCTTGTCTAGCAACCTGTTTGATCCTTAGCCCCAGTCTAACTCCCATCCTGGTGTTTTCGTAGGCAGGCAATACTAAATGTGTGTTGTGCCATGCTTTGATGAATATTAATTGGGCTACCTGTCAACGATGAGGTGGCGGACATTAAAAACCCATGGTTTCCTCTTCGGGAAAGAGGAGGCGAGCTATCGCGGCCACCCTGGCCAATTCGAAAATTCCTGCCTCTCACCAACCAGGGCAACTGCATCACCGACATCACACGTCCTTGCAAGAACTTGATGCAACCCACCAAGCCAGTGCCTCCGCATACGAAGACAACGACCGACCCATTCCAGCTCCCCAGGGTCATGCTTTTTTGTTATCAATAATTTCTATATCTTAAAGTAAATGCAACTTTTATCCACTTTCCATCTGATCATCCTCATTTTCGCTTAACACTGTGGAATCACCTTTCTCAATCTGACCTCTCCTTTTCATATGGGATGCTTACATAATTTCAGGATGCAAACGGATGGTGCAGAGATTGGTGACTTCTTTTAGTTTACGTCGTCAACATTTCATTCCCGAACCGATTATAAACTTCTGCGTTGGCTTCTTCAGAGGCAAGGTGCCTTCCACGAAGTGTGCTATCACCTTGATTTGGACGATAAGCTGGGTGTCCAGGGGCAAATCCAGAATTGGGATAGTTATAGGGGGGTTTCCAAAATCAGGAAAATTATAATCATTATCCAAAAAATAATAAATAGTGTGAGCTCTGTGTTGTTTATTTTATTAGGTACTGTATTTGATTACCAGTTTTTCTGAGAGCTTCTGGCCTTTTTTGGGACACTTTTCGTGGGAGAAGAGTTCTGGGTGACCAGGGAACCCATGGGTTTGCCAATGTAAGGTACAAATATTTTTTTTGTTGGGGAGGGTGGGGGGTTTCAGGCAACCAGGAAACCCCCCTGGATTTTGCCACTGTGTCCTGTATGCTAGCATTACTTGGTGACATTAATAGGTCCCACGGTGTTTTCCAAATTTCCTGCCTTGATCTAATCATTGGGAAGACATGAGGCAAGCCACACAGTGTAATCTTGCTGTCGGACTCTGTTTCGGCAGGACTGACCTGCCTTCTGAGTAGAGATCCACAGGGAAGATAGTCCAAAGAACTTAAAGATAAGAGGCAAGAAAGCACGGTCAAGAGGAAGCTATTAGCCATTCATATCTGTGAGATATCCACACCCATGAATTAATTCATCAATTTTCGTTACTCAATTTACTAACCCCATTATTTACACTTACAATCGAACAATAAGTGTTATGTGTACACTTGATTGAGGAGTCATTTAAAAAGTTCGGAATTCGTAAATTCCCAGCAATAAAAATGACTTCTGATAATTTTTAATTGGCAGGGAATAAGCTTATACTGTTTAAGAGTTGGACAGTCGTGTGCTGGTAAATAAGGCAGTCGGAAAGGTGGATATTCGCAGGTAACAACCGGTACAGTCAAGAAGTAAAAACAGTCAATAACACCTTCATGATTATTATATCTTTGAAATAAATAATTCCCAAAAAGTTTACAAAATGCTCTTCAAAAATAAAACCGCACGGAGGCTTTTTGAAATCACACGAGCCACAAAGTGATTGGTCAGTCGTGACTTACCAAACTGCATAACATCAAGGCAGGTTGTTTTTTAACAGAGTCCAGCAGCAAAGCCAAGTCATTAGTATCGATGTTACAGTCTCGAAAGAGATCAGAATGTGGAGGAACAACTCACTTGTGTGGAAGAAAGTCTGTCCTACACACTTCATTGCGCTCCACAAAGTGGAAAACAGTTTTTACCTTTGTCACCGGGGCAAGGTACCACCATTATACAGCACGTGTTAATGGGGCATTGCCCACCAGTTGTTCGTTCCCCCACCCCAAGTCTGCATGTGAAGTCGTTTTTTGTTTCTTATGGCATATTGTGGCATTTACATGAGCTGGAAACTCCAAAGTACTATTTCATTTACATTCTGTTTTTCAAATGTAGAAAAGAAACGACATACTGTAGTGACTCTGCAAAAATAAATCTACATTTTAGTTTACAACACACTGAAAAGGACCAGTTCTTAATCTACATTTCTATGAACTAGAATGGTTCATAGAACTGATACCCCCACGCAGTGTATCATGTGTATACGTGCTTGTACTTCAATTCAATAAAATAATGGTTTTAAAATCGTTAAAATAATTTAAAAAAACGCAGTTACGTTGGCTGGAAGCAGTCTTATATACATAAATCACCTTATACCACGTTAATAGACGCGTTGAGTCGCAGTTTAGGAGATGGAGGTTTATTGATACCCTCACACGCCAATGCCCTCTTCTTGTAAATCGACATATGCATGGTTTCTTGAGAAGTACTGTATTTTTAAGAGATTATGTTCTACGTGTTAAAGTATGTAATGTCAATTTAAAATAAAGATTTTTAAAGGTTTAAAGTGAATTAATTTCACTTAATTCTGGTTTGACCGCATTTTACCAGGGGCTACTAATCCACCCGATCTAACACGTCCCATTAGTTTTCGTGCCTGTTGTTTGTGTCCTTTTATAACATCCTTAAAAACAGTGAGTTCTTGCTTGGAATGGTTTTCAATTTTGTTTGACTGCCAAGCAGGCAAAGTAAAAAATATCTCATATCTCTCTCTCTCCCTCTCTCCCTCTCCCCTCTCTCCCTCTCTCCCTCTCTCCCCTCTCTCTCTCTCTCTCTCTCTCTCTCTCTCTCTCTCTCTCTCCTCCCTCTCTCCCTCCCTCCCTCTCTCGCTCTCCCTCTCTCTCCTCTTCTCCTCCCTCCTCCTCCCTTCCCTCCTCCCTCTCTCCTCTCCTCTCTCTCTCTTCCTCTCTCTCTTTCCTCTCTCTCTCTCTCTCTCTCTCTCTCTCTCTCTCTTCCTCTCTCTCTCCTCTGTTCTTGCTGTCTCTGTCTTCGTCTCTCTCTCTCTGTCTCTCTCTCCATGCACGGTCGGACGAAATTCAGAGCCAAAGTACAGTAAAACCACAGACTTGTCTTCCTATTCATGTTCAAATGTGTTGATTTAAATACATTGTTCCAAAATCATAAACTGATAAGACAGACAGAAGACGGATGGACAGACAGACATGAAACAATTGCTAAACCCGCGCTTTTCGTTTCGCGTACGCAGGATAATAAGACCATCTATTATTTATGGCGTGAGGCTGGCAGGGTGGCCAAGAGGTATGCACATTCACCTCATACTCTAAGCTGTCGGGTTTTGAATCTTCACCCAGCCGATAAACTGTCATCCCGGTGTTTCACAGCAGGGGTGATTCATCAATGTGTGCAATGTCCCTGGATGGATGTTAAACTGGGCATCGTCCATCTGCTGACTTCGTTGGTGGACGTTAAAGATCCCTATGGTGTCTTCGCGAAGAGTAGGTGAGCTATCACCAGCACCTCGAACAACTTCCAAATTCTTGCCCTCACCTTCAGGGGGCATGGCATCAATGGCATTTAACCACATTACCAGCAATTATGCAACCAGTAGCCATAGGTTATATATAAATAAATACAATTGTTCCTATTGGCACACAGTCACCTTTGACAAAAATGGCAAAGGATGTCGTCATGGTAATCCGTAAAAGGATTGTGGTGTCATATTGTCACGTCATTCCTCCCTAGTTTGGTCGTTTCTTGGGGATTCCATTCCAGCATTTTTTATGACTTTTTTGTATGCAAGGTCAAAGTTCTGGGAAGAGTCTACAACATTGAATGGATCAGAACCCAACAGACCAAAAGCAACAGCAGGAGAGAGAGAGAGAGAGAGAGAGATGAGAGAGAGGGGGGAGGGACACCAACAGCAGAGTTTGAAGGACAAAATAGAGGGGGACTTGGAAAATAATTATGGGTGTGGGGAGAAATGAGGGATAGGGGAGGATGCACAAGGTGTACAGGATGGATACAGAAGCAAAACTGGAAATTTTGAAGGTGGGCATTGGATGGGATGCGGTGGGGGGGGGATAGAAAGGATCATGGTTTTGGATGGGGGATGATCTTGAGATGGTGGTGAACGGCTGTCTTGAAGACTTTGTAAGAGGAATAGAATTTAAGAGAATATGGAAGTTGGTTCCCACAGGCAGGAAAAAAAAAGAGGAACAAATGAGTGGTGGTGAGCAGTGATCTTGGATTTGGCGAGAGCAGTGAAGGCGTTGATGGTGCCACGTGTGCCCCTGCACCATATATTCAGCTTCATCAAGGGACATCCAATAGTCTTGAAGACCTTGTTTCCGGTGTCAAACTGCACAAGATGTGAGGCAGGGAAGTCAGTCCAGAGGGAGAGCAGTACTCCATCAAGCTGCAGATGAACTGATGAAGACTTTGTAGCTGGGATCGGAGTTCAGGTGCCAAGGAAGGCTTTGTATGATGGAAGATGCCCAGTCGCAGCTGGCTTTGGGAAGCCCAAATTTGAAATGTGGTTTGCCCAAGAAATCTGACTGATGGAGACAAAGGAGTTTGAATGACTGAACTTCCTCAAGAGGATTGTTAAATGTACCAATGCACTTCATCGCTGAGATGTCAATCCTGGGATTCAATGTTGGGAAAACTTGTGACGGCCTTTTTTCAGTTGTTATCTAACGAAAATCAAATCAAGATGGGCAAAATGATGGTAGTCCCAGCTGGAGGTCAAAAGCATGCTTCATGAACTTCACTGACAGAGGAACAAATTTGTCAAGTCCAGCCAGTGTCAGTTCAGTACAGAGCACTTTCACATCATTCACTCACCAAAGGAGAGGGTATTGTGTTTGGGTCATTTGTTTGTTGGGTCTCCGAAATAGGTGACCCTTATTGTCAGTAATTCTGTCTGTTTGTTTGGATGTTTGCTCGTTTGTCATCAGCATAATTGGTAGTAAACGGTGGGCGGATTTTGACCAAAACTCGGGTGGTAAGGTACATCTTATGAACCTAGTGCTTTGGAAATTGTGATGGTTGCTAGGGACGCTTTGGTTCCTAGCAACAAACCGAAAAACCTTCAAAAATCGGTACCGTTCACGCGAAATCATTCCGAAAGCCATTACACTAGGGTTATGAAATTTGGCACGAATGATCTACAGGTTGATGCTCTATCAAATATATTCCGGTTTTTGTGATATATGGAATACTTTACCCGCAGCGCCCCTACAATTGGGATATGCGCGAAAAATTGGCAATAATTGAAAGGCCCTAGCGACCAGGTGAGTGCATCGATACGAATGAAACTTGCAAGGTTCATGGTACTCAATGAGTACTACAACTTTGCCTCAGGACATATGACCGATTTCGCTTAGGTCAGGGGTCAAAGGTCAATTAGTGCAAAAATCGATAACATGCAGAGCTGGAGTTGCCTTCGCGCCAATGCTACTCCTCCTAGGTTATGGTCGGATGGTCATGAAATTCACACTAATCGTCTGGAATACTGTGCCACAAACGATCGAGCCGGATTTTCGATTTAGATCTCTTGTCACCCACAGCACCCTCGACTTTGGGGATATTTCCGATTTCAAACCGCATTTTCGGTACTTTCATTCAAATGGATACCGAGTAGTTATCAGTAGATGGAACTGGATGAGATTTGATATGCATAATCGTAAGGTGATCCCTATCCGCTATATGACATCCATTTTGCTCTATATCTTATGTTCCATGCTCGGCGACCCATCGCCGCCTACCGGCTTGTTTGAGTGTTTACCTGTATAAAAAGATTACTGCACTCCTGCAAATTTCCTGCTCAAGGTTGACGCACACTTTCATGCATTGTAAGTATTTAACGTGCAAAAAACAAAGTAATCCAGAACTCAGATACGTTTTGGTACAAGTCATTGCTTTTCTTTTTTGACACAGAATGATTTCTTTTTTTTCTTTTTCAAAGACAAGCACAAGAGAATGTTCACGATACTGGAAGAAATAAAACAACACATGAAACAACACATTGTAATGCTGCAAACCATACTTGAGCGACAGCAGCCGCATGATGCTGAATGCTCCATCATACAAAAGTTCAATTTCCCCTTTAAAACGATGGAGGAACTTCTAATGGCAGAGGAGTTATTAACAGACAAGGCAACAGAAAGGAGGCACTTGTATGCTTCAAACCGTTTGTTTACATCTATTGTATAATTATTTCCAACATTAAGGGTTAATTCTCCTATCGATCTGAAGCCACCTTTCTCTGTTTAACTAACTGTTTGTCAGTGTTTGCAGATGTAATCATCATTTTGGTGAAAAGAAACACCGTTTGTTGTATATTGGAGTTTCGTCTGTCTGTATAAAGTATAAACAGTTAATTCTTGACATATGTCCATTCAAATTTTGAATATCCTTGTAGGTAACACATCTTCATAGTCTGGGTGGAATGACACAGGATGATGTTGCAAAAACACATCCTGAGTCATCTTTGAACAACAAATTGCCACACGTTTCAAGTGGAAGGGGGGGGGGGAGAGGAAGGAAGTCTACATTCTCCAAACCTGCATTAACAAGAGCCTTCAAAGGTACAAGATTGTTGCGTGTGTTTGCATTGGTCTTTTCGAGAATGTGATCACAAACTTTGACTGATGAATGATGCTTAACAGATTCCAAAAGCAGACCTTTGGTATGTGAAAACGGATGCAGATTCCATAAACTGAGCCTTGGTCTCAGAAAGCATAACAATGCCATTTTAGCTGCAGTGTTTGTTGGGGTTTAGGTGGCGTGGGAGGGGGGGGGGGGTGTTATGTTTGGTTTTATGCTTTTTCGTTTGAATTGATGACGTGTTCGGTGTGATATAGCTTCCGTTGCCTTAAGTGAGTGGGTGTGGGTTGTTGGATGGTGGGAAATGAGATGCCATGTTGGAAAAGGATGTGCAAGCAAGGGGAATGAACGTCCTCTTGAGCTCATTTAACTGAACTTGTTTGAATCGGTTTTTACACAATAAACAGGGCAAGGAGGTTATTTAGTATGGTACAGAAACACAATGGCCTACTCTTTTCTGAAGGCATAGTGGTATTCTTAAATCTTAACCCATAAATAATTAATTAATCCTCGTGGCAGGGAGCTGGCTTTACACCCCTTCGATGAAGGGCCTGAGGACTTTTTAGATCCTCGTGGAGGATCTCTAAGTCTTACTCACGTTGTTGTTCTTGTGGACTTTTTTGTTTCACAGCCTACAGTTTTCATCGAAACTTCCTGAAACTTGGCGTATATATGTAAAATACCCTGTGCAGACAGTCACCATCTCCGATTTTGAAAATTCTCCTAGAAAAAAGTTATGACGTCAAAATATCTCCGCTAAGGAAATCGCTTAAAAAATTATCTCCGAACTAGGCAAGCTTTTGAATTAA
>CM068960.1:65753141-65767953 GCA_035128595.1 Eptatretus atami | reverse complement strand
TGTTTCACAGCCTACAGTTTTCATCGAAACTTCCTGAAACTTGGCGATATATATGTAAAAATACCCTGTGCAGACAGTCACCATCTCCGATTTTGAAAATTCCTCCTAGAAAAAAAAGTTATGACGTCAAAATATCTCCGCTAATGGAAATCGCTTAAAAATTATCTCCGAAACTAGGCAAGCTTTTTGAATTCTGTTTGCGGGAATCGAACGGGGCATTAGCAGAAATGAATTACCGCACATATGATACATCACTATGATGACGTCATATCAAATTTTATGACATCATTACTAATTTTTGACATTTTTTGTTCCACAACCCAGATTTTTCATCGGATCTTCGTGAAACTTGCCATGTATATGCAGAAGGCCCACACGCAGGCAGCAACCATCTCCGATTTTGGAAATTCTTCCTAGAAAAAAAGTTGACGTTCATAATATCGCCGCCAATGGAAATCACCTTACCATTATCTCCGAAACTAGGCAAGCTGTTTGAATTTTGTTTGCGGGAATCAAGCCGGGCATTAGCACAGATAATTTATCGCAAACCTGATACATCACAATGACGTCATATTCGTTTTTATGACGTCATCATTAAGAGGACGAGGATCTTAGCTCATTCGAGCTTGTTTTAAGGAGTGCCTGCCTACCTTTAAAATTAAACAGTCGAGGGTAAGTAACCGTGATTAACAGTGTATTGTTGAGGATAACGTAACCCAACCCGAACAACTCATACACAAGTGTACTTCCTTCGTTTAAAATACTTGGTCAAGGAAAAGTTCCAACGAAGACATCTCAATTGTGAATTCTGTCATTTTATTTTGTGCAATGTGTAGCGGCCATGACGTGTAATTAGTGGCAGTGTAAAAAATGGTTTAAATTTATTATTCGTTTCCCTTCGTCCACCCGACCCAACCCTCACGATCCCGAGCGACGGGACACGCAATGGCAGAGTCATCATCATTATTATTATTATTATTATTTCGTTGAGAAAATGCAGGCCGACTCATTTCCCGAGGAATGACATGTTTACATCGATTTGATACTTCCCTGTTGTCCATTGATAAGTTATGGGGAACTCGAGCAGCTCGGATCGAACGGGATTAGCTGAGCGGGCTTGGCCGGTTCTCCTCGACGGAGCAAGCCGGCCTGTTGGAGGTTTACCACCGTTGGTGAGGCTGAACACTGAAAACGGGGCTTCACGATGGCTTCGGACTTCACGAACTCCAGGTACTAAAGTGTGTACTCTTCGGCTACTATTTTCATCCGAAGGAAGAGCACGACAACGCTACCAGTTTCTGTTGGTAATAAGAAACAAGTCTGAGGACGACGATGGTTCACGAGCGGTGTTTGACGATGTTGATTTGTTCAGAAGTCAAGGATGAGACAATGTGATAATGTTTGACCAAGTTATAAAAATGATCAACAGGATGTGGTACGAGTGACAGGTTATTAGCTGCAAAATGTCGAAAACCCGGTTTCGTTCAACAACTTTTAAAATTGACCTTTGCATAACCTTTAAAGGTCCCAAAACAATGTTGTGGACATTAAAATAAGGAAACAGGATACGTGCTATAGCTTAATGGAGTTAGTTCGTCGAAGAAGGTCGAAAACCCGGTTGGATTCCCACAACTTTGAAAATTTGACCTTTGTGAACTTTAAAGGTCAAAGGTCAAGGATTATGACTTGTGGTGCAAAATTCCTCTGGAACATTCCAGGAACAATATAACGTCATATAGGCTATATGGCATTTCGCAGTCATCGGATTATTCATGCTTTGATGAAATCAGCGTAAAACAAAACTTGAAGGGGGCACCACGGGCAAGGTGTTCGAGATAGAGAAAAATGGTTTCAAGACTTTAGGTGGGGAATGACCTCAAGATTATGCATAAAAATATTGTCATCCTAGCTCTCAAAGTTTGGGCGGTCGTATGATTTTTATGTCAAAATTCGCAATTTTCTAAGTTTTTGACCTTGTGACCTCGACCTTGGGACGAAAATGAAAAATCGGACGACGACAAGTTTTAGATAATTCATTTTGCTATTCAAATACCGAAGAACCCATTCCATTCAGTCAGTTCCGAGAAGATAGATTTTTAATCCGACTACCCCCTAAAAATGGCTATTTTTTGGGCGTGGCTCCGCCCACAATGGGCGTAGCACGTCCTCATCCAGAAAAACACAACTAGACATTGATATCGAACACATAACAAGTTTCATTAAGATCGGATCAAAGACCACGGAGTTATGCTCTGGACAGACAGACACACAGACATAACGAATATAGTGGTCACTGGCTAGCGCTCGTGAACCAATAGTTTGCTAGTGCAGTATACAGTAGTTCAAAGTCTTTATGTGGACATTTAAGACAGCGTTCTTGCTGTGTTAAATGTCGAGTGCCACTCCAACTCGAACTCTAACAGCTAGCCGCTGTTGGTGTGGAGAGAGTACCTGATGGAGCTCGGTGCTTTGCTCGATTTCAAGCTTCAATCTGTCTCGCAGTTCTGCATTAATTGTTCATTATATACGTGCTGTGGAACCCAGCTCTGCTCTGGGGTTGTATTACGAACTGCTTGTCCACTCTTTAATCGACACGTTTTAGGCTCGTGGAATAGTGAGGGAATAGTGAGGCAACACAACACATTGGGACAACATGCGGACACAAGAAAAGTGATGTATGGGATGAGGAGAAAGGAGAAGGAAGGAAACGGGAACCTGCAAGTGAAAGGGCGAGTTGTGGATAGAAGAGAAACGAGGATGTGGGCGGGGTCTGCGAGCGGCAAATTTGATTGGTCGAGGTGATGGAGAATGCCGTAATATTTTGTCCAAGTACTGCGAAACAAAAGGTTTTTGGAAGCGCAATCAAGGCGTTTTGAGTTCTAGTGTTAAAATAAGATAAACATTTTAAAGGTCATAGGAAAAAAAAAACCCCATGCCGTTGAATCGGAAGTTTATCGCCGATGATGCACCGTCTTTTCCACCACCTTATTTAATGTGTTATATTTGTTCTTCGTACCTGTTGTTTTGTGTCCTTGATGACAGCCCTAAAAACAGTAACTTTTCTGTTTGGAATGATTTTCAATTTTGCTTGACTGACAGACAGAATGAAGTAATGCTTTACCGCATGCGCGTTTTGAGATGAGACGCGGTACAATTTGCCAAATTCAGAGCCCGAGTGCTGATAACCATGTTCGAGAGTTCAAAATATCAAATTCAACTAAAACTAAGCAGTTCCTTCATCTTAGACTGACTTACTGACTGATAGACACAGTGAACCAATTACTTAACCCCGCTTTGCACTATGCGTGTGGGGTAAATGGGTAATCGTGGTTGAGGAATGGAGAATGACATGAGGTGGTGTTGTACTGCCAACTTGAAGCCCTGGAGGGAGAGTGTGATTGAACAAACTAGGGAGATATTAACAAGATAGGCAATTAAATAACCCTGGTTACTGTGCATGAAGCAAAAAACATACCTACTGCTTATGATTCAAAACCCCTCATTGCACTGAAAATGTGGGGACAGGAATCTGTTCTGTTCTGTTGCGATATGGCAGCTTGGCTGCCAGGGTAGCTGTCATTTCTTGGAAGTGCAACTGTGCCGCTGATGATGTGCCCTCTACCAGTACACTGGTACTCATTTTGCCGACCTCGGAAGGATGACACGTTGAGTCAACCCCACCTGGCGTTAATTCAGCAGCCAACGGGATCTAACTCAGGACCTAAGATCCCAAGCCAACCACCCGAGCCGCAAAACCAGCACTAGGCTTGGGACATGAATACTTCACTGTAAATGGTGGAGACTTGTAATACCCTCCCCCACCTGGAGATGGCGCTACACATTTGCATTGAGAATTTGCATCCCCCCCCCTCACCCCTTCAAGACCACAGCAAAGATAAAAACACCCCTCTACATTAATTGTGGTTATGCTGATCCTCTGTAGCAAGTCTGGATGTAATTGGCCCAGAACCGTAGGAGAAGTTGCGCGACAAACAAACACACAGACTCACAAACACTGCTCCGTGAATTCTAGTAAGGATTGCGATTATTTTTTTACTGCCTAAAACTTTTCTATGTATACCTCGAGTACAACTACCAGTTTTCAACTCTTTTTGGTTCAGGGGTGCATCGACGTGAAACAAACACTTAAAACGAATCGGCTGTTGTTGTTCTTGAAAAGCTTGCTAATCTTTTCTCTTGCTTTGGATAGGAATATACCACTGCCACACTGAGTCGCCCATGGTGAATCACCTGTTTCGTGGTTTCACCTTTGCTCTCGATGATCCTAAAGAGACAGGAGGAAGAGAAGTCAAAGTTGCACGTAATGCTGAAAGCACGGTGATCAGCAAGAAGCTGTTTGTGGCTTTTTTCAATGCCGTGCTGTTGGGAAACATGGAAGATCGTGGGCGAGTCGTTTGCGGCATGGCAGGTAGTGACGGAGATGGTGTGACATGTCGCCAGGATCAAAATCAGCAGGTATAAATGGCCGAAATGTTTTTCGTGTTATTTATTTTTTGGTGAAACTCGATTCAGAACTTTTCTATTATTTTGTTGTTTTCCCACTGGAGAAGAAATCAAACCAGTAAACTCTGACATTTCTCGAATTATGGTGTGAATCCCTTTTTAGTATCTCTTGTGGAAGTTTGGTCATCAACTTTCAAGCCCTGTTTACTTCCTAGGCCTTGTCATATCTGTTTGGGTACACATGTTTATTGCATGTTCATTCTTACCTTCTCAAAGTCCAAACTTTTCTCCTCTTCCCACTCCTTTTATTCCCTTGTCTCTCAAGTATGGAATCGACTCCCCGAGACTGTCCTATATTACTCTTCCCTCCAATCCTTGTTATCTTCCAATCTCTGTACCCCTCTACCTTGCCTGTACCCTCTACCCTGCTGTTAGTGTATCTAATAGCTACTCTGTTGTGCAGTTCTTCAATGCGCATTGTACTCTGCATAGAAGAGTTTGTGGTTTCACAATGAGTTGTCTGTTCCACAAAATAGAACGACCTCCTATAACTCTAAATTATAATCCCTTTATTTTCTTTTGCTCATTATGTAACACCATTTCACAGTTGTTTGACCTATCATCCACATATCATGTGGTCATACACATTGGCTGAGGGTATCATCATGTGGTAGCATCATTGGCTGAGGGCGCTGCTGTGCTGTTGATGCCCTTTGCTGGTCAGGGCAGGAATTGGAATTTATTCAGTGCGCCGGCGATAGCTCGCCGACTCTTCACGAAGGACACCGTGAGATCTTTAACGTCCACCGACGAATGCTAGCAGACGGGACTCCCATTGAACGTCCATCTGAGGACGGCACACATATTGATGAATTGCCCTGCCTGTGAAATTGTTTCTAGCTGGGTCAGGATTCAAACCCAGACTAGGCAGCTTAGAGGCAAGTGAGCTACCTTTAGGCTCGGCCATCCTGTCAGCCAGCAAGTTAATTAAGAATATGGGATAGAAGTTAGTGGTTTATGAGAAATGAAGAAATAATGTTGGAAGGATATTGGTAACAAGAGGAAATTGAGAAAGTATGAGGCATAAAGGAAGAGGTTTAAAATTATGTTTTTAACTTACTTGTGAATCAGTCATCACTCATTCCTTTGACTGGTTTAAGTAACTTGACAGAGGAGGAACACATGTTACCTTGTCAATATTATCTATACTTTCCTGAAAGAAGTGTTTTTTTTTCGGGTGGGGGGAAGAGGAAGGCAAGATGTTGTGATGTAATAATCGTTTTCTAGTGCGCAATGCTTTTTTGAATCCCCTGCTGCCAATGCCCTTTGAACAAGAGTTAACTTTTGAAACTGTTCTGTGTCAAAATGTCGACTACATTGCCAGCAGGGATTCTTGAATGTTGCAGCATGTTTGTGGTTCGGATGGGGACATAAAGTCATGTGACCTGTGTGTATTTAGGTTGCCATTGTTTAAGATCTCACAGCATCTCCTTTGTTTATTGAGACCAAACCAATTTCCTACTGGAATTGACCGTACAAATAGCATCACCTGCAGTTGGAGTAAGGTGTGGGATGGTACAGGCAATGATGGGCTAAAATGGCCTCCTGTTTCGAAGTGTTCCTGCATTAAAATTTGTTTTTATAATCATGTAACTATTACTTCTCTTTTTATTAATGAAGATTTTTCTTACATTCTCAAAGTGAACGTTTTCTAAACCAGAGTGACCTCCATTGCTCCTGTAGTTTATGGTGGAGCTGATTGAGGCTGGGATGAGCACCCTACGGAGACGTCTATTGCTGTGTGGTTGGAAAGAGGAGTACATGGCCATGGGCGGCATTGGCCGGTTGGCTACATCTCTTACTGATGGTTTGGCGAGTGGAATAGACCGGGGAACAATTGCCGCATGGTAATAACCCAGCTGTTTTTATCGCCTCTTTGCTAGATATTGTTGTTCATGTCACTTGGTAAGAAGAATAATGTTTGTGTCATCTTCTAGATTCTGATAAGGCAACCACAAATTATAAAGAAGATTTTGGCCGAGACCAAATTGGCGAGTGGCTGTTTCGCAGTCCACTTGTCATTGACATCTTTAATTCTTGGTCACATCTGCTCTCAATTGACTTCACTTGACCCCAATGTACGGGCTTCCATGGTCAACAAAGAATCTACATGCTGCGTAAAGCTGCCATACTGTGAGGGCGTTGACTGGAATGATCTTGATAACAGAAATGATGGTTCTGGCGCAGCAAGACGACGTAAATTTCTGCTGGACTTGCCCTCTGTGTTGTGGCTCAGCTCCCATCTTCCTTCTGAGCTCCGGAAGAAATGGCGACTGCTCTTTTCCAGTGCACTGCACGGCCAAAGCTTCTCTGGGCAAGCATTTTTTTTTATCTTTCTTCCCCTACCCCTCATAGTTTCCTCATTTCTACATTTGGTTAATTTGGTTGTTTAGGTGCAAATGTTTGAAATTTTTTGGCAGTTTAAAATTTAAATCTGTAAATAATGTGAGTAAGCAGACCCACTGTATTTGCAGAATGTAAAAGGTAAGTTTGTTGGCTATTTATTTTTTTTTTCATAAACAAAAACTCCAACATCTAGTGAACAATGGATGAAATCCACAGGATGTTGATTGAGGTATGCTAACTGCTGTGCGAAGCTGTTGGTTCATACTTCGAGCAAGTGTTCATGGAATCCATTGGCCAGTCTTCGCCTAGTTTCACCGATGTAGATCGTCTTGCAGAGAGTACACGTGATTTTGTCGATCACCTTCGCAGAGTTGCAACCGAAGGGGTCCGTGACTTTAATACTGTTTTTGGGTCCTGAAAGCAAAGGTTGTCTTGATGAAAGGGCAGGTGTTAGTGACTCCTTCAACACTTAAATGTTCCTGGAGGAAGGTCATTTGGAAATGGTTTTTTAAACCAGGGAATTCCTCCAATTTTAATCATACTTGAAACAGATGAGGGATGGTTGTGGGAAAATAAGAGGCAGTTACAGGATAATTCCATAAAGACTTGAAGTTCCTTTGGATGTTTTTCTTTATTCGAAAGTTGATGGAATATAGTATATCAATGTGACCGGAATCCTTTCTTGTTTTATTTTTTTATTTATTTAATTTTTCTTCAGAAGGCTGTAAAGCCGTCTGTCTGTCTATTGCGGTCATGCTTCAATGCATTGGCCACAGTGGACGTGAGGAAGGCACACTTGGTGAAGAACCTGCACATCTAATTTGATATTGATTCAAAGTCAGACTCATCACTCCACAGATGAGTGAAGCTGAGATACTGTGAATGTGGAATTGAACATTTTGACGTGGGAGGGGTGGGACGGTGAATATTAAGGTAGCTGTGTGGATCTAGAGGTTTATTGATAGACAGTGGTGGCAAGTCTGTTCTCTTTGACTGAAATATCAACCTTAGAAAGGCGGCAGAGGTACTCTAAATGTCTCGTGTGAAATTGAGGTCAGGGGAAGGAATTGACAAAGTATTTAAACCATTCGAGATCCGAGCCTTTCGCCAACAAGACGAGTTCTTCATTCTCCAATATCTGCTGTCTATTTCTTTTCCTTTTGTGGGGGTAGACTCTGACTCCTTTTTATGTTTTAATTATGTTTTAACCTTGTTTTCATTTCTCCTTTCCTACGCCTTTTGCTCAAAGTATGCAAAGAGCCATTGTTAGATTCTCAACAGGAAATAGGGCTTCCAGGTTACTGGATGGTCTTTGAGGTGTGTGCACTCCCGCTGGGCTGTCTAGCCTGTGTTTGAGTCTTGATCCAGTTATAAACTGGGTCACCCTGGGTTTAGCAGACAGGGCGATACATCATTGTGTGCACAGTTCATCTAGGCAGAGGACCAATCTGCCAGCATTGGTCATTGGTAGATGTAAAAGATCCTATCGTGTCTTTCGCGAAGAATAGGCGAGCTATGGCCAGAACTGGAAGGTGACGCCTGGGCAAATTCTAAAATCTTACCGTGACTGACTGCTCGGAAGGCGATGGCAAACCACCTAACATAACCTCTGTCCAGGAACTGATTTGCACCACCAATGCGATGTAAATTGTATGGTATGTATGGTACTTCTATAGATTGAACAAGACAGTCCCGCCAGTTCAGCTATGTTTCTATCAATGTCAACATGAGACTACAATATTAATTTTGAGAAATTAAAGTGCATTGCTCTCCTGAACAAAATACAAGTTTTATTGGAAAGTAGATTTGTGTGAAACTCTTCCTTCCTTTTGTTTAATTATTATCCCCAAAGTTTTTGGAAAAAAAACAAAAACCGTGGGATATTGTCGTCTGCCTGTCTGTCTCTGTCCGCCCGTCATGCTATCTCCTCCTAAATGGTTGGGCAGAAATTCACCAACTATGATCACCACATGGCACGAAGGTGCAAGAGCAGTATCACTTTTCGGTCTCATCTACTGGGATGGGGTCAAAAGGTCAAATACCAAAAATGCAATTGCGGGCACCTTTTAAACATTTTTAATGAAACTTTGTATATGCAATCAACATTGGGGGGACGCATGGAAATACGGAACGATTTTATTTTATTTTTTGGATTTCATGGGGGTAGTGATTTAGTCACATGGGTCAAAACGGAATAAAATGTATGTTGTTGCGGCACGGTACCGAGACACCAGCTTGTCACTCAGAGGGATTAATCACCGGTTGTCCTCGGTAGAGCCAGACCTGGGGCCACCGCTCACAATTAACGTTGTGGTACGGTGGTTGTTTTAAAACACGAATGCCACCCAGTCAATCACGATTTCCAGGGTCCACGCGTCTAATTATTCCATTTAACGAGGTCACGTGATTACCTGAGCTGGAGCGCGCCTCGGCAAAGCACCAATGTTTATCTCGATTAGATTTTAATTAGGGCGGCCGAGCGTTTTAACCGCTGGTGCGTGCCGACTTATTTTTGGTCAAATCTGTGGTAATTACCTCCCAGTCTATCTCGGTTCGAACAAATGCTAGACCAATGGAAGGAAAGGACAAACACGGACAGGTTGGAAATCGACAAATGATTTATTAATAATAAAATAATAAATAAAATGAACTTTTTATTTTCTGAGGTAAATAAAGAATAAATTTCAAAGCAAAATCATTCAAAATGCCAGGAAAGAGACAAAGAGCAGATGCTTATCGGGGTTGACTTACTTACAGCTAAACACAGACATGGGTACCCAACAGATCTTCGGGGTGGATCTTTCTCTCTATTCTGTTTGCGGGAATCGAACGGGGCATTAGCAGAAATGAATTACCGCACATATGATACATCACTATGATGACGTCATATCAAATTTTATGACATCATTACTATTTTTTGACATTTTTTGTTCCACAACCCAGATTTTTCATCGGATCTTCGTGAAACTTGCCATGTATATGCAGAAGGCCCACACGCAGGCAGCAACCATCTCCGATTTTGGAAATTCTTCCTAGAAAAAAAGTTGACGTCATAATATGCAGCCGGCTAAGGCCGTAGCTGTCACTACCCTATTGAGTTTTTAGCCAGCATAGGGCGCAAGTAATCAAATGTAATGTAAAACGCCTAATGCGTATGCTGAAGGCTATGATGTTTTTTCAGTTTTGGGCGTATTTTCATAAACGAGATTGGAGCGTATTGATAACGTAATTAGTAACGTACATCAGCGAAACGTTTTAGTAATAGTACTTATTAGATAACTTTATACCAACGAACGCCTTAGCGGTGTTGATCTGGCCGTTGCATCGCTTAGACCTGAAATGCCTCACAGACGATAGTAGCAGCCACTATGCATAGATATATGAGGAGCGGAGCGAGAGTCATCACAATAGACGTCATATTCGTTTTTTAGACGTCATCATTAAGAGGACGAGGATCTTAGCTCAATTGAGGCATTGGTTTTAAGAGTCTGCTATTTTCAAAATTAGTTAGAATTTCTGTTTATCACATATGGATTATAGGATTACAACTGTATTATTAGGGTGGTGATGTGGATTTGGATGACTTGGTTTGACAATAGGATTTGGAGTGTTTACAATCTAATCAATTCGTCGCTTGTCAAAAGAAGTACATTGATCTGGGAATGACGCTAAGACGGTAATTTTTAAGTGATCTCTTCAACCATTTTGAGAACGGGGCCAAAATACGGATAACCATGAGACAATAATATTTTAGATTTATAGGTTCAGCGTAGCACGGATCCAGATCCAGCTTTTTATGCCTGCGCAAATTCAGGTGAAATTAATTGGTGGGTATTGATGTCCACAAGCATGAAACACTAGGCAATACGTTCTACAGATTTAATACGCCATTACAATTACAGAATGGAGCGACTTGCACACAAATACTAATTCAGAAGCCTTAGGACTTCGAGAGTGTACTAAATGAGGGAGATGCAGCAATATCACTCGGGCTTAGCCAGGTATGTGGAGATACCTGAAACGTTGAGCTGTGACAGAAATAGCCAACCCACGGATAGTCTCGACATGAAAAGCTCATGAGTCATGATGAGTCTCAAGTCACAGCCAAAGTGACATCTGTGTCCACTGGAAGATTATATATTATTAGAGGTATATAACACTGAGAGACAGTATCTAGCTAGGCTGGAAGATCATGGATGCATATCGAGGCCCTACGGGATGGTGCAATAACGGGAGGCCAGACTTCTGGTGTCTCGTGGAGGATTGCACATAACGATCCTCAGCCTTGTCTTGTGACAACCTTCTTTGTAAACACTGTCAGTCATGAGGGAGTTCTGTTCGGTTTAGTAACACGATTTTCAATATCATTAATGGTTTCTGGGTGTAGCTTGGGAGTGATGGTTCTGGCGGCAGCTCAGGAAACGGATGCATGAATGCATTCTGGGAAGCCAAAAGCTTAGGTTCTCCTGCGCAAGATATAAAGTTGCTAATGTCACAGCCTTACATCACTCTGCGAAGCTTTTGACATGCGTGTTATGGGAGCTTATACTTGATCTGGGCGAGGTTCAATACCTGCAAAAGCTCCAATCTATATCATTTGTATAACAAGTTTACACTACGCTGCGAGTTCATATCGAGCCAAGAGGCCATCGGTGTGACCCAGACTCATTCTACGTTTATCCTCGTTGAGGGGGATTAAAGTGTTCCACGGAGTCTTGTTGGAATTTCTATTGGAGTTTTCACGGAAAGTGAATTCATCTCCCAACATACATTGATACCGGCTGTGCCAATTTTCAAAGAACCAATGCACAACTGGCCAAGGCAAAAGATTGAGGATGATCGCGAGCAGTGACGAGAATAGACTAAGAGACGTAAGAGTTATACTCTGCGACGGTACGCGGGCCAGAGCAACAAATGGTCATGGGCGGTACGCAAGGCTCTGAGAGATAAGAAAGCATTGGAAAGTTGCAGAGGGACGCACCAGTTGGTGTTCGATGAAGCATATTGGTCAATTCATATTGTTGAGAGGGAGCGGGTATTAGCTAAGTGCGCGAATTGAGCAGCGTTGAGGGCCGTGAAATAAGTACCTCCACTGTTTTTTTGCCCCCCAGCCTCCCCTTTATTCCTCACTTTTTGCCGGCGCCCCCCCAGTCTGATCTTGGCAATGGGCGCTTACCCCGCCACCCTTTTATATTTTTTTCTCACTATTCCTCTCCCCTTTTCTTTTTGCCACCTACTTTTGTTCCCCCCCACCCTTTTTACTTTCCATTGCTCCCTTTTTATGTTTTTTTGTTGGCCACCCTTGCGGGAAGGCGGAGCCTTTTTCCCCATAAATCTCTTTTTGCCTGACATTTACCCTTATGTTTTTTTTTTTTTTTTAGGTGAATATAATAAATGGCCGAAAGCTTCTGTATAAACACGCACTCGCCGTATATCTTCCGTATGACATACCAATGAACCTGCGAATAATATGATTACGAAACCCCTAACGGCAGATAAGTGATGCTGTCGCTTGCTGCCGTTATATGCTTGTTGGTAAATAAATGTGTGGTGTTGATGTGCTTCGCCAAAAAAAGCAAACATGACATACAATCTTGTTTTGCATCGATCATCCAGAAAACTGCTGCCATTTACCAACGAAGATTGGTTGATGCATCAAACTCTCCTCCTAATGCCCTTCCCAATGAGCTTGGCTTCTGGTCTGATCCATGTACTCTATTTTCACAAAACTTGTGCGTTGCAGCTGGATTTATGTATGTATGGCAAAGAAATGACTTCAGTGCATAGTCATCAATGTCTTGGCAGGGAGTAGGTTTGAGGAATGTTGACCATTACAGCCCTCATACATGATTATGACGATCGGTGTCGTGAGGTGGGAGTGGCATCACCGTTAAGCTCTGTGCAGCATCTCTCAGACATCTCAATAAGGTCAGATTTGGTTCCCGTCTTAGCTTACCAAGTTGGGTATTGGCGGGGGGCACGTTTGGTTTTCGTGATGAAAAAAGTTGCCCAAGTTGGCAGCGTCTCATGACTGAACAGGCAATCTAAGAGTTCTTGCGAACAGTGAACAGTGAACAGTCACTCTTCAGGGAAAAGACACTTGGCAAGCTTGCCCTGTTCTTCTCGATCACAGGAGGTCAACTGAACAGTGACAGTTTTTTCTTCTTCAAACTGGCTCTGAAAATAGGGTGTTGAAATTGTGCAGCAGTCAATCATCTATGAAAGCCTGACAACTGTTAAACTGCCCTATCCTCATGCAGCCTGGTGAACAAGACAAAAACACACAATCAGGGTCGATGATGTTTCTTATGATCCAAATCTCAAGAGGTGTCGTTGCTGCTCCTCCAGGAATGGATTACCCATTTTCTTCAAACACTTCAACCAGAAACTTTGGACATGTTGAAGCAAATGTCACTTGGACTGTTTGTCCGTACTCGTGGTGTCGTGTTTCTTGGGTCATCCCTCTTGTGCATTCCCGCCTCGATGGAGCCTCAAATTCCTGTGAATAATCCTCCACCAGTTTTGGACAGCCACACAATGCCAGCAATCTGAATGCTTTTGGAACTTTGAAGTGAGGCCAAACAGCTGTTCCACGTCGCTTTCACAGCGGCATTGTTTTTGCTCATGACCTGGACCAATGGCCATGAGATGAGAAATGCCCTTACTTGTCTTGTGAACTGTGAAGTGTGAATTGCTGAATTTAAGGTAGGCGATCTCTGGAATTGGCCCTTACACAGATTAATCATGTTTCTCAGTATGTGGATTTGGACCCATCTCGGTGTATTATGGTATGATCAAGCTGAAGAATACCGAGCCCACAGAGCTGTTAAGAGCTTTTGGTCAGGAAGAGCCACATACAGGCGGGAGAGTTTGCTGCACTGACAAGGACCTGACGTAAGATTAAGACGAGGAGCTCCAACTGAAGAACTGGTGCCAGAATTGGAACTGGGGATTATTTTTTGTTCCATCGAGAATCACCAGTATGAATGTCTCTAGGTTGACCTGAGCTCCAAGAGATTTTGGTGTAAACATTGTTCGTAGGACCATTTTCAGCACGATGTGGCCAAAAGGATGATTTGCGGTGGAACCTGAGTAGAGCATGGTTGAGTTAGATGGTGATATGAGATGCCTTCCAAATATTTCAACTGGTGAAACATTGGTCACTTTGCTGACACTCCTCGACTCCACGCTTGTCTCCAAAGTTGTCGCCCCCGTCACAATCCATTAAAGCTGGCCCCTTCCTCTGCACTCTCAAATTCATCTCAATCACTGCCACCTCCTCAAATCCTCAACGATGCTTCGTCCCCGTCTCTTGCCCCACCCTCTCTCACCCAAGCACCACAAAGCCTTTTCTCCTGCCCTCATCAGCGGCCCCCTCCCCAAGCTATTATGCAACCCCCACTTACTCTTTCAACAAACTTCCTTTCTGCCAACTGCATTGGGATAGAGCGTCAATTGGTCAATTTCATGACCACGGATCTCAATCGCAATTGTACTCTTCTACTTCTGGATGCTGATTTTGACAAATTAATCCCTGAAAAAATGATCTGCTGTTCTTACCACCGCTCCAATCGAGTTCTTCTGACCCAACGGTGCTTGTCAGAAGTGGACATCTCTCTGGCTGTTATCAGAGAACCACGCTTGCGTGCCGTCGAGTCTGGCATTTCACTCAAAGCCGACTGGCAGGGTTCTCCAAGCAGTATCATTACAAACTTCTAAGACTGGTCTCGTTAGCCATCGCTACTTTCTCAACATCAAAATCATCCTGGGAAAATTATTTAAAAAGAAACTTGCTCTCCCTCATGCACAGATTTATCCCCAGTTCTCGTTTTCAGTTGTAGGCTACGCCTTTCCTCCCCGCCCATGGTTCACTGAACGCTTATGGTGAGGCAGTATGTCCTGAAAAACTTGTCTTTGCCTCATGGAAAGCAAACCCAACTTG
>CM068960.1:65721728-65737029 GCA_035128595.1 Eptatretus atami | reverse complement strand
CCCTTGCTCTGGTTGTGCACTGTACCCTTGTGCACAAAGTGTTTCACAACACATTGAATGGCACAATTTGTGGGTCCATCACGTGTTCTGAGGTCGTATTCCCGGCAGGTGTCCTCATGTGATTTCGTCTCATACCACAGAGCCACCACTTTTGTCTTCTGCTTCACTGTCAGTGGAATAATTGAGCTACGGAGCTAGAACTCCCAGGGAACAAATACCATGATAGCACCAACAAACCCTGATAAGGAAAACGGTATAGGTAAAAAAACAAAGAAATGGCAGGTAGTCAAAGTTGTATCGATCATTTTGAAACACCCTCTGTTTGCAAGTTCGCTGCTTCTTCCCGCAGACCATGTGCGAGTGTAGTGCATTTAAAGGTGGTGTGTGTATTCGTTGATACTTGGAAGTTGCCCGTGCCCTCACGGGATTCTAATCGGGAAAGGGATAAAGGAAGCAAAAATGCAAATGGCTTCTTCGGTCGTCGAGCCGGCAAGCTGGGAGCAACAATTTGCATTTATTGCAACATCTGATGCAATTTAAATGCTCCATTTGAAACTCTCCACTTGAACGGTGCCATCAACAACCACAACACCATTTTCTGGGGGGCAGAACCACCTGAAGAGATTCAAGGCGAGGTGTCCATTTGAAACTGTTTGTTCGATATATGTCATGTTTTTTGATCCCTCGGGTCCATAATAAATATTTGTGTTGGTGTCAAAGCCAGTGACCAATTCCAAATTAATAGTAGGAGAATTATATTTTTAACATCTCCTTGTCAGTAGACTTTCAGAAAAGTTTAATTCCGTTGTTATTATGACTAAATTAAGTTAAATTTTTTTACCACGGACCAATGGGCTACTAAATATTTGCAGGTGCCTTCTGCTAGTATGTTTCGTTTTCACCCCAGTCGTACATGAAATACCTCCAAAGCTCATTTGCATACTTTGAATAAATAAACGACCAGGAAACTGTGCAAGACCAAGATGAGAGAACTACGTGTACCTGTCGTTTTGTTTACATTACTGAACATAGCTCGGAGACGAGACTGACTGGCCCACTCCCAGAACTCGTTATATGACTCATTCTCCAAACTAATCTGCATGGGCATTATTATCCCTGACTGATGCAGGCCTCCTCATGTACCATAGTGTGTCGGGGGGGTGGGGTGATGTACGCGCCTCAGGGGTTTCCTTCCCTTTGATGTACGTATGTTGCTCGTGGTGCCGAACCCAGCGCGCTCTCTAATGACTGTAATCCAGGATCATGAACGAACGTACAGGTGCGCTACCCCTCAAATGGATCTTTGTCAGTACTTGTCTGTAATTTCTGAGTGACGCTACAATGACCACATCAACAGAATAATGTTTTTGAAATCTGAATTTCAAATAAACAGATACAAAGTCAAATGAGGAAGTTCACCATTACATACAATGTCCAATTCCGATTCCCGCGTTGAGTTGTTTCCGCCGCCCAGTGTCCCAGTCCTGCCGGCACAACTAACGCTTGTTCACCTCATCCTTCGGGGCTGTCAAGCCTTCAATTCCCATCGTGGTGTCCTCTCTCATATGCTGGCCCTTCCAGGATAATTCCAAGAGCTCGGAATTATTTCCTGATGGACAATCTTGATGAGTTTTAATCAACCTGATTATAATCGGCTCCACACGATAACAACCCCTCTGGACATTAACACCTCGTTCACTCATCAGAGTTAAATCGAGCATGGGACGATCAAAATGCACTTCTTGTCACATGTCACTCGTCTCTCTACACCCCCCTCTCACAGGTTTATATAGTATCACAGAACAATCCCGGGTGTTCCAGCAAATGCGATTCTCATCCATACTGGGAGTTTCGTCTGAGAACGTTCCAGCACCTTCACGAATCTCACCTGGCAGTTTACAGTACAATTCCGCCATCTACAGTCAAAATTATCTCATTCCAATTTACCGATCCATGCTAAACGAAACTTATAATATGTAACCGTCAATTTTAATCGTTCATTTACTATTGCTTCCAACATCTACCTTTTAACTGACATAGTGGTGATAAAATATTCTCAATGCAACGGCACTGAGATGTGTCATAAGAATGTACATTCTTTTGGATAAAGCTCAGAGGTGATCATCAAATTGTGAATCATAATTTAATCAACCAATCGTTTTCACATCTTCGTTCATGCATTTGCAAGTTCGCTGCTGCTTCTCGCAGACCACATGCGAGTTTAGTGCATTTGAAAATTATTAATAGTACCTCTAAATTTGGCTATTTCATGGCACGAAGTGGATTTCAAAAACCTTGTCGCTCCGATCATGACGATCGTAAATTTTGGGTGCAAAATTGATGTTCATGATGTGATTTTTGAGGATGCCCGACCGGGCATCCACAACCCAACCACTTATAAAATTTGGGTACCCAATGCTAAAATTAGGTGCCGTGCCCTGTATTTATAAGCCTACCTTTGGTCATACAATGTGATAGCCATTCTTTACAAGAACAGCCACATCACTGATTCAGCCAGACTTCAACTAGTTGTATGCATCTAAAGTCCATGCCTTCACATCTTCCAGGGTGTAAATACTTTTTGTAAACATAAGATCATTCACTAAATCTGGATATAAAATTGTTGGAAAGACTGTCTCGCTTCTAGACCTTGCTGTATTCAGCAATTGATACAGGTCTGCATTGCCTATAACCTGCACCATCATAATATCTCTCCTGAGACAAAGTGTTGACATACCCAAGCTTCAGGACAAGCTTTGACCCTGATTATTTGCCTATGAAAGCACACAAAGCGCAATAACTCAACCGATCGTGAACGTGGGTGTTTTTTGTTTGTTTGTTTGTTTTTAAACTGTTGCAGAGCTAAGTTCCACCTCAGATGGATTGAGGTGCCGGAGCGGTGCTCCAGTACGCTCCAGCACTAGTATACCCCTACAGAGGAGACTAGTGCTCCAGAAGGTTCGGTAAATTACCCGTGGCAGCATGTCCTAGCAGTGAGTATCATCCCCAAAACAAAAGATGTTTATACTGAGCCAAAGTATCCTCGTTTCCATACACAGGTGGTAAACGTTCTTCCAATGGCAGTTAGTAGCAATTAAACCAGGCCACATTTGAAAGTAATTGTTTAGAACCGATGCACCAACATCACTGTATATTATTATTATTATTATTATTATTATTATTATTATGATTCTCCTTTTCCGAAAGGGATAGGTGTTGCGTATGTGTGTGTCCACATGCAGAGCAACATGTCGTGCCATGGTGTGAAAACGGGATTGCCTAGCTCTGTTTTGTTGTTATTATTTTAAAAGTAATATAAGGCTCATGATTGAGCTGGAACATAAATAGTAAGCAATCAGACATTCGTCGAGATCGGTGTACATTTGCTTGAGTTGCAAGAGCATTGACACGTTTATATATGACAACGGACAGCACAGTTCATGGGATTGGAACCCAACATCACATTTGCCTTGGGTTCAGATGACGACACTTAACCACTATGCCAAATTGATTCCGGGAAAAGAGGTTTTACCACCACACGTGTCAACAATCAAAGCGGCTGTTGTGATCCTGGCATCCAAAGGAAGATGAACAAAATGGCAGCCATGCTGACTAATAAATTGCGTGTTTTGTCATGTTTTTTTTCTCCACGATGCACTCTCTGGTTTACTGCTATGAATTATATTTCTTTCACTTGTCTTTCTTGCCATGCTTGCCTCCATTTATATGTTTTTACTTGTTTGAAAGTACTTTGTATCACAATTTTACTTGCATTTTGTATTGGTAATGCAACGAGGTGTGGAAGGAATTCATGATCTACACTTTTTTTTTCATGACTTTCTTTTGTATTTGTTTTGAGTTTTGTTTGTACTTTAAAAAAAAACTGTTACCTTGTGTAAAAGTTGATGTGAAGTTAACTGTTGTTTTGTTGTTTCAGGAAATAACCTCTGCTTCCTCTTCAGCCTTGATCCGGTGCTCAACGTGTATACATGCACCGGCTACAACGACCACTACATGTATCTCACCCATGGGCAGCAAACCATTCCTAATGGCCTGGTATGGACAGGATTTCCTGTGGGGTTAAATGATAGAGCTTGGCTTGTAGTTATAGGGTCAACCCAGAAGTGCCACATATTTGTCAGTTTGCCTTGAAATTGATCGATACACCTAGAATTGAAACAACAGTAAGATATTAATTTGAGGCAGTTTAGGGGTGATATCACAGAAATAATTAATCAATCTTAAAAACGTGAAAAATACTTTTGAAAAAACAGTCTTTCCTTGGCACACCTGAACTCTTATCCACCTACAAAGCCTTCAACTGCAGTTTGATGAAGTGCTGCTCTCTCATATGAGCTGGTTCCCCAGCCTCACACCTTGCTCAGTTTGTGGAAACAAAGGCCTTCAACATTATTGTAATCTCCATTATTGTAATGGAAGCTTATCTCTTTTTCACATTGCAGACAGCTTTGTGGTCTGTCTTCTACCGCTGACTTTCTGGTCTTGCTCCCCCACCCCAGGTTTCTACAGGGTGCACACGATCTACCATCAACCCCCTTCTCATGAAACTCCCAAAATCCCAGATCACTGCTCACCTCCACTTATTCATTCCTCTTTTTTTTTCCCCACCTGTGGAACCAACTTTAACATTTTCTTAAATCTCATTCCTTCTTGCATGTCTTCAAGACTGCTGTTCACCACAATCTCAGATCTTTTCTACCTCCATTAACCCTCCCCAATCCCACCTTTTCCATATTTCAGGTCTTTCCTTCCAGAGAATATTTTTGTATTCACCTCCCATTCGTCATCCCCTACCAGTTATTCTTCCCCACATCCCTCATTTGTCCAAGTCTCCCTCTATTTTGTCCCTCATTTCTGCTGTTGGTGTGTTTTCCCTCCTCCCTCTTTCTGCTGTTCCTTTTGTTCTGTTACGCCCTGATCAATTATATGTTCTAACTCCTCCATGAGCCTCGACTTTGAATACAAAAAAAAGGCCATCCTTTTTAATGCATAAAATCTTCCTGGCCACACGCCAAGTACAACCACCAAATTCCAACTCATTCCTTCCAGCTGTTTTGGAGTAGATATAAGTTCAACACACACACTTACAAGCCAAATTATATAAGTAAACCCTCCAATATCGTGGGGGTTAGGTTCCTGGAAAATGCTGCGAGAGTTGAAACCACGATGGTGAAAACCAAGGGCCAATGAGAAAAGGGGGCTTCGGTTCTTGGGCTTCAAGAAAATACAGAGGAAGGTTGGCGGCAGCCAGAAATACACATTACAATTGAAATAAACATTTATATATATATATATATATATATATATATATATATATCTAATTGTTGCTTAATTCTTCGCGTCCACGTCGGCGGTTTTTTTGTTTGCGTTTATTTTCTTTCCTACGTCCGCGACTCGAACCGCGACCACCTCGATCCCACCGACGACAATTCAGTCGTACCCTCCCGGCTAACGCCGGGATCCTATCACGGGTGGGCCTTATCGACCTCACCACAATCGTGCCAATCGGCCACCCGCTAGGATAGTTGTTCGCCAAACTCGACCTACTGTAATACCCACGCGGATGGTAAACCGGGCGATCGTACCATCGCCGCAGGTCGACTCCGACACGAGGCCGCTTGGGCGGGCGCTTCTCTGACTATCGTATAACCGAGCGCGTTTTTCTTAGTCACCGTTCGACCTCGACGGTTCAGATTATTTACGGCGTTTGCACCACTACGAACCCTTACGTGAGCAGGATGGAGGTTCAATTAAAGAAAAGACGAAGCGAACGGGAAGAAAAAATTCACACAATGCACATTTATTCCGCGGCACACGGAGCACACCTTATAGCACGTATTTACAGCCACAATTAGCGATTGCACATATTATCACATAGAACAAAAAAATGCACATATAAAAGGAGTTAAAACCGACTACACGACACACGGACCACTTATACAGTTACTACTTACAAGACACGGCGCCACAACACGCCATTTACACCGAAGCAAAGAAAAGCCCCTCAAAGGCAATGGTCATAGAACTGGGCCCGTGGGCTAATGCGCGTGGAACCTGAGATGCAGCGGCCAGGTCCACGAGAACCGAAGGGGTCCTACCCCGCACCCTCGTGGCGAGCCGCAAAATGTCGCTGCACGGCGGTGCCCAGTTCCGTTGGCACCTGCTGAGTAAAGTGGAACGGGCCCCTTGTCCACTCTCTCACGCGGGGGAAAAGGGAATGTTGATGCTCTGGGGAGGGAGTATGGCTGCTGCTCGAGTCCCCGCGACGCGCGACTCACGACACTCGTCGTCCCAGACCCGAGCCTCCAGGTCCTCCTCAGCCGATCTGCCCTCCGCTGCCTTTCGCCTCCGAGCCGTCGCCCACCTCTGCTTCGAGCTCCGTTTCTCCCCGAATGCCCCACCGATCTGCTCGAGCCCGTCTCCCGAATCTGCCCCACCGATCTGCTAACTCGACTCACTCGCTCGCCTTTTTATCGGCTTCAGGAAACACCATATGCAAATTCTCGGATCCAAACGACCTCCAGGGCGGACCACCTCGCCATACGGGGAAAAAAGGGCGTGTATCATTCCGATCCCAATTTGCAAATCCGATTTTCGTAGGCGCGTCGGAGGCAGGGGCAAGCCGCCCCGCTTCACTGAAGGGTGGATCAGATCTTGTGTGTTGTGTTGCTACCTATACAATCCTAAATCCATCTGAGTCTTCGCGTTGTTCAATATAGCTTCTCAGGCTCTGGCAATTTATGCCGAGATGTTTCTTTTTCCAAGGTAGGGTTTTCTGCTGGCTGTCGTCGAATGAGCCAAGCCGCCCGGCCTTTTTTTTTTTCTTTGTTATCAGAAAATGGCGTGTGATTTTTCTTCTTTTTTTTTTTGTTTTTGAGTTGCGCGTTTTTCTTTTTTTTTAGTTTGTCTTTTCTTTTTCTCAGAACGCTATTCTTGCTTTTCTCGTTCGCTGTATCTTTTTGGTAGACGTTTCCCTCGCTGCGTTCCTTACAGGCTGTGTCGGAATTTTTTTGGTCCGTATGTTCTTTAGGTTGTTTTTTTTTTTTTTCTTTCGGAAAAGAATTTTTTTTGGCGGTGTCTTTCGATGATTCGAATTGTTTTCGCTTTTAATGGGGTTTTAGTTTTTTTGTCGAGTTAGCGAGTGGTGAAGGTTAGGTTGTGGCTGCTGGCGTTTGTTGTTGTTGTTGTTGTATCAAAACAAAGGTAGAACAGAAAAACGCCTACTCAAACAGGATCGCAGCCCGAATGAATCACATAATTCCCTCTTCATACAATGGGTTTGCGGCTACTACACATGTACTTAAGAAATATATCTCACCTACGGGACCTTTATTGGTGTTTGCGAATTTTCCAGAGCCGTAACACTACCCCCTCCCTTTTTACAGACTCGTCCGAGTCGTCAAATTATCGTTTGCCATCATGTGTATAGTCTCCCTAGTACGTTTACCTACGGATCCCTGAGTGCGACATTCATGGTATTCGTGTCCCCAAAATAAATAACCTCGAGGGCTGAGTAACTAACTAAACAAACTCACTCACACAGACACTTAACTAAAATTCCGGCGCTAACACATACATGCCGGCCACTCATATTTTACAATACAATCTTAACACCTAACCTTATAATTTACACTACTCCATGCCCAGGATCAATGGACTCTAGAAAAAGGAGTCAGTCGCAGGAAAAGGAGAGTCAAAGGAAACCGGTGCACGGGCCGCCCTGCAGGCCGTGTTGCAGCTGCCAACAGGACAGTTCCTGCAGCTTGCCAAACTGTTGCTTTGATGATCGCATTCCTGGCGCACATGGCAATGAACAAGGGGGGGCAAAGCAAAATTTAACGGGGCAAACGTAGATGAGGGGCAGTGGCATGGGCCAAAGCAAAGGTGAGCAGCGAACACAGAGCCTGCCGAAAAAGCCGTTGCAGTGCAAACAGCCCGCAGACAACTGGCCGGCACAGGCCTTGCAGTTAAAAAAGCCGTGTGGACATCCGGCCGCACAGGCCTTGTGCAGCAAAACACAGCAGACGATCCGGCCGGCACAGGCCTTGCAGAAAAACAACACCGATGAAGTTGGCCGGCACAGGCCCCGCAGCACACAGCCGCAGACGATCCGACCGGCACAGGCCTTGTAGCAAAACAACAGCTGCCGATGAAGTTGGCCGGCCTCTTTGCCGTGCCGTGGAGGTTGGTGGAGGGAGTGCGGTGGTGTGCTGGCCACACAGAAGGCGGGCTCGGACCTACCTACCTGCTCCCTCCCACCTATCGCCTTTGCCTGTCACTGTCCATACCCACCCCCCTTAATTTGTAAAAACCAATTTAGCCCCAACTTATTTTTTGTGTTTTTATTGTTTTTCCCCTCTATCAATTCGTCTCCCTAACCCCCTTTACTGTTCTCTTGTTCGGCTAACCTATTCGTCACCTAGCCTACTTCCCAACCCTACGTTCCCTACCCGGAGGGGAATAAGGAGAGCCTAGCATCCTGTGTCGAGGCCCAATGAAGCCTCAAGATGGCTCCCCAGATCTCAGCGATCTAACCAAAGTGGGTCCAGCGCCCACAAGAGACAAGGATGGATGGTGCGGAGGGTACACTTCCTAATCTACTCACTAACCATAACCTTTTAAACTACCCCGGGGCTTTCAACAAGCGCCTCTCGCTTAATCTATTGGTTCAACAACCAGATTCCGTCGCCTGTGTTGGTTGTCCTTACAGTTTCGGGCCTCGCCCTCGAATTTTCCCTCGTGCCCTTGCACGGTCTCATGGCTGGGACGCGTGGCTCCCTTTTGGAGCACGACCCTCCGCCATCTCCAACTAATGGCACCCCGGCACTACACTGCCTCCGAGCCCTACCAGCTCCCTAAACACCGGGAGTGCCCCCATGGCAACTCCCCTTGAAACGCACAACGTGGCAGGCTGGCGCCCCGGGCCCCTTTCCGAGCTTTTTTGTTTATTGTATTAGAATTATTCGAGCTAAGTGTCTTTTTTTTTTTTTTTTTTAAAACAAAGGTCACCCCTAAAAGGTGCCCGACTGACCACTGCCCACGCGTGCTAACGGCACTCCTGGCCCCCCGCCACAAAGGCGGGCAGCCACCCGTGCCCACTACGCAGATCCCGGCACCACTCACCCCACCTTTCCCCGCCCTTCCTTGCCCCCTGTGTTTTTTCATGGTTCGTTTGTCCTGTTTTTTTTGGCTTTTCTCTTGCCTTACCTCGGCTTTTTTCTTTGTTTTTTTTATTTCCCAACCCTTTTTACTTTTTTTTTTTTTTTTTCTTTTTCTCCACACCGCGAGAAGATTTTCTTTTACCGCCTTTTTATTCGATACCTTTTTTAATGTGTTTTTTGTAGTGCTCGCGGAACAGAAACCGACACGCTAAGTGAATCTTTTTTTTTTTCTCCTTTTCTTTTGTTGAATTTCAGCAACAAAAAGACGGGCTTTTCACCTTTGTCTTTTTTTTTTATTTTTCTTTTTTTTTTTTTTTTTTTGTTAATTCTGCTTTTTTTTCGAAGTACTTTTTTTTTTTTTCTTTTTTGTTTTGTTTATATTTTTTCTTTTTTATACCCCACTCAGCGATACTCACCGTTCGCAGCCACGCTCCCAGCCCGTCAACAGGGCTCCTGCACCCCTCCAAACAGGTTTCGAGCGCCTCCTCCCACCAACAGCAAAACGACCTCCATTCTTCAATTTAACTAACCCAGCTAACTCACTCTACACTGACCCCGGGGTCCCTTGGGCGGGAGTCACTCCTCCCCCCAATCACTCATCGCACCATGCATTCCACAATCGCTCCATACACTCAGACCCGCTGGCCTCACCCACTCTACATGTCTCCACACAACTTTTCAACACACACATCGCTGAATCCTGCCATCCTTCTAACTACCTCCCCTAACTAACTCGTGCTCCCACGTCGTCCCTTACCATACAGCACGTCCCTTTTAACACTACGTAGCTAAGCTACGTCCCCACTACACATCCAAAGTCTGTCACTGTCCTCAAATCTCTAAAAATCATTCCCCCTCCTAAAGCTCACTACAATCCTCTAACTAATCCATTCCACGGGCCCCATGAGGACTTACCCCTGCCCCATGAAGCCGTCGTCTAGCTAAGCTAACCCATCCCCTTAACTAGTTCCATCCTGTGCCCAGGCAGGGGGTCTTTCACCCCTTACCGGGAATCCTGTTCACCCGAAAGCGAGGCTTGCTTTCGTTAATTTTGTATTTCCAATTATGCGCAGCACCAGCCGGCGAACTCACAGCTCGCGCACTTTGCACCTTGCCCGTGACGTCATGCAGCTGCACGCGTACCTCGTCCCTCTTGGACGTACCATCCGGCAGGATTCACCCTCCTGCCGGATTCCAACCCCACGTGCAGCCATGACGTCACCCTGCGCACCCCCAAAAGCAAACCTCGCACTCCGAGGGGCTCCCCACGCGAACACATGTGCTCTGCCCGTTGGAGCTTAACACAAGCTCGCGTGGAGAACCCGTCCGGTCCAAATCCATAATCCTGCCTAAACTTTGTCCGTCCGCGGATCGGCAAATCCACCGCTGGCGTTTCCGGACCGGGCTTCACTCCCGCAAGCGAGCACGTGGGGGTCTCGTGCGCTGCACAGCACGGACCTCGCGCTCGCTGCTGGTGAACCCGGCACGGTGCCCAAAACAGCTACAGCCGCTACCGGCTTTTGTCCCTCTGTCGCCGTCGTCTCCGTTCCACCCACGCACACCTGCGTGTCACGACGCACAGACTCCACTCCATCACACTCACATTCACACCGGGAGACGCGGCTGCATGCTCACGCATGCCGACCGACATTCCCTCACATACAGAGACCTCACACACACGGTCTCCCTCACATGGACCCTCTCACTCACACCCAACCTTTCACCTGCCCAGGGGGTCTCACTCACACCATGCGTGCCGGAAAGCACGCATCTCCGCACACTCGCAACACACACCCCTGCACAACCACACTGGGGATTCGTGCCCCCACAAGGGTTCCCGGGCCTCTATTACCCCCAATACACGTGCACCTATCCACAGCACTCGTCCCTTCAACTCCGCTTGACGACCGAACCCACCTGGTCGTGATTCGCCTCAAGGGGGCATACTCCCCCCCTCGTTCCTGGAGGCGGCCTATCAGCTGCTCGCACCGGGTCTCCACCCAGTCCGCGAGCTCACCCCCATTATCCTCCACTACCTCTGGTGTGTGTGTTCTGTTCTTTAACCCCGTCTTTATCGTGCAGTCTCTCCTCTACTTTTTCTGTCTCCCGCGTCTCTGTACATTATTATTCTGTTTCTTTCTGGAGTTTTTCCATCTCTATGGATTTCAATTTTACTCTCTCCTTGAGTTCATTAATTTCAACCTCGTATAGTTTTTGTTTTCTCTCCCACTCTTCCTCATGCTTCTCACTTTCCAATCTCATCGTTCCTTTCAATTGCCCATTTCCTTCCTGTGCTTCATTCGCTGTTCTCTCATTACCCTTCCTTGCTTCCTCTCCTGTCCTTCCTTCTCCAGTTTCATGTTGCCTCATTTGTTTATCTCCTTCTTGTGTTCAGTTGCTGCTGTCTCATTACTCTTCCTTGTTTCTTTCCTTGTCTTTCCTTCTGCAGGTTCATGGTTTTCTTCATGTGGTTAATTTCCTTTTGTGTTTCATTCGCTGTTCTTTGTCTACCTCTTCGCACTCCAGCCTTGCTTTTTCTTTCAATTGGTCAACCTCGGCTTCATGTTCTTTTTGTTTCTATCCCATTGTTCCTCTCGTCCTTTCCTCTCCAATCTCGTTGTGTCCTTCAATCTCCTGATTTCTCCTTCCTGCTTCATTCCTTGCTCCTTCAACTTCTCCTCGTATTCCAACCTATGTTTTTCGTTTGTCGTTCAATTTCAAATTCATACTCTTTCAGTTTTTTATTCCACTGTCTTTCTTGTTCTTCATTCTGTATTCGTCATTCTTTCAACTGACTGATTTCTTTCTCCTGTCTCATTTCTTGTTCTCCCAGTACTCTTTTTGTTCCTCATTCTGCAATCTCGTGGTTTCCTTCCATTATCGATTTCCTTCTTCTGTCTCATTCGTTCTTCCATCATTACTCTTTCTTGCATCTCATTCTTTAATCTGGCCTTTGCTTCAACTGTTTGATCTGTACAGCGTGGTTCCTTAACGTTTCATTCTCCGTCTCTTCCTTTCCTCTTTTAACATCTTCAGTTCGTCTTGTAATCCTCTTTCTTTGTTTTCGTGTTTCTGTAACTCAGAAGCTTTCTTTTCTAATTCCTTTTTCAACGTCCCCAGCTCATCTTGTAATTCCTTCTCTTTGTTTGGTGGTTCTGTAACTCAGTTTTCTTTTCTAATTCCTTTCTCATCTCTCCGCACACTCCGACCTTGCTTTGGCTTCTAACTGTTCTTCCGGCTTCCCCTGTGTTTGGCTATCCGCCTTCCCAGTTCCTCTGTCTCCGTTTTTACCTCCAGTCCCAGCTTATCAACTCTCTTCGTCATGTCTTGAAGTCTTTTCTCACACTCACTATTTTTATTTCCTTCGCACGACTCCGTCACCCCAATTAATTTTTCCCTCTCGGTCACCGTCACTTTTCCGTCACCTCCACGCTTCTCGCCCAACACGTCTCCCGGATTATTTTTTTCTCACCCGCCTTCACCGTGGGCCTGACAACCGTTGCACCCCTCCCAGCTCGTTCGCTCCCACACGTGGCGTCGCCATTACGCACTTCGCTGTTGTTGCCTTCATGCCCGCCTGCAGGCTCCGGCCCATTTGCTGCGTTTCACCCCGCATTTCTTTTATTTCTTCCTTCATTCCTTGTGCATTTGTTTCCATATTCTCGTTATTGCCTTTTATTTCGTTTTTCATTTCTAGTGAGTTTCCATCCATTTTTTCGTTCATTCCATCCATTTTGCCGTTCATTTCGTTTGTGTTTGTTTCCATCTGCTTGTTCACTCCTTTTATTTCGCGTGCGTTTCCATCCATTTTTTCGTTCATTTCTGCCAGCATGGCGAATAGCCGGCATGTCGGGTGCACTCAGCTGAGCCGTGCGGCCAGGATCGGGGTTTTGTGGCGAGGGGAGGGAGTGGTTTATACACCGCGCCTCTGCCGCCGCCGCACCCATTTCGGGCCCTGGATTCGTTTGGGGGGAAACTGTTCCTGCACACCAATGTCCTGCTCGCTATCCTGACCATGGATTCTACATCACTACACATATACATTTCTATTACCCCCGGCTCCCGCTCGCCTTGAGACGCCATCTTATTCCACGTAAGGGGTTAATTTAATCGCTCGTAATTTAGAGGGAATCGGGGTCGCTCCCCTCACCCCTGGACCGACTCCTGTGAATTTAGCTGGGAGACAGGAGGGTTTGTTTCCCGCTCTCTGACACCAGTGTTGCGAATTCGCGCCCGTCGGCGTGCGATCGGCCACGCGACTCGAACCGCGACCGCCTCGCCCACCGGACGGACAATTCAGTCGTGACCCTCCGGCTAACGCCGGGATCCAGTCACGGGTGGGCCTTTCGACCTCACCACAATCGTGCCAATCGGCCACCCGCGTAGGATAGGGTTGTTCGCCAACTCGACCTACCTAAGTACCCACCGGATGGTAAACCGGCGATCGTACCTCGCCGCAGGTCGACTCCGGACACGAGCCGCTTGGGCGGGCCGTTCCGTACTATCGGGATAACCGAGCGGTGTTATCGTCGACCTCGACGGTTCAGATTATTTACCGGGCGTTTTGCACCCACTACGAACCCTTTACGTGAAGCAGGATGGAGGTTCAATTAAAGAAAAGACGAAGCGAAACGGGAAAACAGTTCACACAATGCAATTTATTCCGCACACGGAGCACACCTATAGCCGTATTTACAGCCACAATTAGCGATTGCACATATATCACATAGAACAAAAGAAACACATATAAAAGGAGTTAAAACCGACTACACGACACACGGACCACTTATACAGTTACTACCTTACAAGACACGGCGCCACAACACGCATTTACACCGAAGCAAAGAAAAGACCCCTCAAAGGCAAGGGAGTCAGACTGGGCCCGTGGGCCTAATGCGCGTGGAACCTGGATGAGCGGCCAGGTCCACGAGACCGAAGGGTCCTACCCGCGCCCTCGTGGCGAGCCGCAGAATGTCGCTGCACGCTGCCCCAGTTCCGTTGGCACCTGCTTGGAGTAAAGTTGGAACGGGCCCCTTGTCGCACTCTCTCAGCGCGGGGAAAGGGGAATTGTTGATGCTCTGGGGAGGGAGTATGGCTGGCTTGCTCGAGTCCCGCGACGCGCGACTCAACGCGACCTCGTCGTCCCGGACCCGAGCCTCCAGGTCCTCCTCAGCCGATCGCCCTCCGCTGCCGTTCGCCTCCGCAGCCGTCTGCCCCACCTCTGCTTCGAGCTCCGTCTTCCGAATTTGCCCACCGATCTGCTCGAGCTCCGTCTCCCGAATCTGCCCACCGATCTGCTAACTCGACTCACTCGCTCGCCTTTTTATCGGCTTCAGGAAACCACCATATGCAAATTCTCGGATCCAAAGACCTCAGGGCGGAGCCACGCTCGCCGATTGGACGGAGAAAAAGGGGGCGTGTATCATTCCTGATCCTCAAATTTGCATATGCCGATTTTCGTCAGGCGCGTCTGAGGCGGGGCCAACCGCCCCGCGCTTCCTGATTGGGGGATCATGTGGCGTGTAGCATTCCTGATCCGAATTCTCCTCAGAAAACCCGCCATCTGCACTCGCGTCTCGCGTGTATCGCTGAAGACAGCCCGACGCTCGGCGTCCACAGGTGGTGCGGAATGGCCGTAGGAGAAGGTGGTGGAGGGTTTTCGGCGGTGTCCGATGGCCATGGCGCTGTTTGGAATGGCGTGATGTGAGGTCGGTAGCGAGTGGTGAAGGTAGGTTGTGGCTGCTGGCGTTGTTGTTTGTTGTATCAAAACAAAGAGAAACAGAAAAACGCCTAACTCAAAAGATCGCAGCCCGAATGAATCACATTAATTCCCTCTATACAATGGGTTTGGGCTAACTACCATGTACTTAAGAAATATATCTCACCTACGGGACCTTTATGGTGTTTGCGAATTTCCAGAGCCGTAACAATATATATATTTATTTCTATAAAATGCATGTTAACATTTAAATAAACATGAAAATACAATAAATACATTGTAAACTAGAAGGGCACTCGGAAGAGCGCATACCTCCGCCATGTAAAGCCTGATCCACAAGAACATATCGGGCCCAATACATTTTTGAAATATCATGCTATACAGTACTAAATCGTTTTTG
>CM068960.1:65708333-65721718 GCA_035128595.1 Eptatretus atami | reverse complement strand
AATTAAATAATTCTCGTATCCAGATCTGGATTCAGATCTTCACCAAAATAGAATCAGTTTGTCATGGTCACACACCCAACCTGTCCAAGTTTCATCCGAATCCATCCACAGCTTTTTGAGATATCGTGCTATATATCGGTTTAACCCTATCTCTCAATGGTAAAGAATCACTTAAACAATTCTAGTAGTTTGATCCGGATATGGATCTTCGCCAAAATATCATCAGTTCATCCTTGTCACACACCCAACCTGCCCACCAAATTTCATCCAGATCCATCCATAACTTTTTGAGATATCCTGCACCCAGACAGACAGACAAACAGACAAGAGAGGTGAAAACATAACCTCCTTCACCCTTGGTGGTGGAGGTAATTAAACAAAAACACAACAGTTTTATATTTTAAATTTATTACAAAACAGCGAGGTGGGTGAGGGTAAGAACATTACGTGCTCGTGTTGCACTCTGCCGTAAATGGAAAACGCAAGACTTATCTCAGGATGATGCCATTAGAGTGGGAGAGTGTGGAGAGGGGGAGTGGGAAAGGGGATTCAGTGATCGGAAGAGCAGCATTAGCTTTACGATGAAGTCACCTGCAGCATTGCCACATATGAGAAGGGTAAGACGACCCTTAACCACCTTACATTGAGCTCCGGAGCCAATCTTTCCTGCTTGGAGATGAATGTACGAGGTAGCATCCTCTTCCAGAATACCTTGAACATGACGTCACCGAAGGTGGACGGAGGTTATGTTTTTACTCCTGTTTGTTGCTTGCCAAATAGAAGATTCTGTGTTTAGTCTTTGTGTCCGTAGTGTCCCACTTTTGTGAAAAAAAACAAAGAAAGAATGTTTGTTTTCGTGATGAGGCAGAATTTCAAATGCTACCAATTGGCGAATATTACAAGTTGGCCATACCGGCAACCATCAGCAACCTCAGATCGCAGCTCTCTAGTTATAGATTATATCCATCGTCGTCGAAGGCAAACTTAATAACCCGGCAACATCAACGGCATGTTCACCAGCATCCATTTGACGAATAACATCCAATTTCATTTTGAGATCTCCCGATTTGGTACTTTAGCGATGTATTCTGGGGTCTTGTAAGTTATGAAAATGCTCGATAATAAGAGGTCTGGCTTCTTTTTTTTTAATGATGAGATTTCACCCACCACAAAGCCAAAAGGCACTCAAGGTGGGGGCTACAAAAGCAATGAAAGTGTGAATTGAGGTGAAGCAAATCGGGCCGTGGTATTAATTACGTGACGATGTATTTGCGAAATGATGTGAAAAGAATCAGGTTATTACTGTAGCACGATATTTCCAAAAGTTGTGGACAGATTATGACAAAACGTGGTGGATGAGTTTGATAGGTGACAAGAACAAGCAGATTAGATTCTGGTTCAAGTCCGGATCCAGATCCGGCCCATCAGTGGGAAACAAACCATAAACTGTTCAGTCTGACAGAGGTATGTGCTCTACCGAGTACCGTTCTAGTTGTGATTTTAGTGTCTCACCTTTTGCAGTCTTGCTCTTACTTTGACAGAGAATTGTAAATTATTCAATCCAAGCTGTGGCATCGACGAGCAAAAACTCATTTCCCCTTGTCTGTTCCATTAGTGAGACCTTAATTCTCATGGTAGCTACTCTCGGTTGCATTGTCCACCCAGGGTATGGGGGGCCAGCATGGCTATTTTGGTTTGTGGTTGGACTGTGACTATGGGAAAGGCCACAGCCGTGCTAAGCCAAGCTGTACAACGTATGGCAGCCCACAGCTGTCTGCACATGAAGACTTCAATGTTGCATGCTTGGAGGTGTGGGCTCTGGGTGAGCCAGCATTGAAGGGAAAGGTGAGAGGTGTTTCACACAGACACTGCAACACCATCATTTACATTTGGTCTGGCAGTCTGTGCAGATTTAAACTAGTATCTGGATTGTAAAATGACAGGATTGGAAACAACAAACCATGCAAGCTGTAAAGCTATGGAACAAAGAGTAAGTTTCATGAATGGATATGCATCCGACCGTCTTTGTTCTCCATGTGATTAGGAGGGATAAAGATGAAATCGATTGATTGACCTCCTCTTCATCTCGCCCACAAATTACAAAGGGTCTTGATGGGCGTAGTGTCCTGGATGCTGATCCAGAGACCCAAGCCATCCTGGAGATGGTGGGCAAGAGCAGACACAGCACAGGCTTGCGAGAGCCACATGAAGAAGAATGAAGAATCCTGCTGTTGAAAGACAAGTCATCAAAGCAAAGAGAATTTGTGACTCATTTAATACTTCAGCTTGCTTTGGGGTTTTATAAATAAATCTCAGGACTGGCAGGATGGTCTCGCTGTATGCACACTCACCTCCTGAGCCGTTTACCCTGGGTTTGAATCCCGACCCAGCTATAAACTGTCGTCCTGGTGTTTCACGAGCAAGGGGATTCATCGACGTGTGTGCGTCGTCCTTCCAATGGACGTTAAACTGGGTGTCCCATCTGCCAGCATTATTTGGTGGACGTTAAAGATCCCACTTTAAAGATTTAAAGATAAAGGTCTTTCACGAAGAGTAGGCAAGCTATCGCCAGCACCATGGCCAAATTCCAAATTACTTCTTTAACTTACATGGGGGCACTGTGTCAGCAGCACAGCCACACTCCCTGTAATGATGCGACCAGCAGTTCGAAGCTGCAAAGAAATCGATGATAATAAATTGATAGGTTTCTGCAACTATTTATTTTTGTATTTAACTTTGAGATGCAAATGGTGTATTTTGACTTGGTTGATCAAATTGGTAAAGTTAAAAATGCAGGGTTAGTGGTGTTACGGTAGTATGTTGTCAATTTGAGATAACGGGAAAACACCATTGAGGGATGAGTGTTTGAATTGCCCTTTACCCATTGACGTGTTTTTCGTGCTCACTTTGAGTGTTGATAATGGTTTATACATTTAATTACACATTGCTGTGATCATCGACTTGTGCAAATTGTTCAGCTTCTTACTTTTACAAATTGAATAGCCATCAAATGTCATTTTCTTTCCCCATTAAAGGGATGATACAATTCACAAGGATATTTGTTTGTTCTCGAGTCCAACACACCTGGACCAAATTGCCTTTTACCTCCACCATTGAAGGTGGACAGAGGTTGTTCTCACCAATTTTTGTTTGTCTGTGAGCAGGATATCTCAAAACGTTTGGGGACGGATTTGGATGAAATTTGGTGGATAGGATGTAGGTGTGACAAGGACGAATTGATTCGATTTTGGTGAAGATCTGGATCCTGGAGTTTTTACGTGATTCTTCACCATTGTGGATCGGACCGAAAGTAATATTTCAAAAAGTTATGGATGGATTTGGATGAAGTTTTGTTCGACGAGTTGAGCAGGTGACGAGAACAAGCAGATTCGATTTTGGTTCAGGGCCGATTAATCTTCATCTGAAAAATCTGAAACTTCATATATCTGATCTACGACCCGAGGTGAGTGAAGAATTAAATCTTATGATGTCATTGGTCACGTGGTCTGGTGGCCATATTGGATTGAAAATAAAAACATTTTAAAAATCTTCTCCAGAACCGCTTAACCGATCAATGCAAACTTCATACATGTGATCGAGTAGCCATGGGGAATATAGTTTGAAATATTTGTCATATTCACCTTCATTGACTCGATTTAACCTTAATGTGCACAAATGTGGTTGTTAAATTGCCTAATAATGTAATAAATAAAACTTGGCGTCGTCCGTCTGTCTAAGTTCGCATTTTTTTGCAGCAAGACGTCTGGGCCACCAACCACCAAATTTGGTACATAGACCAAGTCCGACCCGGGGATTGTCCTCAGCGTATTTTCATCCACCACCTCGACCTTTAAGACCCCTTACACCCTTGAGAAAGATTAGACAGCTTGGACCCTTGTCTATTTAGATATTTGGACCTTTTTAGACCCTTTTTACATGCTTGAGAGTTTCGACCCCTGAGATACTAACTACAATTGGAACGTACCCTTCAGACCATTTAGAACCTTTTAAGCACATATCACACAAACATCTATCGTCTTCTTATAGAACACAGACTATACATTTTTCAGCAAGTAATGCACAAACTCGACCCACCCAAAGTGTGCGTGCTCTGCTATTTATAATAATTAATTAGTCGGGAAATTGCCGAAGGAGTTTTTTTTTTTAATTTTTCTAGAAGTTATATGTTCGTACACACACACTTTAATATACACTGTGCAAAAATTATTTTTTGGGAGGGGAGTGGAGTGATTGATCCATCCATCCATTGGTACCATACTCTGTGCAGAGCGTTGGTGCTGCTTAAGCAGTCTCTTGAGCTGTTGGGCGCAATCCTGGATGGGTCGCCACTCTGACACAGGATACCAGCAAGCTGGTACTCATTTTGCCGACCTCAGAAGGAGTCAACCCCACCTGGTATTGATTCAAAAGCCAAGCAGGATTTTAACTCAGGACCCTCAGATCACAAGCCCACCACTCTCGCCATTAAGCAAACAGCAGGCATATGGATGGATGGACCACCAATAATCGTTTTTCTTTCTGCTGGCTTTTTCGCTCTTTGGCTTGTTTTCAGACGGGAAAAGGTGATTTATTACCTCTGCCACCGAAAGTGGATGGAGGTTGCTTTCACCCCTGTATGTCTCTGTCTGTCTATTTGTTTGTATGTCAATCGCCTACAGGTCACAATTTTAAACCGATCTTCACAAAACTTCACCATATGGTAGAGTTCATCATAAGCAAAAAACCTATTGTTTTTGAAGTTGAAAGGTCAAAAGGTCAACATAGATTAAAGGTCAGCAATGTCAAATTTCTAAAATCCTTAATTTTCATCCGATTGACTCGAAATTTGAACAGGATTTGTGTGTCGTGTCACTGAATTCAACCACCAATTATTTTTGAGGTCAACATCGGCCAAAAGGTCACCAACTTAGGTGAGATTTCTGAAATCCTCAATTTTCATCTGATTGATTAGAAATTTGAAGAGATTAGAAATGGAAAACTCAAAAGACAGCTCACACACAAAACAGCAATGCTGCCGTCCCTTCTTTGGTAATAATAATGCCTAATAATAAGTATTTATTATTTTTAATTTATTCCTTTTTTGTGATCATTTATATGCACTTCAATCTCTGGTTCGTCTTCATCTTTGTTCGTATGCAGCACAAGGATGTGGGGTAGCATCATTGGCTGAGGGTGCAGTTGTGCCGCTGATGCAATGCCCTCTGCTGGTTAGGGCAGGAATTTGGAATTTGACCATGGTCCTGGCAATAGCTCGCATAGTCTTCGTGAATGACACCGTGGGACCCTTAAGGTCCACAAACTAATGTCAGCAGATGAGACATCTGTTTAACATCCATCCGAAGAATGGCACACACATTGATGAGTCACCCGACCTGTGAAACACCGGGATTACAGTTTATAGCTGGTTCAGGATTCAAACCAGGGCGAGACAGCTTATAGCCGAGTGTGCGTACCTCAAGGCCATCCTGCCAGCCCTTTTCTTCAATAAAGAAAGTTTAACCAACTGGATAATACGCAATGCAGCGATGTCGAAATCTGAGTGAGAATAATTCGAAATTTTCAAAATGTTTCATTTCACTCATTTTAAGCAGATGTTCAAACCAAAACATTCAACACTGAGCTTTGCGGCGAAGTGGAAGTGATTTTTGCTCGGGCCATGTACAAGCAGCAAGGAAGGTTGATGAAGGTGATGTGAGCTCACTTTCAAACAGACGGAAGATAACTTCGGGCAAATTATAGAGTGAATCGAGCAGAATGTTTGTGAAGTACGACATGTTGTCTTTTGATTCAATCTGTCAGCGAAGCGACGCTTACATTCACTCGTAAATAATAAAAACCATTGCTGTTTCTTGAACTTGTGAGAATCTCGTTTCAAATACTCTTGGAATGCTCCTCACACTCGTGTCAAGATTGATAACTACCCGATGCAACTGGTATTTCCATTGTTGCCAGTCTAGGCTGCAATGGAGGGGTTTCAGCAGCAACAATTGAAGCAAGCTTGCCATCACACTGGAATTTCAGACCAAGCTACTTCCACAACTTTGGCCTCACATCATCTTACATTATTTTTTTATTGAACAAGTGCTAAAGCTTGACCTGGTGAAACATACCGCAGCATACTTCTTTGCTAATAATTGGGCCAGCTGCCTTACCTGGCTTCCAGATGAAATGGTAGGCCCTATTCCATTAAATGGCATATGTGAGACATCTATGCATGCTTCTATCAAGATTAATTTGGCCATGTCCTTCAAATGCTGAATGTGGAGTGCTGCCGTAAAGTTGACTGCATCTAAAACTGCCGTCCTGCACAGTGCGGTGCCAGAACTGGGCCATGTATTTGGAGCACACCTTTATGTTAATTTGAGATGTGTTGTGCAATGTAATTGCTACACGAGGTCAATAGGTTAACGTCGTGAGAACTGCCATTCTAATGCAGTGCATTATAAGATTTCCCACTGTTGTTCAGTTGGGATTAATTTGAGGGCTCTGGGCTTGTCTCTGAAGATATTGTTACGGCTGTGGAAATTCGCAGAACACCATATAGGTCCTTAGTTCAGTTATATCGCTAAGTGTGCTTAAGTGTGTGTTCAGATAGATTTCCCACCGTGGTCTAAAGGGAATTATTCGTGTTATCAGGGCTGTGATCTTTGAGTTAGCCGTTATTCTTTGCTATCGTTATTTTGGACCAACACACCACCAACCACCTTTTTACAAACACCGAACCACACCACCCTCACGACCACCACAACGCCAACCACGCCACCATTACAACAACCACACCACCAATCACCTTCTCCACACCCACGCTACAACCCTCTCCGCATCGAAAACCGTCTCTGCCATGGAGAAAGAAGAAGGCGTTCCGATAACGCACGGATTTTCCTCTTACTTTCCCGCGCTTTGGGACGGAGGAGGGCGCAGTGGAGGGAGAATAGAGAGTGCTACCAGGATGATTGCTACGAAAAACCCCGACCCACGAGGGAAACGCCCCCCCTTCTGGAAGTTTCCCGCAGGAGCTGGAAGGAGGGCGGGGTGAGAAAGGAGGGGGAATAAAAGCGAGCGCTGAACGCAGCGAGGTGTGTGTGTCGTAAGAGAGGAAGCTGCGTGGAGAGAACCGAGTCTCTGTCGGGGTTCGGAGAGTCTGGAGAAGCCAAGGAGCTGTGTGGAGGTCTGGGCTCGTGTCAGAGTCGGGAGCTTGGAACAGTCAGTCTGTGGAGGTCCGGGCGTCGCGAGGGAGACGCGGGCTGGAGGAGCAGCCCTGCTGTGTCGCGCGAACCTGCGCGTTCGTGTGGGGAGAGCCGGAGAGAGCTCGCCTGCCACGCGGAAGGCCCGAGTTCAACCGCGGCTACGCTAGCTGCCGTGGGACGGGACGTCGCGACTCGCCCCATCAAGGCACCACGAGGGTGCAGGTAACCTGCAACGGTCTCGTGGGGCCTTTCGGTCACCAAGCCCCACGTTATAAAGGCCCACGGGCCCAGTCTGACTCCCTTGTCTGTGAGGGGGTCTTTTCTTGCTTTTATTTTTAATGAATGTTGTGGCGCCGTGTCCCGTAAGTAGAAACTGTTAAGTGTACATTGATAATAACTAATAGACGGTGGTAACTCTTGGTCCTTGCTCGTGTTTTGTGCCCGTCCCGCGCATTGCTTGTTCGGTTGCATGACTGCATGCGTGTTTTTGCAAACCTGCATATGTGCATGTGTGTAAATAAATGTGCTTAGTTGAATGTGAACCCGTTCGTTGTGTCATTTTCCCATATTGAACCGCCGTATTGCATTTCGGAATGGTAGTTGTTTTTTTAATAGCCGATAAAAGAATCGGGTCCGGCGACGTCTGGCGATAATACCCTGCTCGGTTATCCCAGAACGGAACGAACCGCTTAAGCGGTTCGTGTCCAAGCAGGCCTTCGCCGAGGTACGGTCTCTCGGTAGGTTACCCGCGCGAATACTTGGTATATCGATATTCGGCGATTGACCCTGTCGCGCGCGCGGTAGAATACGGACTAGGCCGTGGTGGGGTTAAGAACCCACCCGTGACTGGTTTCTGGCGTTGTTCCAGGAAGTCGCGACTGAATTGCTCGTCCGGTGGCGTGCGGCTGCTATTAGTGAAAAGCGGTCGTTCGCACGCTGGGCGGGCGGCAAATTCGTAACACTGGTGTTCAGGAGTGTGGGATTCAAATCCATTCCGCCTCCAACCAAATTAACAGGAATCGGATCAGGGGTGTGTAGAGCGACCCTCGATTCCCATTAAATTGCGGGCTTTTAAATTGTTCCGAGAAGCAAGATGGCGGTTCAAGGCGAACGGGAGCAGGGGTAATGGATTTAGAGATAGTAGAATCCATGGCCCAGGACGAAATCCCCGAGCAGGACATTCCTAATACACAGGATGAATTCTCCCCGCAAATAAACGTAGAGCTCGAAATGGGCGCAGTGCTGGGGCGGCGGACGAACGGCCCCACGTGCGAACCGCCCACGGATCGGATGATGGAAATGTTTGAGGCGTTGATGAGCAAAATGGAAACATACACAAATGAAATAAAAACAAATGCGTGCAGATGAATAACAAAATGAATGCGAATATGACAAACGAAATGAAAGAAATGAGGGGTGAGATGCAGCGCGTGGGGCGAGGCCTGCAGGCGGGCATAATTGCAATTGCGTGCAACGAAACGCGGACGGTGGAGTGCAAAATGGCGGCGCCACGTGCTGGAGCGAACGAGCTGAGGGGAGTGTGGACTGTGTCGGCCCCGCGGTGGAGGACAAACTAATGCGGGAGACGTGTAAGACGAGACTCGTAACGGCAGAGAGAGAGAGTGACGGTGACAGAGAGGAAAAATAAATGGGGTGACTGCGACGTGTAAGAGACACGTGGAAACGACGGAAATAATAAAAGAAATAACAGAGACAAGGAGGTAGAAACGGTAGAGGAGAGACTACACGATAAAGACGGGGTGAAAGACGAACACACACACATGGAGGTAGTGGAGGACGATGAGGGGGAGCTGCAGAATGTGTCGTGACCCGGTGCAAGCAGCCGGATGGCCTCCTCCAGGAACGAGGGGAGGAAATATTCCCCTAAATATTCCCCCTGAAGCGGATCTCGACCAGGTGGGTCCGGTCGTGCCGAGCGAGTTAAGAGGGCGAGTGCTGTGGACGGGTGCACACGGAGCTTGGAGGGTTTGGAGACCCTGGGAACCTTTGTGGTGACGCGATTCCCCATTGTGAATGTCCCGGTGTGTGTGTTCACGAGTGTGGCGAGATGTGTGCTGAAAAGCGCGCATAGTGTGGGTGAAAGTTTGTGTGAAAGAAACCGCGTTGTGAGTAAAATGGTGTGCGAGGTTGCGAGTGACCGAAGTGCGTGCCTCCAGCACACCGTGTGTGGATGAAGCGCCGTGTGTGAGTGGAACCACGTGTGCGAGTGAAAGGCATGCGTGAGTGAACGGCCGTGTGTGAGAGGGACCGTGTGTGTGAGGTCGCTGTATGTGAGGGAGATGGCGGTCGGGCATGCGGGAACACGCAACCGCGTGCCCGAGTGAGAGTGCCATCTCGAGGTGTGTAAGCGTCGTGGCACGTGGGAGTTTGTGCGCGAGAGTGCGACGACGACGGTGCCTGACGGTGGACAAAGGCCGAGTAGCCGCCGTAGCTATTTTGGGAACCGTGCCGGGTTTCCACGCAGCGCGCTCGGGGTCCGTGCTGTGCTCCGCACGAGGCCGCCACGTGCGCGCCTGCGGGAGTGAAGCCCGGTCCGTAAACGCACGCGGTGGATTAGCCGATCCCCGCGATGGACAGAAGGCAGGCTGGATATGGATTTGGACCGGATGGGTTCTCCAGGCGAGCGTGTGTGAAGCTCCGACGAGCAGAGCACGTGCTCGCGTGGGGAACCCTCGAAATGCTAGGTTTGCTTTTAATGCGCAGGGTGACGTCGTGGCTGCATGGTCGGAATCCGGCAGGAGGGAAAATTCCTGCCGGATGGTACCGTCCGAGGAGGGACGAGGTGGGCGAAGCGCGAGCAGCTGCCATGACCTCACGGGAGGAGCGCAGGTTGCGAGTGCGCGCTGGAGCACGCATAAAAAAAAAGCAAGCCTCGCTCGGGTGAACAGGATTTCCGGGCAGGGGTGGAAGACCCCCCTGCCCGGGCACAGGATGGAACTAGTTAGGGGAAGGGTTAGTGTTAGTTCGACCGGCTTCATGGGGCAGGGATAAGTCCTCATGGGGCCGCTGGAATGGATTAGTTAGAGGATTTCGGTTGAGATTTAGGAGGGAGATGGGAAATAATATTTGGAGACAGTGACAGACTTTGGATGTGTAGTGGGGACGTAGCTTAGCTACGTAGATTAAAAGGATGTGCTACTAGTGTAAGGGACGACGAGGAGCACGAGGTAGTTGAGGGTTTTAGATAGAGGAATGGCAGTGATCAGCGATGTGTGGGAAGAGAAGGAAAATGTACATGATGAGTGAGTGAGGCCAGCGGGCCTGAGTGTATTGAGCGAATGTGGAATGCATGGTGCGATGAGTGATTGGGGGGAGGAGTGACTCCCACCCAAGGGACCCCGGGTCAGTGTAATGTGAGTTAGTTGATTAGTCAAATTTACAAAATGCAGGTCGTTTTGCTGTTGGTGGGAACGTAGGCTGAAACCCGTTTGGAGGGGTGCAGGAGCCCAGCCCTGTTGACGGGCTGGAGCGTGGCTGCGAACGGTGAGTATCGCTTAGTGGGTACCCCGGGCACCGGGCTAGTCGGCCGCGGTAGGCCAAGGGTCCATGGGGGCTGGGATAGTGTAGTGGGCACGGGTGGGCCCGCATGATGCGGGGCCCGGGGCGCCATTGGCCGCGTGGGCAGTACATTGGGCACGGGCACCCAGGGAAGGGCCCGGGGCGCCAGCCTGCCACGTGAGCATTTCAGGGAGTCGCCAGGGGGGCACTCCCCAGTGTTTAGGGAGCTGGTAGGATCAGAGACAGTTGTAGTGCCCGGGGGTGCCATCGTTGGAGAATCGGCAGAGGGTAGTTCCTGCCAAGGGAGCCACGCGTCCCAGCCATGAGACCGTGTGAGGGCACGAGGGAAAATTTGAGGGCATGGCCCAAATTTGTGAGGACACCAACACAGGCGACGGGAATCTTGGTTGATAGAACCAATAGATTAAGCGAGAGGCGCTTTTGGAAAGCCCCGGGGTAGTTTAGGTTAATAAATGTTAGGTAGATAGGAAGTGTACCCCTTCGCTCGTTGTGGGCCGCTGGACCCACTTTGGGTTAAAGACGCTGAAATCTGAGGAGGCCATTCTGAGGCTTGGATTGGGTCTCGACACAGGACGCTAGCTCTCCTCATTCCCCTCCAGGAAGGAACGTAGGGGTTGGGGGTAGGCAGATGACAATAGGTTAGCCGAACAGAGACCATGAAGGGTTAGGGAGACGAAATTATAGAAGGAAAATAAAAATAAAACAAAAAAATAAGTTGGGGCTAAATTGGATTTTTGACAAATTAAGGGAGTGGGTATGAACAGACAGGCAAAGCGATAGGTTGGGAGAGAGACAGTAGGGTAGGTCCGAGCCCGCTTTCGAGTGGCCAGCACCACCATACTCCTCCACGAACCTCATTACTGCAAGGCCTGTGCGGTCATTCATCTGCCGGCTGTTCTACTGCAAGGCCTGTGCCGGTCATTCATCTGCCGGCTGTTCTACTGCAAGGCCTGTGCCGGTCATTCATCTGCCGGCTGTTTTACTGCAAGGCCTGTGCCGGTCGGATCATCTGCCGGCTGTTTTTGTATTCCCTTTCTTTCATTCTCTTTCTGTATTTCGCTTTCATATTCCCAGATCCATTCCTCATACACCCAAAAGGCAGGGGATCTCGACTATGAGTTCCTTTTTACTGTTTTATTGAATTGGTTATTCAGTCATTGGCCTTCATGGTGTTGAGGCTGCAATGCACAGCAAGCCCATCTTAATTACCTGAATTCTGTTTTTGTTATTTATGATTCAGAAAGTCCAAATGTTACATCCGTGGATAAAACCATTCAAGTACCAAAAGAGTGACCTCAAGCATTGGTGAGCAATTTTGGGCATGATTTATTTATTATTTATTTTTCTAGGCATGATCTTAGAATGATTTTGTGATCCAGGTGAAACAAATTGCTTTGAGTGTCTTCAGACCTTGACAAAGTTGCTAAAGATATTTTTTTCATTGGTGTGTGCAACATCAGCCATATAATACTCCGTGTGGTGTCATCAAATTTTGTATTGTTGCAGAACCGAATTTACATCATTATCGGAAAAGTGGAATGCCGCTTCCCTACTACTACCGCTTCCCCACTACGACCGCACCACAGCGTTTGTTGTCCATCATCAAGTAAATGCGTACAAGGTTGATGGACGCATAGTTGTTCGATGTGATCGCACACAATGAACAATAGCTTGAATGAAATGTTCGACACGGCCAACCTGCCTATTTGGGACAGCGACAGGAGTACAACAGGACTATTCATCACAGTGCCGCCGCTCTGTCATCCCTCTCCACATACATAAGGTTTGTTCACATGTTTGTTGCCATTTTTCATTGCAGGCTCAACATGGTAGATTATTTTTGTGCTCCCTTTACTCACCATTACTGATTGGCTCCTTTTCACTCGTCTCCTGGGGAGTTTTGTTTTTTTGAAACATTGAATTGCTACGCTTGACGGTTGAAGGCGGTTTGCACAGTGTGCAGGTTTTTTTTTGTCCTGCTTTTCCTGTTTCTACTTTTGAAACTTTTCTACTGACTCCGCATAATTTTTCCGGTCAGGATGTGAGCTTTGGCAGTGACCTGGTGAGGCTGCCGAGCACGCAGACAGGCATCAGCAGTTCTTGAGGAGTGCGGTCGTGTCTTTTGCATTCCCGAGGTGCTTGGAGAAGGTAGGTTCATTTTAGGTGTTATTGAGGAACTCATGCATATTCATTTATGTTAAAAAAAAAACTTGAGATGTGAAGAACATAATAATACTCTCAACACTCATTATTTGGATATTGACCTCTTGCCCTCTGGTGTTTTGCTATTACATGAGCCTTGACCTCTGTGTTGAGGAACTCAAAATTATATGTCATCCCTAAAGTTCGATTCCTCACATGTAACTTTCAAAGCAAAACGTCTCGGACTCCAGGTGATAGCAAAATTCCAGTCACATCTTTACTGATATATCTGGTAGAAAAATTGATACATCTGAGAGACTGAGCTGCTTGGGTTACAGATACCAGAGACTGAGCTAATAACCTAGTGACTACCTACACCGGTTGTCTATCACCATTGACTCCGTGGTTATGCCCTGAGAGACGGTTCCTCAGATATGATGTACATGGCGGACAGCGGTAGGTCAAGCGAGGATCGTATTAAGGGACATCTCCCCT
>CM068960.1:65685088-65698309 GCA_035128595.1 Eptatretus atami | reverse complement strand
TCATTCGTCTTGTAATCCTCTTTCTTTGTTTTCGTGTTTCTGTAACTCAGAAGCTTTCTTTTCTAATTCCTTTTTCAACGTCCCCAGCTCATCTTGTAATTCCTTCTCTTTGTTTTGGTGTTTCTGTAACTCAGTTTTCTTTTCTAATTCCTTTCTCATCTCCGCACACTCCGACCTTGCTTTGGCTTCTAACTGTTCTTCCGGCTTCCCTTGTGTTTGTCTATCCGCCTTCCCCGTTCCTCTGTCTCCGTTTTTACCTCCAGTCCCAGCTTATCAACTCTCTTCGTCATGTCTTGAAGTCTTTTCTCACACTCCACTATTTTTATTTCCTTCGTGCAGACTCCGTCACCCCAATTAATTTTTCCCCTCGGTCACCGTCACTTTTTTCCGTCACTCCACGCTTCTCGCCCAACACGTCTCCCGGATTATTTTTTCTCACCCGCCTTCACCGTGGGCCTGACAACCGTTGCACCCCCTCCCAGCTCGTTCGCTCCCACACGTGGCGTCGCATTACGCCACTTCGCTGTTGTTGCCTTCATGCCCGCCTGCAGGCTCCGGCCCATTTGCTGCGTTTCACCCCGCATTTCTTTTTTTTCTTCCTTCATTCCTTGTGCATTTGTTTCCATATTCTCGTTTATGCCTTTTATTTTCGTTTTTCATTTCGAGTGAGTTTCCATCCATTTTTTCGTTCATTCCATCCATTTTGCCGTTCATTTCGTTTGTGTTTGTTTCCATCTGCTTGTTCACTCCTTTTATTTCGCGTGCGTTTCCATCCATTTTTTCGTTCATTTCTGCCAGCATGGCGAATAGCCGGGCCATGTCGGGTGCACTCAGCTGAGCCGATGCGGCCAGGATCGGGGGGTTTTGGTGGCGAGGGGGAGGGAGGTGTTATACACCGGCGCCTTGCCGCCGCCGCCCACCATTTCGGGCCCTGGATTCGTTTGGGGGGGAAACTGTTCCTGCACACCAATGTCCTGCTCGGGGTCTACATCCTGGACCATGGATTCTACATCACTACACATATACATTTCTATTACCCCCGGCTCCCGCTCGCCTTGAGACGCCATCTTATTCCACGTAAGGGTTAATTTAATCGCTCGTAATTTAGAGGGAATCGGGGTCGCTCCCCTCACCCCTGGACGCACTCCTGTGAATTTAGCTGGAGACAGGAGGGTTTGTTTTCCCGCTCTCTGACACCAGTGTTGCGAATTCCGCCCCGTCGGCGTGCGATCGGCCACGCGACTCGAACCGCGACCGCCTCGCCCACCGGACGGACAATTCATCGTGACCCTCCCGGCTAACGCCGGGATCCAGTCACGGGTGGGCCTTTCGACCTCACCACAATCGTGCCAATCGGCCACCCGCGTAGGATAGGGTTGTTCGCCAACTCGACCTACCTAAGTACCCACGCGGATGGTAAACCGGGCGATCGTACCTCGCCGCAGGTCGACTCGGACACGAGCCGCTTGGGCGGGCCGTTCCGTACTATCGGGATAACGCGAGCGGTGTTATCGTCGACCTCGACGGTTCAGATTATTTACCGGGCGTTTTGCACACTACGAACCCTTTACGTGAAGCAGGATGGAGGTTCAATTAAAGAAAAGACGAAGCGAAACGGAAAAACAGTTCACACAATGCACATTTATTCCGCGGACACACGGCCACACTTATAGCACGTATTTACAGCCACAATTAGCGATTGCACATATATCACATAGAACAAAGAAATGCACATATAAAAGGAGTTAAAAACCGACTACACGACACACGGACAACTTATACAGTTACTACCTTACAAGACACGGCGCCACAACACGCATTTACACCGAAGCAAAGAAAAGACCCCTCAAAGGCAAGGGAGTCAGACTGGGCCCGTGGGCCTAATGCGCGTGGAACCTGGATGAGCGGCCAGGTCCACGAGACCGAAGGGTCCTACCCGCGCCCTCGTGGCGAGCCGCAGAATGTCGCTGACGGCGGTGCCCAAGTTCCGTTGGCACCTGCTTGGAGTAAAGTGGGAACGGGGCCCCTTGTCGCACTCTCTCAGCGCGGGGGAAAGGGGAATTGTTGATGCTCTGGGGAGGGAGTATGGCTGGCTTGCTCGAGTCCCGGCGACGCGCGACTCAACGCGACCTCGTCGTCCCGGACCCGAGCCTCCAGGTCTCCTCAGCCGATCGCCTCCGTGCCGTTCGCCTCCGCAGCCGTCTGCCCCACCTCTGCTTCGAGCTCCGTCTCCCGAATTTGCCCCACCGATCTGCTCGAGCTCCGTCTCCCGAATCTGCCCCACCGATCTGCTAACTCGACTCACTCGCTCGCCTTTTTATCGGCTTCAGGAAACCACCATATGCAAATTCTCGGATCCAAACGACCTCAGGGGGAGCCACGCTCGCCGATTGGACGGAGAAAAGGGGGCGTGTATCATTCCTGATCCTCAAATTTGCATATGCCGATTTTCGTCAGGCGCGTCTGGAGGCGGGGCCAAGCCGCCCCGCGCTTCCTGATTGGGTGGATCAGATGTGGGCGTGTAGCATTCCTGATCCGAATCTCCTCAGAAAACCCGCCATCTGCACTCGCGTCTCGCGTGTATCGCTGAAGACAGCCCGACGCTCGGCGTCCACAGGTGGTGCGGGAATGGCCGTAGGAGAAGGTGGTGGAGGGTTTTGGCGGTGTCCGATGGCCATGGCGCTGTTTGGAATGGCGGTGATGTGAGTTTTGCGGTAGCGAGTGGTGAAGGTAGGTTGTGGCTGCTGGCGTTGTTGTTGTTGTTGTATCAAAACAAAGGTAGAACAGAAAACGCCTAACTCAAAGGATCGCAGCCCGAATGAATCACATTAATTCCTCCTATACAATGGGTTTGGGCTAACTACACATGTACTTAAGAAATATATCTCACCTACGGGACCTTTATGGTGTTTGCGAATTTCCAGAGCCGTAACAATATATATATTATTTCTATAAAATGCATGTTAAAATTTAAATAAACATGAAAATACAATAAATACATTGTAAACTAGAAGGGCACTCGGAAGAGCGCATACCTCCGCATGTAAAGCCTGATCCACAAGAATATCGGGCCCAATACATTTTTGAAATATCATGCTATACAGTACTAAATCGTTTTTGGCCCTATCAATGGTGAAGAATCACTTTTAAATTAAATAATTCTCGTATCCAGATCTGGATTCAGATCTTCACCAAAAGAATCAGTTTGTCATGGTCACACACCCAACCTGTCCAAGTTTCATCCGAATCCATCCACAGCTTTTTGAGATATCGTGCTATATATGGTTTAACCCTATCTCTCAATGGTAAAGAATCACTTAAACAATTCTAGTAGTTTGATCCGGATATGGATCTTCGCCAAAATATCATCAGTTCATCCTTGTCACACACCCAACCTGCCCACCAAATTTCATCCAGATCCATCCATAACTTTTTGAGATATCCTGCACCCAGACAGACAGACAAACAGACAAGAGAGGTGAAAACATAACCTCCTTCACCCTTGGTGGTGGAGGTAATTAAACAAAAACACAACAGTTTTATATTTTAATTTATTACAAAACAGCGAGGTGGGTGAGGGTAAGAACATTACGTGCTCGTGTTGCACTCTGCCGTAAATGGAAAACGCAAGACTTATCTCAGGATGATGCATTAGAGTGGGAGAGTGTGGAGAGGGGAGTGGGAAAGGGGATTCAGTGATCGGAAGGCAGCATTAGTTTTCGATGAAGTCACCTGCAGCATTGCCACATATGAGAAGGGTAAGCCGACCCTTAACCACCTTACATTGAGCTCCGGAGCCAATCTTTCCTGCTTGGAGATGAATGTACGAGGTAGCATCCTCTTCCAGAATACCTTGAACATGACGTCACCGAAGGTGGACGGAGGTTATGTTTTTACTCCTGTTTGTTGCTTGCCAAATAGAAGATTCTGTGTTTAGTCTTTGTGTCCGTAGTGTCCCACTTTTGTGAAAAAAAACAAAGAAAGAATGTTTGTTTTCGTGATGAGGCAGAATTTCAAATGAGCTACAATTGGCGAATATTACAAGTTGGCCATACCGGCAACCATCAGCAACCTCAGATCGCAGCTCTCTAGTTATAGATTATATCCATCGTCGTCGAAGGCAAACTTAATAACCCGGCAACATCAACGGCATGTTCACCAGCATCCATTTGACGAATAACATCCAATTTCATTTTGAGATCTCCCGATTGGTACTTTAGGCGTGTATTCTGGGTCTTGTAAGTTATGAAAATGCTCGATAATAAGAGGTCTGGCTTCTTTTTTTTTTAATGATGAGATTTCACCACCACAAAGCCAAAAGGCACTCAAGTGGGGCTACAAAAGCAATGAAAGTGTGAATTGAGGTGAAGCAAATCGGGCCGTGGTATTAATTACGTGACGATGTATTTGCGAAATGATGTGAAAAGAATCAGGTTATTACTGTAGCACGATATTTCCAAAAGTTGTGGACAGATTATGACAAAACGTGGTGGATGAGTTTGATAGGTGACAAGAACAAGCAGTTAATTCTGGTTCAAGTCCGGATCCAGATCGGCCCATCAGTGGGAAACAAACCATAAACTGTTCAGTCTGACAGAGGTATGTGCTCTACGAGTACCGTTCTAGTTGTGATTTTAGTGTCTCACCTTTTGCAGTCTTGCTCTTACTTTGACAGAGAATTGTAAATTATTCAATCCAAGCTGTGGCATCGACGAGCAAAAACTCATTTCCCCTTGTCTGTTCCATTAGTGAGACCTTAATTCTCATGGTAGCTACTCTCGGTTGCATTGTCCACAGGGTATGGGGGGCCAGCATGGCTATTTTGGTTTGTGGTTGGACTGTGACTATGGGAAAGGCCACAGCCGTGCTAAGCCAAGCTGTACAACGTATGGCAGCCCACAGCTGTCTGCACATGAAGACTTCAATGTTGCATGCTTGGAGGTGTGGCTCTGGGTGAGCCAGCAATTGAAGGGAAGGTGAGAGGTGTTTCACACAGACACTGCAACACCATCATTTACATTTGGTCTGGCAGTCTGTGCGATTTAAACTAGTATCTGGATTGTAAAATGACAGGATTGGAAACAACAAACCATGCAAGCTGTAAAGCTATGGAACAAAGAGTAAGTTTCATGAATGGATATGCATCCGACCGTCTTTGTTCTCCATGTGATTGGAGGGATAAAGATGAAATCGATTGATTGACCTCCTCTTCATCTCGCCCACAAATTACAAAGGGTCTTGATGGGCGTAGTGTCCTGGATGCTGATCCAGAGACCCAAGCCAATCCTGGAGATGGTGGGCAAGAGCAGACACAGCACAGGCTTGCGAGAGCCACATGAAGAAGAATGAAGAATCCTGCTGTTGAAAGACAAGTCATCAAAGCAAAGAGAATTTGTGACTCATTTAATACTTCAGCTTGCTTTGGGGTTTTATAAATAAATCTCAGGATGGCAGGATGGTCTCGCTGTATGCACACTCACCTCCTGAGCCGTTTACCCTGGGTTTGAATCCCGACCCAGCTATAAACTGTCGTCCTGGTGTTTCACGAGCAAGGGGATTCATCGACGTGTGTGCGTCGTCCTTCCAATGGACGTTAAACTGGGTGTCCCATCTGCCAGCATTATTTGGTGGACGTTAAAGATCCCACTTTAAAGATTTAAAGATAAAGGTCTTTCAACAGAGTAGGCAAGCTATCGCCAGCACCATGGCCAAAATTCCAAATTACTTCTTTAACTTACATGGGGGCACTGTGTCAGCAGCACAGCCACACTCCCTGTAATGATCGCGACCAGCAGTTCGAAGCTGAAAGAAATCGATGAAATAAATAATGATAGGTTTCTGCAACTATTTATTTTTGTATTTAACTTTGAGATGCAAATGGTGTATTTTGACTTGGTTGATCAATTGGTAAAGTTAAAAATGCAGGGTTAGTGGTGTTACGGTAGTATGTTGTCAATTTGAGATAACGGGAAACACCATTGAGGATGAGTGTTTGAATGCCCTTTACCCATGCGTGTTTTCGTGCTCACTTTGAGTGTTGATAATGGTTTATATCATTTAATTACACATTGCTGTGATCATCGACTTGTGCAAATTGTTCAGCTTCTTACTTTTACAATTGAATAGCCATCAAATGTCATTTTCTTTCCCATTAAAGGGATGATACAATTCACAAGGATATTTGTTTGTTCTCGAGTCCAACACACCTGGACCAAATTGCCTTTTACCTCCACCATTGAAGGTGGACAGAGGTTGTTCTCACCAATTTTTGTTTGTCTGTGAGCAGGATATCTCAAAACGTTTGGGGAGGATTTGATGAAATTTGGTGGATAGGATGTAGGTGTGACAAGGAGAATTGATTCGATTTGTGAAGATCTGGATCCTGGTTTTACGTGATTCTTACCATTGTGGATCGGACCGAAAGTAATATTTCAAAAAGTTATGGATGGATTTGGATGAAGTTTTGTTCGACGAGTTGAGCAGGTGACGAGAACAAGCAGATTCGATTTTGGTTCAGGGCCGATTAATCTTCATCTGAAAATCTGAAACTTCATATATCTGATCTACGACCGAGGTGAGTGAAGAATTAAATCTTATGATGTCATTGGTCACGTGGTCTGGTGGCCATATTGGATTGAAAATAAAAAACATTTTAAAAATCTTCTCCAGAACCGCTTAACCGATCATATCAAACTTCATACATGTGATCGAGTAGCCATGGGGAATATAGTTTGAATATTATGTCATATTCACCTTCATTGACTCGATTTAACCTTAATGTGCACAAATGTGGTTGTTAAATTGCCTAATAATGTAATAAATAAAACTTGGCCCCGTCTGTCTAAGTTCGCATTTTTTTGCAGCAAGACGTCTGGGCACCAACCACCAAATTTGGTACATAGACCAAGTCCGACCCGGGGATTGTCCTCAGCGTTTTTCATCCACCACCTCGACCTTTAAGACCCCTTACACCTTGAGAAAGATATGACAGCTTGGACCCTTGTCTATTTAGATATTTGGACCTTTTTAGACCCTTTTTACATGCTTGAGAGTTTCGACCCTGAGATACTAACTACAATTGGAACGTACCCTTCAGACCATTTAGAACCTTTTAAGCACATATCACACAAACATCTATCGTCTTCTTATAGAACACAGACTATACATTTTTCAGCAAGTAATGCACAAACTCGCCCACCCAAAGTGTGCGTGCTCTGCTATTTATAATAATTAATTAGTCGGGAAATTGCCGAAGGAGTTTTTTTTTTTAATTTTTCTAGAAGCTTATATGTTCGTACACACACATTTAATATACACTGTGCAAAAATTATTTTTGGGAGGGGAGTGGAGTGATTGATCCATCCATCCATTGGTACCATACTCTGTGCAGAGCGTTGGTGCTGCTTAAGCAGTCTCTTGAGCTGTTGGGCGCAATCCTGGATGGGTCGCCACTCTGACACAGGATACCAGCAAGCTGGTACTCATTTTGCCGACCTCAGAAGGAGTCAACCCCACCTGGTAATTGATTCAAAAGCCAAGCAGGATTTTAACTCAGGACCCTCAGATCACAAGCCCACCACTCTCGCCATTAAGCAAACACAGGCATATGGATGGATGGACCACCAATAATCGTTTTCTTTCTGCTGGCTTTTTCGCTCTTTGGCTTGTTTTCAGACGGGAAAAGGTGATTTATTACCTCTGCACCGAAAGTGGATGGAGGTTGCTTTCACCCCTGTATGTTCTTGTCTGTCTATTTGTTTGTATGTCATCGCCTACAGGTCACAATTTTAAACCGATCTTCACAAAATTCACCATATGGTAGAGTTCATAATAAGCAAAAAAACCTATTGTTTTTGAAGTTGAAAGGTCAAAAGGTCAACATAGATTAAAGGTCAGCAATGTCAAATTTCTAAAATCCTTAATTTTCATCCGATTGACTCGAAATTTGAACAGGATTTGTGTGTCGTGTCACTGAATTTCAACCACCAATTATTTTTGAGGTCAATCGGCCAAAAGGTCACCAACTTAGGTGAGATTTCTGAAATCCTCAATTTTCATCTGATTGATTAGAAATTTGAAGAGATTAGAAATGGAAAACTCAAAAGACAGCTCAACACAAAACAGCAATGCTGCCGTCCTTCTTTGGTAATAATAATGCCTAATAATAAGTATTTATTATTTTTAATTTATTCTTTTTTGTGATCATTTATATGCACTTCAATCTCTGGTTCGTCTTCATCTTTGTTCGTATGCAGCACAAGATTGGGTAGCATTTGCTGAGGGTAGTTGTGCGCTGATGCAATGCCTCTGCTGTAGGCAGATTTGAATTTGACATGTCTGGCAATAGCTACGCATAGTCTTCATGTAGTGATACACCGTGAGATGCATTATCGTCATCCATCATCAGCATGACAAATCACATGTAGTTGATGACACGTGGGACCCTTAAGGTCACAAACTAAGTCAGCAGAAGACATCTGTTTAACTCCATCCGAGAATGCACACACATTGATGAGTCACCCGACCTGTGAAACACCGGGATTACAGTTTATAGCTGGTTCAGGATTCAAACCAGGGCGAGACAGCTTATAGCCGAGTGTGCGTACCTCAAGGCCATCCTGCCAGCCCTTTTCTCAATAAAGAAAGTTTAACCAACTGGATAATACGCAATGCAGCGATGTCGAAATCTGAGTGAGAATAATTCGAAATTTTCAAAATGTTTCATTTCACTCATTTTAAGCAGATGTTCAAACCAAAACATTCAACACTGAGCTTTGCGGCGAAGTGGAAGTGATTTTTGCTCGGGCCATGTACAAGCAGCAAGGAAGGTTGATGAAGGTGATGTGAGCTCACTTTCAAACAGACGGAAGATAACTTCGGGCAAATTATAGAGTGAATCGAGCAGAATGTTTGTGAAGTACGACATGTTGTCTTTTGATTCAATCTGTCAGCGAAGCGACGCTTACATTCACTCGTAAATAATAAAAACCATTGCTGTTTCTTGAACTTGTGAGAATCTCGTTTCAAATACTCTTGGAATGCTCCCTCACACTCGTGTCAAGATTGATAACTACCCGATGCAACTGGTATTTCCATTGTTGCCAGTCTAGGCTGCAATGGAGGGGTTTCAGCAGCAACAATTGAAGCAAGCTTGCCATCACACTGGAATTTCAGACCAAGCTACTTCCACAACTTTGGCCTCACATCATCTTACATTATTTTTTATTGAACAAGTGCTAAAGCTTGACCTGGTGAAACATACCGCAGCATACTTCTTTCTAATAATTGGGCCAGCTGCCTTACCTGGCTTCCAGATGAAATGGTAGGCCCTATTCCATTAAATGGCATATGTGAGACATCTATGCATGCTTCTATCAAGATTAATTTGGCCATGTCCTTCAAATGCTGAATGTGGAGTGCTGCCGTAAAGTTGACTGCATCTAAAACTGCCGTCCTGCACAGTGCGGTGCCAGAACTGGGCATGTATTTGGAGCACACCTTTATGTTAATTTGAGATGTGTTGTGCAATGTAATTGCTACACGAGGTCAATAGGTTAACGTCGTGAGAACTGCCATTCTAATGCAGTGCATTATAAGATTTCCCACTGTTTGTTCAGTTGGGATTAATTTGAGGGCTCTGGCTTGTCTCTGAAGATATGTTACGGCTGTGGAAATTCGCAGAACACCATATAGGTCCTTAGTTCAGTTATATCGCTAAGTGTGTGTTCAGATAGATTTCCCCACGTGGTCTAAAGGGAATTATTCGTGTTATCAGGGCTGTGATCTTTGAGTTAGCCGTTATTCTTTGCTATCGTTATTTTGGACCAAACCAACCACCACCACTTTTTACAAACACCGAACCACAACCACCCTCACGACACCACCCACGCCAACCACGCCACCATTACAACAACCACACCACCAATCACCTTCTCACACCCACGCTACAACCCTCTCCGCATCGAAAACCGTCTCTGCCATGGAGAAAGAAGAAGGCGTTCCGATAACGCACGGATTTTTCCTCTTACTTTCCCGCGCTTTGGACGGAGGAGGGCCGAGTGGAGGGAGAATAGAGAGTGCTACCAGGATGATTGCTACGAAAAACCCCGACCACACGAGGGAAACGCCCCCCTTCTGGAAGTTTCCCGCAGGAGCTGGAAGGAGGGCGGGGTGAGAAAGGAGGGGGAATAAAGCGAGCGCTGAACGCAGCGAGGTGTGTGTGTCGTAAGAGAGGAAGCTGCGTGGAGAGAACCGAGTCTCTGTCGGGTTCGGAGAGTCTGGAGAAGCCAAGGAGCTGTGTGGAGGTCTGGGCTCGTGTCAGAGTCGGGAGCTTGGAACAGTCAGTCTGTGGAGGTCCGGGCGTCGCGAGGGAGACGCGGGCTGGAGGAGCAGCCCTGCTGTGTCGCGCGAACCTGCGCGTTCGTGTGGGAGAGCCGGAGAGAGCTCGCCTGCCACGCGGAAGGCCGAGTTCAACCGCGGCTACGCTAGCTGCCGTGGGGACGGGACGTCGCGACTCGCCCCATCAAGGCACCACGAGGGTGCAGGTAACCTGCAACGGTCTCGTGGGGCCTTTCGGTCACCAAAGCCCCACTTATAAAGGCCCACGGGCCCAGTCTGACTCCCTTGTCTGTGAGGGGGTCTTTTCTTGCTTTTATTTTTAATGAATGTTTGGCGCCGTGTCCCGTAAGTAGAAACTGTTAAGTGTACATTGATAATAACTAATAGACGGTGGTAACTCTTGGTCCTTGCTCGTGTTTTGTGCCCGTCCCGCGCATTGCTTGTTCGGTTGCATGACTGCATGCGTGTTTTGCAAACCTGCATATGTGCATGTGTGTAAATAAATGTGCTTAGTTGAATGTGAACCCGTTCGTTGTGTCATTTTCCCATATTGAACGCCGTATTGCTTTCGGAATGGTAGTTGTTTTTTAATAGCCGATAAAAGAATCGGGTCCGGCGACGTCTGGCGATAATACCCTGCTCGGTTATCCCAGAACGGAACGAACCGCTTAAGCGGTTCGTGTCAAGCAGGCCTTCGCCGAGGTACGGTCTCTTCGGTAGGTTACCCGCGCGAATACTTGGTATATCGATATTCGGCGATTGACCCTGTCGCGCGCGGGTAGAATACGGACTAGGCCGTGGGTGGGTTAAGAACCCACCCGTGACTGGTTTCTGGCGTTGTTCCAGGAAGTCGCGACTGAATTGCTCGTCCGGGTGGCGTGCGGCTGCTATTAGTGAAAAGCGGTCGTTCGCACGCTGGCGGGCGGCAAATTCGTAACACTGGTGTTCAGGAGTGTGGGATTCAAATCCATTCCGCCTCCAACCAAATTAACAGGAATCGGATCAGGGGTGTGTAGAGCGACCCTCGATTCCCATTAAATTGCGGGCTTTTAAATTGTTCCGAGAAGCAAGATGGCGGTTCAAGGCGAACGGAGCAGGGGTAATGGATTTAGAGATAGTAGAATCCATGGCCCAGACGAAATCCCCGAGCAGAGACATTCCTAATACACAGGATGAATTCTCCCCGCAAATAAACGTAGAGCTCGAAATGGGCGCAGTGGCTGGGGCGGCGGACGAACGGCCCCACGTGCGAACCCGCCACGGATCGGATGATGGAAATGTTTGAGGCGTTGATGAGCAAAATGGAAACATCCAAAATGAATAAAAACAAATGCGTGGCGAGAATAAAATGAATCGAATATGACAAACGAATGAAAGAAATGAGGGGTGAGATGCAGCGCGTGGGCGAGGCCTGCAGGCGGGCATAATTGCAATTGCGTGCAACGAAACGCGGACGGTGGAGTGCAAAATGGCGGCGCCACGTGCTGGAGCGAACGAGCTGAGGGGGAGTGTGGACTGTGTCGGCCCCGCGGTGGAGGACAAACTAATGCGGGAGACGTGTAAGACGAGACTCGTAACGGCAGAGAGAGAGAGTGACGGTGACAGAGAGGGAAATTAAATGGGGTGACTGCGACGTGTAAAGACACGTGGAAACGACGAAATAATAAAAGAAATAACAGAGACAAGGAGGTAGAAACGGTAAGAGAGAGACTACACGATAAAGACGGGTGAAAGACGAACACACACACATGGAGGTAGTGGAGGACGATGAGGGGGAGCTGGCAGAATGTGTCGTGACCCGGTGCAAGCAGCCGGATGCCTCCTCCAGGAACGAGGGGAGGAAATATTCCCCTAAATATTCCCCCTTGAAGCGGATCTCGACCAGGTGGGTCCGGTCGTGCGAGCGAGTTAAGAGGGGCGAGTGCTGTGGACGGGTGCACACGGAGCTTGGAGGGTTTGGAGACCCTGGGAACCTTTGTGGTGACGCGATTCCCCATTGTGAATGTCCCGGTGTGTGTGTTCACGAGTGTGGCGAGATGTGTGCTGAAAAGCGCGCATAGTGTGGGTGAAAGTTTGTGTGAAAGAAACCGCGTGTGTGAGTAAAATGGTGTGCGAGGTTGCGAGTGAGCCGAAGTGCGGTGCCTCCAGCACACCGTGTGTGGATGAAGCGCCGTGTGTGAGTGGAACCACGTGTGCGAGTGAAAGGGCATGCGTGAGTGAACGGCCGTGTGTGAGAGGGACCGTGTGTGTGAGGTCGCTGTATGTGAGGGAGATGGCGGTCGGCATGCGGGAACACGCAACCGGCGTGCCCGAGTGAGAGTGCCATCTCGAGGTGTGGTAAGCGTCGTGGCACGTGGGAGTTTGTTGCGTGGCACGTGGGAGTTTGTGCGCGAGAGTGCGACGACGACGGTGCCTGACGGTGGACAAAGGCCGAGTAGCCGCCGTAGCTATTTTGGGAACCGTGCCGGGTTTCCACGGCAGCGCGCTCGGGGTCCGTGCTGTGCTCCGCACGAGGCCGCCACGTGCGCGCCTGCGGGAGTGAAGCCCGGTCCGTAAACGACGGGTGATAGCCGATCCCGCGGATGACAGAAGGCAGGCTGGATATGGATTTGGACCGGATGGGTCTCCAGGCGAGCGTGTGTGAAGCTCCGACGAGCAGAGCACGTGCTCGCGTGGGGAACCCTCGAAATGCTAGGTTTGCTTTTAATGCGCAGGGTGACGTCGTGGCTGCATGGTCGGAATCCGGCAGGAGGGAAAATTCCTGCCGGATGGTACCGTCCGAGGAGGGACGAGGTGGGCGAAGCGCGCAGCAGCTGCCATGACCTCACGGGGAGGAGCGCAGGTTGCGAGTTGCTGCGCTGGAGCACGCATAACAAAGCAGCC
>CM068960.1:65671609-65685063 GCA_035128595.1 Eptatretus atami | reverse complement strand
TCATTCGTCTTGTAATCCTCTTTCTTTGTTTTCGTGTTTCTGTAACTCAGAAGCTTTCTTTTCTAATTCCTTTTTCAACGTCCCCAGCTCATCTTGTAATTCCTTCTCTTTGTTTTGGGTGTTTCTGTAACTCAGTTTTCTTTTCTAATTCCTTTCTCATCTCCGCACACTCCGACCTTGCTTTGGCTTCTAACTGTTCTTCCGGCTTCCCTTGTGTTTGTCTATCCGCCTTCCCGTTCCTCTGTCTCCGTTTTTACCTCCAGTCCCAGCTTATCAACTCTCTTCGTCATGTCTTGAAGTCTTTTCTCACACTCCACTATTTTTATTTCCTTCGTGCAGATCCGTCACCCCAATTAATTTTTCCCCTCGGTCACCGTCACTTTTTCCGTCACTCCACGCTTCTCGCCCAACACGTCTCCCGGATTATTTTTTCTCACCCGCCTTCACCGTGGGCCTGACAACCGTTGCACCCCCTCCCAGCTCGTTCGCTCCCACACGTGGCGTCGCATTACGCACCTTCGCTGTTGTTGCCTTCATGCCCGCCTGCAGGCTCCGGCCCATTTGCTGCGTTTCACCCCGCATTTCTTTTTTTTCTTCCTTCATTCCTTGTGCATTTGTTTCCATATTCTCGTTTATGCCTTTTATTTTCGTTTTTCATTTCGAGTGAGTTTCCATCCATTTTTTCGTTCATTCCATCCATTTTGCCGTTCATTTCGTTTGTGTTTGTTTCCATCTGCTTGTTCACTCCTTTTATTTCGCGTGCGTTTCCATCCATTTTTTCGTTCATTTCTGCCAGCATGGCGAATAGCCGGGCCATGTCGGTGCACTCAGCTGAGCCGATGCGGCCAGGATCGGGGGGTTTTGGTGGCGAGGGGGAGGGGAGGTGTTATACACCGGCGCCTTGCCGCCGCCGCCCACCATTTCGGGCCCTGGATTCGTTTGGGGGGGAAACTGTTCCTGCACACCAATGTCCTGCTCGGGGTCTACATCCTGGACCATGGATTCTACATCACTACACATATACATTTCTATTACCCCCGGCTCCCGCTCGCCTTGAGACGCCATCTTATTCCACGTAAGGGTTAATTTAATCGCTCGTAATTTAGAGGGAATCGGGGTCGCTCCCCTCACCCCTGGACGCACTCCTGTGAATTTAGCTGGAGACAGGAGGGTTTGTTTTCCCGCTCTCTGACACCAGTGTTGCGAATTCCGCCCCGTCGGCGTGCGATCGGCCACGCGACTCGAACCGCGACCGCCTCGCCCACCGGACGGACAATTCATCGTGACCCTCCCGGCTAACGCCGGGATCCAGTCACGGGTGGGCCTTTCGACTCACCACAATCGTGCCAATCGGCCACCCGCGTAGGATAGGGTTGTTCGCCAACTCGACCTACTCTAAGTACCCACGCGGATGGTAAACCGGGCGATCGTACCTCGCCGCAGGTCGACTCGGACACGAGCCGCTTGGGCGGGCCGTTCCGTACTATCGGGAAACCGAGCGGTGTTTATCGTCGACCTCGACGGTTCAGATTATTTACCGGGCGTTTTGCACCACTACGAACCCTTTACGTGAAGCAGGATGGAGGTTCAATTAAAGAAAAGACGAAGCGAAACGGAAAACAGTTCACACAATGCACATTTATTCCGCGGACACGAGCCACACTATAGCACGTATTTACAGCCACAATTAGCGATTGCACATATATCACATAGAACAAAGAAATGCACATATAAAAGGAGTTAAAAACCGACTACACGAACACGGACCACTTATACAGTTACTACCTTACAAGACACGGCGCCACAACACGCATTTACACCGAAGCAAAGAAAAGACCCCTCAAAGGCAAGGGAGTCAGACTGGGCCCGTGGCCTAATGCGCGTGGAACCTGGATGAGCGGCCAGGTCCACGAGACCGAAGGGTCCTACCCGCGCCCTCGTGGCGAGCCGCAGAATGTCGCTGCCGGCGGTGCCCCAAGTTCCGTTGGCACCTGCTTGAGTAAAGTGGGAACGGGGCCCCTTGTCGCACTCTCTCAGCGCGGGGGAAAGGGAATTGTTGATGCTCTGGGGAGGGAGTATGGCTGGCTTGCTCGAGTCCCGGCGACGCGCGACTCAACGCGACCTCGTCGTCCCGGACCCGAGCCTCCAGGTCTCCTCAGCCGATCGCCTCCGTGCCGTTCGCCTCCGCAGCCGTCTGCCCCACCTCTGCTTCGAGCTCCGTCTCCCGAATTTGCCCCACCGATCTGCTCGAGCTCCGTCTCCCGAATCTGCCCCACCGATCTGCTAACTCGACTCACTCGCTCGCCTTTTTATCGGCTTCAGGAAACCACATATGCAAATTCTCGGATCCAAACGACCTCAGGGGGAGCCACGCTCGCCGATTGGACGGAGAAAAGGGGGCGTGTATCATTCCTGATCCTCAAATTTGCATATGCCGATTTTCGTCAGGCGCGTCTGGAGGCGGGCCAAGCCGCCCCGCGCTTCCTGATTGGGTGGATCAGATGTGGGCGTGTAGCATTCCTTGATCCGAATCTCCTCAGAAAACCCGCCATCTGCACTCGCGTCTCGCGTGTATCGCTGAAGACAGCCCGACGCTCGGCGTCCACAGGTGGTGCGGAATGGCGTAGGAGAAGGTGGTGGAGGGTTTTGGCGGTGTCCGATGGCCATGGCGCTGTTTGGAATGGCGGTGATGTGAGTTTGCGGTAGCGAGTGGTGAGGTAGGTTGTGGCTGCTGGCGTTGTTGTTGTTGTTGTATCAAAACAAAGGTAAGAACAGAAAACGCCTAACTCAAAGGATCGGCAGCCCGAATGAATCACATTAATTCCTCCTATAACAATGGGTTTGGCTAACTACACATGTACTTAAGAAATATATCTCACCTACGGGACCTTTATGGTGTTGCGAATTTCCAGAGCCGTAACAATATATATATTATTTCTATAAAATGCATGTTAACAATTTAAATAAACATGAAAATACAATAAATACATTGTAAACTAGAAGGGCACTCGGAAGAGCGCATACCTCCGCATGTAAAGCCTGATCCACAAAGAATATCGGGCCCAATACATTTTTGAAATATCATGCTATACAGTACTAAATCGTTTTTGGCCCTATCAATGGTGAAGAATCACTTTTAAATTAAATAATTCTCGTATCCAGATCTGGATCAGATCTTCACCAAAATGAATCAGTTTGTCATGGTCACACACCCAACCTGTCCAAGTTTCATCCGAATCCATCCACAGCTTTTTGAGATATCGTGCTATATATGGTTTAACCCTATCTCTCAATGGTAAAGAATCACTTAAACAATTCTAGTAGTTTGATCCGGATATGGATCTTCGCCAAATATCATCAGTTCATCCTTGTCACACACCCAACCTGCCCACCAAATTTCATCCAGATCCATCCATAACTTTTTGAAGATATCCTGCACCCAGACAGACAGACAAACAGACAAGAGAGGTGAAAACATAACCTCCTTCACCCTTGGTGGTGGAGGTAATTAAACAAAAACACAACAGTTTTATATTTTAATTTATTACAAAACAGCGAGGTGGGTGAGGGTAAGAACATTACGTGCTCGTGTTGCACTCTGCCGTAAATGGAAAACGCAAGACTTATCTCAGGATGATGCATTAAGAGTGGGAGAGTGGTGGAGAGGGGAGTGGGAAAGGGGATTCAGTGATCGGAAGGCAGCATTAGCTTTACGATGAAGTCACCTGCAGCATTGCCACATATGAGAAGGGTAAGCCGACCCTTAACCACCTTACATTGAGCTCCGGAGCCAATCTTTCCTGCTTGGAGATGAATGTACGAGGTAGCATCCTCTTCCAGAATACCTTGAACATGACGTCACCGAAGGTGGACGGAGGTTATGTTTTTACTCCTGTTTGTTGCTTGCCAAATAGAAGATTCTGTGTTTAGTCTTTTGTGTCCGTAGTGTCCCACTTTTGTGAAAAAAAACAAAGAAAGAATGTTTGTTTTCGTGATGAGGCAGAATTTCAAATGAGCTACAATTGGCGAATATTACAAGTTGGCCATACCGGCAACCATCAGCAACCTCAGATCGCAGCTCTCTAGTTATAGATTATATCCATCGTCGTCGAAGGCAAAACTTAATAACCCGGCAACATCAACGGCATGTTCACCAGCATCCATTTGACGAATAACATCCAATTCATTTTTGAGATCTCCCGATTTGGTACTTTAGCCGTGTATTCTGGGTCTTGTAAGTTATGAAAATGCTCGATAATAAGAGGTCTGGCTTCTTTTTTTTTTAATGATGAGATTTCACCACCACAAAGCCAAAAGGCACTCAAGTGGGGCTACAAAAGCAATGAAAGTGTGAATTGAGGTGAAGCAAATCGGGCCGTGGTATTAATTACGTGACGATGTATTTGCGAAATGATGTGAAAAGAATCAGGTTATTACTGTAGCACGATATTTCCAAAAGTTGTGGACAGATTATGAAAAACGTGGTGGATGAGTTTGATAGGTGACAAGAACAAGCAGTTAATTCTGGTTCAAGTCCGGATCCAGATCGGCCCATCAGTGGGAAACAAACCATAAACTGTTCAGTCTGACAGAGGTATGTGCTCTACGAGTACCGTTCTAGTTGTGATTTTAGTGTCTCACCTTTTGCAGTCTTGCTCTTACTTTGACAGAGAATTGTAAATTATTCAATCCAAGCTGTGGCATCGACGAGCAAAAACTCATTTCCCCTTGTCTGTTCCATTAGTGAGACCTTAATTCTCATGGTAGCTACTCTCGGTTGCATTGTCCACCAGGGTATGGGGGGCCAGCATGGCTATTTTGGTTTGTGGTTGGACTGTGACTATGGGAAAGGCCACAGCCGTGCTAAGCCAAGCTGTACAACGTATGGCAGCCCACAGCTGTCTGCACATGAAGACTTCAATGTTGCATGCTTGGAGGTGTGGCTCTGGTGAGCCAGCATTGAAGGGAAGGTGAGAGGTGTTTCACACAGACACTGCAACACCATCATTTACATTTGGTCTGGCAGTCTGTGCGATTTAAACTAGTATCTGGATTGTAAAATGACAGGATTGGAAACAACAACCATGCAAGCTGTAAAGCTATGGAACAAAGAGTAAGTTTCATGAATGGATATGCATCCGACCGTCTTTGTTCTCCATGTGATTGGAGGGATAAAGATGAAATCGATTGATTGACCTCCTCTTCATCTCGCCCACAAATTACAAAGGGTCTTGATGGGCGTAGTGTCCTGGATGCTGATCCAGAGACCCAAGCCATCCTGGAGATGGTGGGCAAGAGCAGACACAGCACAGGCTTGCGAGAGCCACATGAAGAAGAATGAAGAATCCTGCTGTTGAAAGACAAGTCATCAAAGCAAAGAGAATTTGTGACTCATTTAATACTTCAGCTTGCTTTGGGGTTTTATAAATAAATCTCAGGACTGGCAGGATGGTCTCGCTGTATGCACACTCACCTCCTGAGCCGTTTACCCTGGGTTTGAATCCCGACCCAGCTATAAACTGTCGTCCTGGTGTTTCACGAGCAAGGGGATTCATCGACGTGTGTGCGTCGTCCTTCCAATGGACGTTAACTGGGTGTCCCATCTGCCAGCATTATTTGGTGGACGTTAAAGATCCCACTTTAAAGATTTAAAGATAAAGGTCTTTCAAAGAGTAGGCAAGCTATCGCCAGCACCATGGCCAAATTCCAAATTACTTCTTTAACTTACATGGGGGCACTGTGTCAGCAGCACAGCCACACTCCCTGTAATGATCGCGACCAGCAGTTCGAAGCTGCAAAGAAATCGATGAAATAAATAATGATAGGTTTCTGCAACTATTTATTTTTGTATTTAACTTTGAGATGCAAATGGTGTATTTTGACTTGGTTGATCAATTGGTAAAGTTAAAAATGCAGGGTTAGTGGTGTTACGGTAGTATGTTGTCAATTTGAGATAACGGGAAACACCATTGAGGATGAGTGTTTGAATGCCCTTTACCCATGCGTGTTTTCGTGCTCACTTTGAGTGTTGATAATGGTTTATATCATTTAATTACACATTGCTGTGATCATCGACTTGTGCAAATTGTTCAGCTTCTTACTTTTACAATTGAATAGCCATCAAATGTCATTTTCTTTCCCCATTAAAGGGATGATACAATTCACAAGGATATTTGTTTGTTCTCGAGTCCAACACACCTGGACCAAATTGCCTTTTACCTCCACCATTGAAGGTGGACAGAGGTTGTTCTCACCAATTTTTGTTTGTCTGTGAGCAGGATATCTCAAAACGTTTGGGGAGGATTTGATGAAATTTGGTGGATAGGATGTAGGTGTGACAAGGACGAATTGATTCGATTTGTGAAGATCTGGATCCTGAGTTTTACGTGATTCTTCACCATTGTGGATCGGACCGAAAGTAATATTTCAAAAAGTTATGGATGGATTTGGATAAGTTTTGTTCGACGAGTTGAGCAGGTGACGAGAACAAGCAGATTCGATTTTGGTTCAGGGCCGATTAATCTTCATCTGAAAAATCTGAAACTTCATATATCTGATCTACGACCGAGGTGAGTGAAGAATTAAATCTTATGATGTCATTGGTCACGTGGTCTGGTGGCCATATTGGATTGAAAATAAAAAACATTTTAAAAATCTTCTCCAGAACCGCTTAACCGATCATATCAAACTTCATACATGTGATCGAGTAGCCATGGGGAATATAGTTTGAATATTTGTCATATTCACCTTCATTGACTCGATTTAACCTTAATGTGCACAAATGTGGTTGTTAAATTGCCTAATAATGTAATAAATAAAACTTGGCTCGTCCGTCTGTCTAAGTTCGCATTTTTTTGCAGCAAGACGTCTGGGCCACCAACCACCAAATTTGGTACATAGACCAAGTCCGACCCGGGGATTGTCCTCAGCGTTTTTCATCCACCACCTCGACCTTTAAGACCCCTTACACCTTGAGAAAGATTAGACAGCTTGGACCCTTGTCTATTTAGATATTTGGACCTTTTTAGACCCTTTTACATGCTTGAGAGTTTCGACCCTGAGATACTAACTACAATTGGAACGTACCCTTCAGACCATTTAGAACCTTTTAAGCACATATCACACAAACATCTATCGTCTTCTTATAGAACACAGACTATACATTTTTCAGCAAGTAATGCACAAACTCGCCCACCCAAAGTGTGCGTGCTCTGCTATTTATAATAATTAATTAGTCGGGAAATTGCCGAAGGAGTTTTTTTTTTAATTTTTCTAGAAGCTTATATGTTCGTACACACACATTTAATATACACTGTGCAAAAATTATTTTTGGGAGGGGAGTGGAGTGATTGATCCATCCATCCATTGGTACCATACTCTGTGCAGAGCGTTGGTGCTGCTTAAGCAGTCTCTTGAGCTGTTGGCGCAATCCTGGATGGGTCGCCACTCTGACACAGGATACCAGCAAGCTGGTACTCATTTTGCCGACCTCAGAAGGAGTCAACCCCACCTGGTATTGATTCAAAGCCAAGCAGGATTTTAACTCAGGACCCTCAGATCACAAGCCCACCACTCTCGCCATTAAGCAAACAGCAGGCATATGGATGGATGGACCACCAATAATCGTTTTCTTTCTGCTGGCTTTTTCGCTCTTTGGCTTGTTTTCAGACGGGAAAAGGTGATTTATTACCTCTGCACCGAAGTGGATGGAGGTTGCTTTCACCCCTGTATGTCTCTTGTCTGTCTATTTGTTTGTATGTCATCGCCTACAGGTCACAATTTTAAACCGATCTTCACAAAATTCACCATATGGTAGAGTTCATAATAAGCAAAAAAACCTATTGTTTTTGAAGTTGAAAGGTCAAAAGGTCAACATAGATTAAAGGTCAGCAATGTCAAATTTCTAAAATCCTTAATTTTCATCCGATTGACTCGAAATTTGAACAGGATTTGTGTGTCGTGTCACTGAATTTCAACCACCAATTATTTTTGAGGTCAATCGGCCAAAAGGTCACCAACTTAGGTGAGATTTCTGAAATCCTCAATTTTCATCTGATTGATTAGAAATTTGAAGAGATTAGAAATGGAAAACTCAAAAGACAGCTCAACACAAAACAGCAATGCGCCGTCCTTCTTTGGTAATAATAATGCCTAATAATAAGTATTTATTATTTTTAATTTATTCTTTTTTGTGATCATTTATATGCACTTCAATCTCTGGTTCGTCTTCATCTTTGTTCGTATGCAGCACAAGATGTGGGTCTTTGCTGAGGTAGTTGTGCGCTGATGCAATGCCTCTGCTGTAGCAGATTTGAATTTGACTGTCTGGCAATAGCATCACTAGTGACTTCATGTAGTCGATACACGTGAGTGCCGTTATCCATCATACATGATCAGCATGAGGCAGGGAATCAGGCGCATGATAGTTCGTAGACACGTGGGACCCTTAAGGTCACAAACTAATGTCAGCAGATAGACATCTGTTTAACTCCATCCGAAGAATGGCACACACATTGATGAGTCACCCGACCTGTGAAACACCGGGATTACAGTTTATAGCTGGTTCAGGATTCAAACCAGGGCGAGACAGCTTATAGCCGAGTGTGCGTACCTCAAGGCCATCCTGCCAGCCCTTTTCTCAATAAAGAAAGTTTAACCAACTGGATAATACGCAATGCAGCGATGTCGAAATCTGAGTGAGAATAATTCGAAATTTTCAAAATGTTTCATTTCACTCATTTTAAGCAGATGTTCAAACCAAAACATTCAACACTGAGCTTTGCGGCGAAGTGGAAGTGATTTTTGCTCGGGCCATGTACAAGCAGCAAGGAAGGTTGATGAAGGTGATGTGAGCTCACTTTCAAACAGACGGAAGATAACTTCGGGCAAATTATAGAGTGAATCGAGCAGAATGTTTGTGAAGTACGACATGTTGTCTTTTGATTCAATCTGTCAGCGAAGCGACGCTTACATTCACTCGTAAATAATAAAAACCATTGCTGTTTCTTGAACTTGTGAGAATCTCGTTTCAAATACTCTTGGAATGCTCCCTCACACTCGTGTCAAGATTGATAACTACCCGATGCAACTGGTATTTCCATTGTTGCCAGTCTAGGCTGCAATGGAGGGGTTTCAGCAGCAACAATTGAAGCAAGCTTGCCATCACACTGGAATTTCAGACCAAGCTACTTCCACAACTTTGGCCTCACATCATCTTACATTATTTTTTATTGAACAAGTGCTAAAGCTTGACCTGGTGAAACATACCGCAGCATACTTCTTTCTAATAATTGGGCCAGCTGCCTTACCTGGCTTCCAGATGAAATGGTAGGCCCTATTCCATTAAATGGCATATGTGAGACATCTATGCATGCTTCTATCAAGATTAATTTGGCCATGTCCTTCAAATGCTGAATGTGGAGTGCTGCCGTAAAGTTGACTGCATCTAAAACTGCCGTCCTGCACAGTGCGGTGCCAGAACTGGGCATGTATTTGGAGCACACCTTTATGTTAATTTGAGATGTGTTGTGCAATGTAATTGCTACACGAGGTCAATAGGTTAACGTCGTGAGAACTGCCATTCTAATGCAGTGCATTATAAGATTTCCCACTGTTGTTCAGTTGGGATTAATTTGAGGGCTCTGGCTTGTCTCTGAAGATATTGTTACGGCTGTGGAAATTCGCAGAACACCATATAGGTCCTTAGTTCAGTTATATCGCTAAGTGTGTGTTCAGATAGATTTCCCCACGTGGTCTAAAGGGAATTATTCGTGTTATCAGGGCTGTGATCTTTGAGTTAGCCGTTATTCTTTGCTATCGTTATTTTGGACCAAACACAACCACCAACCACCTTTTACAAACACCGAACCACACCACCCTCACGACACCACCCACGCCACCACGCCACCATTACAACAACCACACCACCAATCACCTTCTCACACCCACGCTACAACCCTCTCCGCATCGAAAACCGTCTCTGCCATGGAGAAAGAAGAAGGCGTTCCGATAACGCACGGATTTTTCCTCTTACTTTCCCGCGCTTTGGACGGAGGAGGGCGAGTGGAGGGAGAATAGAGAGTGCTACCAGGATGATTGCTACGAAAAACCCCGACCACACGAGGGAAACGCCCCCCTTCTGGAAGTTTCCCGCAGGAGCTGGAAGGAGGGCGGGGTGAGAAAGGAGGGGGAATAAAGCGAGCGCTGAACGCAGCGAGGTGTGTGTGTCGTAAGAGAGGAAGCTGCGTGGAGAGAACCGAGTCTCTGTCGGGTTCGGAGAGTCTGGAGAAGCCAAGGAGCTGTGTGGAGGTCTGGGCTCGTGTCAGAGTCGGGAGCTTGGAACAGTCAGTCTGTGGAGGTCCGGGCGTCGCGAGGGAGACGCGGGCTGGAGGAGCAGCCCTGCTGTGTCGCGCGAACCTGCGCGTTCGTGTGGAGAGCGGAGAGAGCTCGCCTGCCACGCGGAAGGCCGAGTTCAACCGCGGCTACGCTAGCTGCCGTGGGACGGGACGTCGCGACTCGCCCCATCAAGGCACCACGAGGGTGCAGGTAACCTGCAACGGTCTCGTGGGGCCTTTCGGTCACCAAAGCCCCACGTTATAAAGGCCCACGGGCCCAGTCTGACTCCCTTGTCTGTGAGGGGGTCTTTTCTTGCTTTTATTTTTAATGAATGTTTGGCGCCGTGTCCCGTAAGTAGAAACTGTTAAGTGTACATTGATAATAACTAATAGACGGTGGTAACTCTTGGTCCTTGCTCGTGTTTTGTGCCCGTCCCGCGCATTGCTTGTTCGGTTGCATGACTGCATGCGTGTTTTTGCAAACCTGCATATGTGCATGTGTGTAAATAAATGTGCTTAGTTGAATGTGAACCCGTTCGTTGTGTCATTTTCCCATATTGAACGCCGTATTGCTTTCGGAATGGTAGTTGTTTTTTAATAGCCGATAAAAGAATCGGGTCCGGCGACGTCTGGCGATAATACCCTGCTCGTTATCCAGAACGGAACGAACCGCTTAAGCGGTTCGTGTCCAAGCAGGCCTTCGCCGAGGTACGGTTCTTCGGTAGGTTACCCGCGCGAATACTTGGTATATCGATATTCGGCGATTGACCCTGTCGCGCGCGGGTAGAATACGACTAGGCCGTGGGTGGGTTAAGAACCCACCCGTGACTGGTTTCTGGCGTTGTTCAGGAAGTCGCGACTGAATTGCTCGTCCGGTGGCGTGCGGCTGCTATTAGTGAAAAGCGGTCGTTCGCACGCTGGGCGGGCGGCAAATTCGTAACACTGGTGTTCAGGAGTGTGGGATTCAAATCCATTCCGCCTCCACCAAATTAACAGGAATCGGATCAGGGGTGTGTAGAGCGACCCTCGATTCCCATTAAATTGCGGGCTTTTAAATTGTTCCGAGAAGCAAGATGGCGGTTCAAGGCGAACGGGAGCAGGGGTAATGGATTTAGAGATAGTAGAATCCATGGCCCAGACGAAATCCCCGAGCAGGACATTCCTAATACACAGGATGAATTCTCCCCGCAAATAAACGTAGAGCTCGAAATGGGCGCAGTGGTGGGGCGGCGGACGAACGGCCCCACGTGCGAACCCGCCACGGATCGGATGATGGAAATGTTTGAGGCGTTGATGAGCAAAATGGAAACATCCAAAATGAATAAAAACAAATGCGTGGCAGAATAAAATGAATGCGAATATGACAAACGAAATGAAAGAAATGAGGGGTGAGATGCAGCGCGTGGGCGAGGCCTGCAGGCGGGCATAATTGCAATTGCGTGCAACGAAACGCGGACGGTGGAGTGCAAAATGGCGGCGCCACGTGCTGGAGCGAACGAGCTGAGGGGGAGTGTGGACTGTGTCGGCCCCGCGGTGGAGGACAAACTAATGCGGGAGACGTGTAAGACGAGACTCGTAACGGCAGAGAGAGAGAGTGACGGTGACAGAGAGGGAAATTAAATGGGGTGACTGCGACGTGTAAGAGACACGTGGAAACGACGAAATAATAAAAGAAATAACAGAGACAAGGAGGTAGAAACGGTAGAGAGAGAGACTACACGATAAAGACGGGTGAAAGACGAACACACACACATGGAGGTAGTGGAGGACGATGAGGGGGAGCTGGCAGAATGTGTCGTGACCCGGTGCAAGCAGCCGGATGCCTCCTCCAGGAACGAGGGGAGGAAATATTCCCCTAAATATTCCCCCTTGAAGCGGATCTCGACCAGGTGGGTCCGGTCGTGCGAGCGAGTTAAGAGGGGCGAGTGCTGTGGACGGGTGCACACGGAGCTTGGAGGGTTTGGAGACCCTGGGAACCTTTGTGGTGACGCGATTCCCCATTGTGAATGTCCCGGTGTGTGTGTTCACGAGTGTGGCGAGATGTGTGCTGAAAAGCGCGCATAGTGTGGGTGAAAGTTTGTGTGAAAGAAACCGCGTGTGTGAGTAAAATGGTGTGCGAGGTTGCGAGTGAGCCGAAGTGCGGTGCCTCCAGCACACCGTGTGTGGATGAAGCGCGCGTGTGTGAGTGGAACCACGTGTGCGAGTGAAAGGGCATGCGTGAGTGAACGGCCGTGTGTGAGAGGGACCGTGTGTGTGAGGTCGCTGTATGTGAGGGAGATGGCGGTCGGCATGCGGGAACACGCAACCGGCGTGCCGAGTGAGAGTGCCATCTCGAGGTGGTAAGCGTCGTGGCACGTGGGAGTTTGTTGCGCGAGAGTGCGAGCGACGACGGTGCCTGACGGTGGCAAAGGCCGAGTAGCCGCCGTAGCTATTTTGGGAACCGTGCCGGGTTTCCACGCAGCGCGCTCGGGGTCCGTGCTGTGCTCCGCACGAGGCCGCCACGTGCGCGCCTGCGGGAGTGAAGCCCGGTCCGTAAACGCACGCGGTGGATTAGCCGATCCCGCGGATGGACAGAAGGCAGGCTGGATATGGATTTGGACGTGGATATGGATTTGGACCGGATGGGTTCTCCAGGCGAGCGTGTGTGAAGCTCCGACGAGCAGAGCACGTGCTCGCGTGGGGAACCCCTCGAAATGCTAGGTTTGCTTTTAATGCGCAGGGTGACGTCGTGGCTGCATGGTCGGAATCCGGCAGGAGGGAAAATTCCTGCCGGATGGTACCGTCCGAGGAGGGACGAGGTGGGCGAAGCGCGAGCAGCTGCCATGACCTCACGGGGAGGGAGCGCAGGTTGCGAGTTGCTGCGCTGGAGCACGCATAAAAAAAAAGCAAGCCTCGCTTCGGGTGAACAGGATTTCCGGGCAGGGGTGGAAGACCCCCCTGTCCCGGGCACAGGATGGAACTAGTTAGGGGGAAGGGTTAGTGTTAGTTCGACCGGCTTCATGGGGCAGGGATAAGTCCTCATGGGGCCCGTGGAATGGATTAGTTAGAGGGATTTCGGTTGAGATTTAGGAGGGAGATGGGAAATAATATTTGGAGACAGTGACAGACTTTGGATGTGTA
>CM068960.1:65635084-65645127 GCA_035128595.1 Eptatretus atami | reverse complement strand
TATATATATATATGTAGTTACAGATCCCAGGTTCGGGGCTTGCCACAAGGGGAAGCACTCGTGTCCCTCCCGAATGCCCAGTCCTGAGGCCGCCGGGCACAGATAACTCCGCGTACTGGTGGGTTTCTAAGCAACCATGAACTCCAATTGCTACCGCTAATCCTGGCAGGGTTACACTACTTCGCATGTTTCCATTTCCAGTGGATTGACTCCACCAAGCGAGTTTTATGCCCTCGATGCGTACTTGCGTTCATTTACCATATCAGGTGCAGCCGAGTGGAGCTGCCAAGTATGTACCGGCTAATAAGCAAATCAGGTGGGGGTACAACTTCCCGTCTAAGTCTACTTGTGCACTGTGTCAGACCAATAAAGGAAATGACAACCAAGACAGATTGGAAATAACAACAAACAATTATTTATTACAAACACACAAGCAAGCAATCATTTAAAAGGGATTATCCACAAGCAAGAATGCAAAATGTAGATAAGAGCAGATTTAACCAGAACATATATTTATTCTTATTTAATATTAGTTACATGAAGGACACATGGCCATCATTCACTCAGGGGAGAAGAATAAAACAAGAAGAACTTCAAAAATAAGTCTTTTCTTTTCTCCCTCACCTCACAGCCTGACGGCTGTGCAAGCCCAAATACATCGGAGAATGCGGAGGAAAATGGATGGGGAAGATGGGCGATGGCAATGTGGCATGGTGAGACACGCATCCGCGTCCCTGAGGTTCCCAGACCCAATAGGCAAGTCCTCTCTGGCGGTCCAAATATGCCAGTTAGATATGTGACTTGCCCTCCACTGCCTCAGCTTCTTCATCCTCAGGCACTCATTGATGAGGTGCTACCATTCACCCTCCTCGTCCTTCGTGGCGGACAGGATCGAGACCGCAGGACGATGTTCGTGGAAGAAGTGTTCTTTTTCCCATCAGAAGCTTGACACCAACTGCTCTTGAAACCTTTCTCTTTCTTCACCCTCACACACTTTTTGTTTTCCTTCTCTCACAAGCCTTCTACGTCTCTGAGCCTTCTGTGTCACTTAGCCTTCTGCATCTCTCTCTCTCTCTCTCAGCCTTCCTCTCGTGAGCTCTTTCCGACTTGGCTCATGTGAACCTGTCCCTCATTGGTCCGCAGCCGATGGGGGCGGGTCCACGATGTGGCTTGTGGAAAATGCCACGTCATTCTGAGGAAATGCTCAATACAGCCCCTGCCCCTCCTTTCACGCACCCAAGGCCACGCCGAGAGCACTCAGCCCCTCCCCGCGCACGCAAAACGTCCCCTGCACTGTATGCTCAGTTTCACACGTGAGAAGTGCCATCCTGCAAGGCCATAAACACCAAGCGTCACGCGCCGTGCCATGAACATGCATGTAAGAACGGAGTACCAGAGTTGGTGTCAAAGCTACCCAATGCTCGCCTGTTTATACATTTATCGTTTTTTAAAAAGACAGGTCTAATAATTAATATTTTTTATAAAGCATTGCAGTGAAGATAATTATAAAGCAATATATGTATTTGTATATTGTAATCAGTAACAAGAGCGCAAGTGAGCACAATATACGCCCTAACAAGAAGGTATATACAGAATTGTGCTACTACATGGAAAACAGCATCCTGGTTGCCATGGCAACCACTTTAGAGACGAACGTATGTCGCTACACACCGTCTCCACAGTCTACCTATGTACCAAATATGAAACGTGAAAGTTGAAAACTTTGGGAGTTAGAGTGCGGACAGGAACTGATGGAAAACGCATCCTGGTTACCATGGCAACCAGTTTAGATGACGAACGTATGTCATGACACACCGTCTCCACATGCTGTACCTATTTACCAAATATGAAACGTGAAAGTTGAAAACTTTGGGAATTAGAGTGCGGACAGGAACGGATGGAAAACAGCATCCTGCTTGCCATGGCAACCACTTTAGATGACGAACGCATGTCATGACACACCGTCTCCACAGTCTGTACCTATGTACCAAATATGAAACGTGAAAGTTGAAAACTTTGGGAGTTAGAGTGCGGACAGGAACGGATGGAAACAGCATCCTGGTTGCCATGACAACCACTTTAGATGATGAACGTATGTCGCGAACCACCGTCTCCACAGTCTGTACCTATGTACAAATATGAAACGTGAAAGTTGAAAAGTTTGGGAGTTAGAGTGGGGACAGGAACGGACGGAAACAGCATCCTGGTGCCATGGCAACCACTTTAGATGACGAACGTATGTTGCGACACACCGTCTCCACAGTCTGTACCTATGTACCAAATATGAAACGTGAAAGTTGAAAACTTTGGGAGTTAGAGTGCGGACAGGAACGGATGGAAAACAGCATCCCGGTTGCCTGGCAACCACTTTAGATGACGAAGGTATGTCGTGACACACCGTCTCCACAGTCTGTACCTATGTACCAAATATGAAACGTGAAAGTTGAAAACTTTGGGAGTTAGAGTGCGGACAGGAACGGACGGACGGACAGACAGACAGACAGACAGACAGACGGACGGACGACCGGTATCACATAATACGCCCCGATATATATATATATATATATATTATATATATAATATATATATATATACATTGGGCGTATAAAAAAGTGTGGTAGATAAAAAACATTAGAAAGGAAACTAGAGGGGGAGCACTCGGGAGAGTGCAAAACCTCCGCCGCCAATACTGCTGGGTCACTCAAGTGAACCTTATATCTTATTCATTAAATATGATGTCAACAGTGCTGACAGTTATAGTTCTTTTCTCCAACATTTTTTTTGGGGGGGGGGGGCGGGTGGAAATCACTCAAAACATGTAGAAATGCAAAAAAAAAGAATCGAAATTTTGTTGAAAAAAAAGTTGCAAAAATTTTTTTTTCTCTAAATTTTTTTTTTGGGGGGGGGGGGGGGTTGGAAATCACTTAAAACATGTAGAAATGCAAAAAAAAAAATTTTTTTTTCTCTAAAAAATTTTTGGGGGGGGACCAAGTCCAAAATCTAATGGCATGATCCTTGGACCATACCTAACCCCCCCACCAAGTTTCGTCGAAATCCTAATCACTTAAAACATGGATAAATGCAAAAAAAGAAATCGAAATTTTGTTGAAAAAAAAGTTGCAAAAATTTTTTTTTCTCTAACAATTTTTTTTGGGGGGGCAGGGGGTTGGAAATCACTTAAAACATGTAGAAATGCAAAAAAAATATTTTTTTTTCTTTAAATTTTTTTTTTGGGGGGGGGGGGTTGGAAATCACTAAAACATGTAGAAATGCAAAAAAAATATAAAAACATTTTCTCTAACAATTTTTTTTTTGGGGGGGGACCAAGTCCAAAATCTAATGGCATGATCCTTGGACCATACCTAACCCCCACCAAGTTTCGTCGAAATCCTAATCACTTAAAACATGAAGAAATGCAAAAAAAGAAATCGAAATTGTTTGAAAAAAGTTGCAAAAATTTTTTTTTTCTCTAACAATTTTTTTGCGGGGGGGGGGGGGGGGTTGGAAATCACTTAAAACATGTAGAAATGCAAAAAAAAAAATTTTTTTTGGGGAGGGGGTTGAAATCATTTAAAACATGTAGAAATGCAAAAAAAAAAAAAACATTTCTCTAACAATTTTTTTTTTGGGGGGGGGGGGGACCAAGTCCAAAATCTAATGGCATGATCCTTGGACCATACCTAACCCCCACCAAGCTTCGTCGAAATCCGTCAAGGAGTTTTTCCGTAATACTGTTCACAAACAAACAAACAAACAAACAAACAGAAAGGGGTGAAAACAGTAACCTCCGATCTTCGATGGCGGAGGTTAAAAATAACTTGCATCAAAAAATTTAACATTTTCACGCTCACGCTCACGCCGGGGGTATCGCTATAGCTCTCTGTTCTTCGAACAGGCGAGCTAAAAAACGGAGAGGGGTTTCGCTGGACCGAGGGATGACCGAACGGCCACGGGGTTGAAGGCAAGACCGATGGGGTGAAGGTATTATATAAAGTGATTGCTAAGAGAGAAGTATGAAAATAAGGAATAACATACCAAAATCTCTGGTTGTGTGTGTCTGGATCGGAGGCATTCAGCTTGATTATAGTTGTTCCTGTAGGCATGTTCTCTGGCTCTTCCATGACCAAAACAGGGTCAGAAAACACAGGTGGTTCATTCCGGTCTTTCACTTGTAGCTTAATGGTGAGAGTTGCATTGGGGCCAACTGTTGTGCGATCTACTAGTGGAACCTCGTTTGTGACGCTGACTATCAGAACATAATTGGCCATCGTTTCATAATCAAGTGCCTGAGAGGAAAGACCACAGACAGTGGTATTAGTGTGACTTCTCATTCAAATTGTAGTAGCATTCTAAATTCAGCTAAAATGTTGACATCAGGAGGTGCAATTATTTAATTACTTTGATCACCAAAAAGACCTCGGAATTAAAAAAATTAATTATTTTACGATCAAAAAGACCGCTTTTAGGTCCACATAAGCTGCCATTTTTATGGTATGTACTTTCAAACAGGGAAATAAACAAAACTTTCGACACTCAACTTACTTCAATAACCTCTAATATTCCAATGTTAGTATCAGGATCTGTGCTGATGTTGAAATGACTATAAGGGTCTCCACTGGTGATGTTGAAAACAGCAAGCCAGTTTGGAGATCCTGGTGCATCATCATCAAAGACAGTGAGGTTCAGTATGTGCCCATAAGTCCCCTCTTCGACGGCCAGGCTCACCTGGTGGGGAGAAGATGTGGGGCAGCAAGATGGTGTTAATAAACCTGCATGTAATCAAGTTACCTAAGAACAAATTTTCCAACTACAATTTGAAACTAAAAGTACAACAAAGTTTCAGTTGATCTCCATGAATGAAATGTACAGATTTGATGAAAAAAAAACTTCCTGATTATGAGTAAAGCAGAAAAATAATGAGAAACTAATGGTTAGGCTGATGAACGTTTATAGTTAATAAGAGGGCTTTAAGTACTAACTGCAACTCTCTGTTCATATAATTAGGAGACTTGGTGAGTTTGAGAATAAAGCAGATTCTATATGGTGTAATCGGTATTTTTTTTCCCAATAGACAAACTAACTAAAATCACAGTTTAAGGGTGAAGAAGCAAAGATAACCTTATATGAATGCAGATTAACTTCGCAGAGCAAGGTATTGATATCTCTCATGGATAAAGTGGAAGTAGATACACTGATACAGCAACTTGTTTTTAAAGAACTAAACATACAGCATGTGTATGCTGAATCATGAACGCAGTACAGAGTGGCGCATTCAGCATTTTGTCCCACTTCTTCCATGTGCACTGCACAGTCTGGAAAGGCTAATCTAAGCACAGTTTAAACTGAAATTTGGACACGACAGTGAACAATGATTTGGCTTTTTCGGGTATTTTTGATTTATTGATTAATTAATCAATTAATTATTCATTTTTCAATGAATTACTTAATTTTCAAACAGTTACAGATTAGGATGAAACAGTGGTGGTTTTGGTATGCTATTAGCCAATTGATTAGGAAATTAATTATTTTACGATTATTATTTATTTTAATTATTCAATTCACCAATCAATTATTGTACACTGCTCCCTCCAGATTCGGTCTCCATGTGCTGCATGGTGGCATCGCCGGGTGACGAAGGCGCCCCGGCAATGTCACGCACTGGAGGATTTGTTATTTATTTATTTGGCCGGGAGCGGTGTACTTTGAATGTACCTCCACTTGTTTGAAATTTATTTGTGATATAAAAAGGTCGAAGTGGTCTGAATGGTCAGAGGTCTATGCTGTCTAATCTGTCTGAAGGGTGTAAGGAGTCTAAATGGTGTTAAGGTCGAAGGGGTCTAAAGAGTCTTTTGGAGTCATTGATGACTTTTGGGTCCTTGGGGACTTTCGGGTCTTCAGGGTTTTTGGGTCCTCGGGGAACTAACGTTCAAACAGGACGTGATTAACAGACATATAGTCTTCATGGACTGATGGATGGCTTCACCACCTCACTGCCTCACTGCCTCACCGTGCTTTTCGTTTTTTGTATATACAGATATACGTATGTCGGTATTGAGGGTCAGGGAAGAGCAGAACGACATGGTGCAATGGATCAACAGACTAAATCGGGCAAAGGGAAAACTGTGGTGCCAACAAATGGATCCACCACAGCAGATTTTTTGTATACCTTGTCGAGGCTCGTATGAGAGCAAACACACAATGCACAGCAAGGGGGGACATGAGACAAGAGGGGTGGGAGTGGGAAGGACAAAACAGTGGGGACAGAGACATTAGGAGTTCTGTGGAAGGGAGAGGGATGGGGCGGGGAACATGGGGAATACAAGATGGACATAGGGAAGACACATGAAGGCCTATAGGGAAGAATGGGAATGATAGAGTGAGGGAGTTATTCCAAAGGTGGAAAAAAGAGGAATGAGAGAGTGAAGGTGAGCAGTGATTCGTGATTTTGGTAGTTTTACCAGAAGGGGGTTGTTGGCAGACCTTGAGCGCCCTGCGGAAATGTGGTGGGGACAATAGCAGAGAGAGCGGGGGGGGGGGGGGGCGAGGCTGGAGAGGAGACGGTAGAAGACAGGCCACCGACCAACCTGCGGTGAGAGAGTGAGAGGCCCAAAGACTAGCATCATCGCGGGAGATGCCAATGATCCAAAATGCCTTGGTTTCCACAGCGTGAAGCCAAGAAAGGTGAGAGGAAGGAGCACCATCCCAGAGGGGAGAGCAGTACTCCATCAGGTTGCAGACGAAAGCTTTGTAAGTGGTCAGGAGCTCAGCGTGGGCCGAGGAAGGACTTTGCACGACGGGAGATTCCAGTCGGTGACTGGCTTTGAGGCGAGGTTTGAAATGTGGCTTTCCCAGGAAAGGTCATGACAGATAGTGAGTCCAGAAGCTTGAAAGAAGGACTTCTTCCAGAGGATTGTTGAGAAAGTGGATGGGGGGGTTTCTAAACGGTCCTTCGGAGAGACATAGTGAGATTGTGAGATTTGTCAGGATTGAAAGACATGTTCCACGTGTTGGACCAGTTTGTGATTTTACCCAGATCTGCAGAGAGCGAAGAAGCTGCGCTTGCCGGTCTGAGGGATGACAGATGGTACGGCAGAGGGTGGAGTCATCAGCAAAGAGATAAAGAGGATAATTGTCAGAGATGGAGTTGATATTGTCAGAGAAGGGTGAGAACATGGTCTCAGTGGGTGTAGTAAAGGTCATTAGTAAAAAGGGAGAGACCATGACATGAGCTGCAGAATTGAAATTCCATAGGGAAGATGTCATGACAGATTCAAGAAGACAGTTCAACAGGCAGAAAAATGTGTGTATGAAAGAATGGAGGTGACAGTTGAGCTTAGACTTGGTGAGGATAACAATGAACGGGTTTCTGGCAGACCTGTGCAACCTGGAGGGGCTGGGGCTCAGCAGAGGCGTGAGATAGTAGTAGGAGCAAGACCCGAGTAGAGGCTGTAAAAAAACCCCCAAAAAAACCCTGCATCCCATGAGCGAAAAGAAGACTCTGAGACTAACCTTTCTGATGTTAGATTCCAATCACATGGGGAGTCTTGAATTCCACTGCCTCAAGGCAGGTAGGAGAAGAGGCATCAGTACCAGTTTACGTCTGTAGCTAACATCTACAACTACAAAGGTGGTTCAAATTTGACTTGCACAGCAGAGCAATGTATGTAGATTCGAAAATTTTGAGGAGGTTTGTTTGTTGGTAACCAATACCCATAATCACGCGCTTCCTGATTTAATGCATGTGCTCAAACCCAAGACGGTGGCCAGTCAGATAACAAAGAGGGTGGAAGAGCAAATAGTCATGAAATCTTTGCTCAACGAAAACACCAAGCCTGTTGGAGTTTATGACAAGTGACTACATGGTGCGACGATCATCAACTGTCAAGGCAATTGGTATTTATTTGATTGTTGCAAATCATTTAAAGGAGGACATGAAACCACACAGAATGACCACATGCCGCAAGAGCGTAAAATGAAAACGTCACCTCAAGAGTCGAGAACAATGTAAACCACCTGCCTACAGTGAATGAGAATCATTAATTTGAAGAATTTAAAGGCATTGAGTTGAGGTACAGTACGCTCATTTTGACTGACCGAATAGTTTCTGTTCAAATCAGCTTTGAAGTGACCATTTCTGTTGAGTGCATCATTCATAACAAGTGAGTTATGTTTAAATGGCTGGCAAGAGGTACGGCCTAGAGGTACGCACACTCGGCTCTGAGTTGTCGAACCGAGGTTCGAATCTCAGCCCAGCTATAAACTGCCATCATGGTATTTCAAAGGTTGAATGATACATCAATGTGTGTGCCTTCCTTCTGATGGACATTAAAAACTTGGCTTCCCATCTGCCACAATTAATTGGTAGATGTTAAATATCACACGGTGTCCTTTGTGAAGAGTATGTGAGCTATTGCCAACACTCTGGAAAAATTCCAAATTCCTGCTCGAACCTACAGGGGGCGCTGCATCAGTGGCGCAGCTGTGGTCCCAGCAACGATGCAACCAGCAGCCACTGGCTGCATACAAAAATGAATGAATGGGTTATGTTTATAAGCAAAAAGTCCGAATCAAGTTTGAACCGCCCTTACAAGATACTTTACGATTTAATTTGGTTTCATGCATTTTTATTCACATACCTTTTGCATACAACAAAAGGTATTTTGGTCTTGCTGATAAAGCCATTAAGGCAGAAACACCATATAGTATTCCAAGACTGGAGCTCACAATATGAGCTTGCAAACTGTCCCTTATGGGTGGTTATTGTGTGTGTTTTCTTGTCGTTAACTACTTGAAGCGACTTTAACTAATATATTTGAGAAAACTCAAATATTACCAAAAGAATATCCTATCAAGCTTGTTAATAAGCACATATGGGATGCATATAGATGTTAAAGTACTACACTCTAGCTCTACCTGGGTGATCTTATCGACAGCATCATGACACAATGCCAAGTCGTACACAAAACCCTTTTTGAGCTCAACACAATTACTTACATCCGCCAACATTATAATACCATGAGTTCCCTTACAAAGAATTTCAATGCAGGAGGAGGCCATCAGGCCTATCAAGGTCTGCGCTATGGTGGTTATTGGCCATGCTCCATCCAGTTACAATGCTCATTGTCAGGCAAGGAAGCAGCACGTACCATTTTTAAAGTCTGGTACAACTGACTCAGCCGGGGTCTGGTTCTAACCACCAACCTCCCAGACTTGGAGCAGATGCTCTAATCATGACATCCCTGAGTCCGGTGAATAACGTTTTTATTTACCAGCCACATTAGAAAAACGGTGCTGAGTGACTTACGCTCGTCTCAAGGAAAGCTGGGCTATGGTCGTTGATGTCTTCGATAATTATCGTCGCCGTGGCAGTGTTGATGAGGGCGGCATCTGATCCTGCGTTGTCAGACACCTTCACGACAACTGAGTACTCCAGCATGGGTAGGCTCTGTGCAACACATTGTGATATTCTTACACATATCCTTTCGTTCACGTCACCAAAATGTTGACATTAAATATTGCGCGATAATACAATTGATAATATCGTCGGGCGAAACAACAAAATGAGATGATGATGATGCGTTCTAATAGCCACAAATATTCCCACCTCATAGGGTTGGGCGGGCAAAGATTTGGCCCGTCTTTTACGAACCAGCTGGCCTGGCCTGACATCAACCAAGAAGGTTAGGGCAGGAATTTGAAATTTGGCCAGAATGACGGCCATAGATTGCCTACTCTTAACGAAGGACTCCATGGGAAACAACAATATATGCATTTTTATTACAACTATTATTATTTTGTGGACATTTTATTTCGTGGAAGAGCTAAAATTAGTACACTGAACGGAACAGGACACAATAGGCCAGAAGGAACAGTTAAGATAGGGGGGAAACACCAACAGCATAGTTGAAGGCCAATATAGAGGCAGACATGGACAAACAATGGGTGCGGGGAGGAATGAGGGGCAGGAGAGGGTGTATGGGGTGAACAAGATGGATACAGAAGGAAACTCTCAGGAGGGAAAACTGGAAATGTGGAATGAGGGA
>CM068960.1:65606612-65621224 GCA_035128595.1 Eptatretus atami | reverse complement strand
TTACTGCCATACGTGCTTGTGTGTGTGAAATAAATGTGTATTGTGTGAACTGTTTCCTGGTTCGTTGCGTCCTTTTTATCCCCTTATTTAAGGCTCCATCTTGCATCACGTAAGGGATTGATAGTGGGTTGAAACACCCGATAAATAATCTGAACTGTCGAGGTCGACGATAACTCCGCTCGGTTATCCCTAGAGAGGATTGTGGCGGGAGCTGTGGTCCCAGCAACGAGTGCAACCAGCAAGCGCGACTTGCTGCTATGACAAAGAAATGAATGAATGGTTAATGTTTGATAAGCAAAAGTCGTGAATCGGAGAGTGTTTGAGAGATCGCCCTTAGCAAGATATCTTTAACGATTTGAATTTGGTTTGCATGTTTTATTGTCATACCGTTTTGCAGTTACATACAAAGGTATTTTGATGAGGCGTGCTGTGATAAGCCATTGAAGCAGAGTAAGACCAGTGATAGTATTCCAGAGACTGGGCTCACAATATGAGTTGCAAACTGTCCTTATGGTGTTGATGTGTTGTGTTTGTTGGCTTGTCGTTAACTACTTGAATAGCGGTTTAACTGGAATGATAGTTGAAGAAAACTCAGAATATGTTACCGGAAAAGATATCCTAGTCTTTAGTGTAGATAGAGCAGCAGTAGGGTGCATATAAGATGTTAAGTATACACTCTAGCTCTACCTGGTGGTTGATCTTATCGACGCATATGACACAATGCAAGTCGTAACAACACCCTTTTGAGCTCAACACAATTACTTACATCGCGCAACATATAATACCATGAGTTCCTTACAAAGAATTTCAATGCAGGAGGAGGCCATCGGCCTATCAGGTCTGCGCTATGGTGGTTATGTGGCCATGCTCCATCCAGTTACAATGCTCATTGTCAGGCAGAGGAAGCAGCACGTACCATTTTTAAAGTCTGGTACAACTGACTGAGCGGGGTCTTGGTCTAACCACCACTCCAGACTTTGGAGCAGAATGCTCTAATATGACATCCCTGAGTCCGTGAATAACGTTTTTATGTTACCAGCCACATTAAGAAAACGGTGCTTGAGTGACTTAACGCTCCGTCCAAGGAAAGCTGGGCTATGGTCGTTGTGTTTTCGATAATATCGTCTGCCGTGGCAGTGTTGATGAGGGGGGGCATCTGATCCTGGCGTTGTCAGAACCTTACGACAACTGAGTATCCAGCATGGGTAGGCTTGTGCAAACATTGTGATATTCTACACATATCCTTTCGTTCACGTCACCAGTAAGATGACATTATATTGCGCGATAATACAATTGATAATATGTCGGGCGAAACAACAAGAATGAGATGAGGATTGCGTTCTAATAGCCAAATATTCCCACCTCATAGGGTTGGGCGGGCAAAGATTTGGCCCGTCTTTTACGAACCAGCTGGCTGGCCTGACATCAACCAAGAAGGTTAGGGCATGGAATTTGAAATTTGGCCAGAATGACGGCCATAGATTGCCTACTCTAACGAAGGACTCCATGGGAAACAACAATATATGGACATTTTTATTAACACTAATATTATTTTGTGGACATTTTATTTCGTGGAAAGAGCTAAAATTAGTACACTGAAGGAACAGGACACAAGGCAGAAGGAAAGTTTAAGATAGGGGGGAAAACGAACAGCATAGTTGAAGGCCAATATGAGGCAGACATGGACAAACATGGGTGCGGGGAGGAATGAGGGGCAGGAGAAGGGTGTATGGGGTGAACAGATTGCGATACAGAAGGAAACTCTCAGGAGGGAAAACTGGGGAAATGTGGAATGGAGGGATTGGGGTGGGAGGGAGGGAGGGGGGGGTTATAACAGGGTAGAAATCTCATGGTTTGGATTGGAGACGATCTGAGATGGTGGGTAGCAGCTGTCTTGAAGGACCTAGAGGGAAGAATGAGATTGAAGAGAATGGGGAAGTGGTTCCACAGGTGGAGAAATGAAGGACGAATGAGTGAGTGGAGGTGAGCAGTGATCCTGGATTTTGGGAGAGCAGTGAAGGGTTGATGGTGGATCATGTGTCCACTGCAGAAACCTGGTGGGAACAAAACATGAAAAGAGCAGAGGGTGCAAGACCAGAAGAGGTTGGGAGAGAACAAGAGAACAGAGAGACCTCTGACCTGTCTGCAATGGCAGAGTGACAGACCCATAGACTCAGCTTCATCGCGGAAGATTCCAATAATATGTCGGCCTTGGTTTTCAGGCATCAATCTGAGCAAGATGTGAGGCAGGGGAGCCAGCCCAGAGGAGAAAGCAGTACTCCATCAAGATGCAGATGAAGGCCTTGTAAGTGGATATGAGATCAGGTGTGCCAAGAAAGAGGACTTTGTACGGCGGAGGATGCCCAGTCGTTGGCTGCTTTGGAGGCCAATTTTAAAATGGGTTTGCGCCAAGAAAGATCATGGCTGATAGTGACCGAGGAGTTTGAATGACTGAACTTTCTCAAGTGGATTGTTTGGGTTAGGGAGAGAGATAGTGAGAATGTGAGATTTGTTAGGATTGAAAGACCATTCCAAACTGTTTGACCATCTTGTGATTTTGTCAAGGTTGAAGAGAGGGAAGAGGATGCAGCCTGCCTGTCTGAAGGAGAGGGATGCACAACACAGGGTGGAGTCATCAGCAAAGAGATAAGAGGATTTTTCAGATTTTCAGAGAGATCACTGATGAAGATCAGGAAAAGGACTGGACCCAGAACACTGCTTGGGACACTCCAACTTGACAGGGCGAGGAGAGAAAAGGATTCCATTGAGTGCCATACTTTGGCAACAGAGTAGATGACGTCAGTAAGTGATGTGTGGAGTTGCCTTGGATGCCATAGCAGACAGTTTGAATAGTAAGGCAGGATGCCAGAACTGTATAAAAGCATGAGATATGTCCAGAGAGACAGCTGATCTCATGTCTGACATTGAGGCTTCCATCCATTTGTTGGGAAGTAGAATCAGCATGTCCAAGGTGGAGTGATCTGGTCTGAAACCAAATTGGTGATCTGAGATGAGGTTGTTGGAGAAAAGGAAGGATTTCATATCAACTGCGATGTTGAATTCATGACCTTGCTGATCGAAAGTAAGTAAGCTGAATAGGTCTGTAGTTGAGGGGATCAGTTTTTGCACCATTTTAAAAAACCTTCTCCACCCTTTGAGGTGCAAAAGATAAAGTCGCAGGAGCAGTTGTTAGCGACAGGGAAGGATGGGTGCGAGAGTCGAGAGTAAGGGGTTGGGACACAAGCTTTGGAAGGAAACACAGAATTGAGGCATTCAGCCTTCTCACGAGCGCAGTCGGCTGTGTTGACATTTGAAGCAATGGAAGGGGATGGAAGGAGAGCATACTCCAGAGACAGATTACAATAAGGCACCACCAGGTTTTAGAGGAGGGAGACAAGTTTGGAAGTTATTTTTGAGGTTGAACAGATGTTGTTTTCTGGCTCTCCTGAGAGTGGACACATACTTGTTGTAGACTTTTTGGAAAGCACAATATTGCATTCGGTGGATTTAGCCTTCCAGGAAGAGAGGACAAGTTGTTTCAGAGCTACTGCCTTCCCACAGGATTCAGTGTACCCATGGGCGGGAAGAAGGGGAGGATAAGATGGGACGAGATGGGACACAGAGAGAGAGAGAGAGAGAGAGAGACAGACAGACAGACAGACAGACAGAGACAGAGACAGAGACAGAGACTTTATGTGAAAGAATTCCCAGGCTGAGTTAACATCAGGGCAGTAGAATATGGGACACCAGTCCCTGAACAGAGAGGGCTGGCTTAGTGTCCCTACCAATCTGCCTGAGTGAACTCCAGACTGGCCAGCATTGAGGCAGCTCTGAAAAATCCAGTTGACTTTCAACAAGCACTAATGAGATGATCCAATTGGAGCAGAGAAGAGCAGGAGACATTTGCATTACTAGACAGAGAGGATTTGCCATTGGGAGAAATCCGGGTTGGAAAGTTTAGAGATGTGAGTCAGTCCCATGGAATCACAGAAGTCCTTTGCTGAAGTGCCATGGCTGGTGGGAGAGGTATCAACACACAGCCAATTTGCATAGTGACAATTTAACACCATATATATATGACAAAGAGAGAGTTGGGATAAGTGGTTAAAGTCTGGCCATGTTTTCTGAGAGAGATGTAATGGAGTCGTCACTGTTAGGATGACGGTAACAACACACAGATGAACAAGAGGTGGGAGCGGAGGGGAAGTCACAGCAGAGGTATTCCTGGGGAATTTGAGATGTAAGAATCAGTACATCCAGAACAGTGGAAATTGACTTATTGATGTAAAGTGAAACTCTTAGCCAGGGCCTGGTTCAGTCCTATCAAATTGGAGGGACAATAACCAAGGAAGGGACACTATGGAGTCAGGGACGTGTTGTGGTAAGAAGGATTCTGTGAAACAGATGATGTCTGGTTTTACCGGTAGTAGCCTGGATTAAGAAATCTGTCAGGTTAGAGGAGAGGCCCCAGACGTTTGAGGTCCACACGGTTAGAGATAGGGGAGGAGGAGAATTGTGAGGATTCGGAATGGGGGGGGAGGGCTTTGCGTAGGCAAGGTGAGGCTTACAGGGATGGGATGAGGGGGAAGATTGTGTGTGAGGGGTGCGGGTAATGGTTTGTGTTTGAGGGGTGCGGGTAATGGTTTGTGTGTGTGGGATGTGGGGAAGGTTTGGGAGGGTGTGTTGAGAGGGAAGCATTGAGAGCGTGGTGAGAATGGATGCAGAAAAGGGGGACATGAATCTTTGAGGCGGGTGGGGTGGGGGTGGATGCTTATTTGGATTCCACTTTCAACTTTGACAAACAAAGATAAAGATCATGGGATGGGAGATAAGATCCCTTGTTGAACGCATGGAGAAACGGCTGCTCTGTACATGTGAGGGATTATTGGTGGACCAAGCACCAAGCAGATAAGCCCATTGAAAATAACCATTGTGAAGAAGAAGAAGAAGAAGAAGAAGAGAAAATATCATGATGTAGAAAGAAAACATGTGGCAACATTTCTAAAGGAGATACAAGGGCTGAAAATGCATTCTCAAATTGATTGAAAATAATTTTAAAGAGGAAGGAGTGTTTTATATATATAATATGGATTCAGGTTGAAGATATTGAGGAAAGGGGGAAATGTAGAACCCGAATCGGAAGGAAATTCAAGTAGAAATGAGAATGGTTATGGAGTGAAAATTAGTTTTTTTAATTTGTTTGTTTTGATTTTTTGAAGCACGGAAAGGAAATAGGAATAATGTTGCGGAGGTAGAAGCAAGACACCCATGAAGAAGAAAACAAATCGAGAAACATGGAGAAAAATTTTGTTTTCAGACTTTCTATCCGCAGGATAGGCCTTGTCAGGCCTTGAGGCAATGAGGAATGAAACTAATAGCAAAAACAACAAACAAATTAACATGAAACATAACACAGGATACAACACCAAACGAGAACAAGACACATAACATAAAACCATGAAATATTTGGTTTTGAAAAACTCAGGCTTTATGAGGTGGAAATGAGGAGCTTCGATTTTCATCACACATTCAGAAAACCCATGAACTGTAGTTTAATTCACAAATGCAGATTCTACTTCCCTCTTGAGTTATTTCTACATCTTGAGTTGATTGAAAAGACACTTTTATTCCAATCAAAACGGCAACCCATAAACTAATCCGATGTCGCTACTGGGGGAACGTATCGGTACCTTTCATCATCTCTCTAGCCATTCTTGAACAGCCTCAGTGCCGAAATTCTGGCAGATCACTCAGGCGCAAGATTGGCAGGGACTGCAGCGGCCCCTATCCTTTCATGACTGGTCTCCATATCTGCTGCCCTAATATTAACTCAGCCTGGGAATTCTTCCACAGAAACCTGCTCTATCTTATGCACAGATTCATCCCATCTCATCTTCAGTATCATGCCATCCTCCCACCCATGGTGCACTGATCCTGTGGTGAGGCATTGCCCTCGAAATAACATTGCATCTCTTCCTGGAAGGCAAAGCAACCGAAGGCAATCTCAGTGCATTCCATAAAGCCCGCAATCAGTGCGTGTCCACTCTCAGGAGAGCCGAAAACAGAGCCAATCTCAAGACTGAACTTTCCACCTTGTCTCCCTCCTCTAACATCTGATGGTGCTTATTAAGTTTGTCTCTTATGTATGCTCCCCCTCCATCCCTTCAATCATTCAAATGGCACCAAGCCGACTCTGTTCGAAAGAAGGCAAATGCCTCAATGTGTTTGCTTACAAATCTTGTGTCCCCATTCCCCCCAACCCTCGGCTCTCTGCACCCACCCTTCCCAGTCACACCCAAGTGCTCTTGACTCTGTGTCTTTTGGACCCAAGAAGGTGGAGAAGTTTCTGGGAACCCTTGGCCTGATTCTGCAACTGGACCGCAGACGATCAGCTCGAGTGTCCGAAAAACCAGCTCTGCTGGCTCTTGCACGTCCTCTTCTGCCATTTCACCTATAATTTGCTCTCGGTCATCGTTCATCTGCTTGGAAATTACCCAACATCACCACTTACAAAATTAAGGTGCAAACAGGTTCCTTAACTAACAGAACCCATTCAGTTTGCTTCCAATCATCAGCAAGGTCATGGACTCATCATCGCAGTTGACATAAAATTATTCCCTTTTCTCCAACGGCCTCATCTCAGATCATCCATTCAGAATTCAGACAGGGTCAATCTACCTTGAACATGCTGCTTCTACTCTCCCAACAATAGATGGATGCCCTCAATATCAGCATGAAAACCAGAGCCATCTCTCTTTTGTCTAGACATATATTGAGCTTCCGCTACAGTCTGGCAATCCTGTTTTAACTCTCCAAACTCTCTGCCTATGGCAACCTTAGTGACTCCTCCACTCTTGGGTGACTGGCTTCCTCCACTCTCATAGTCAATGTGTGGCTCTCAATGAATCCTTTCATCTCTTTTCTTGTCAAGGCTGGAGTGCCCAAGACAGTGTTCTAGGCCTCAATCCTGTTCCTAACCTTGAATCAACGATCACTCTGACTCTGGAAAAATCCTCTTTATTCTCCTTGCTGACTCCACCCTCTACCATGAATCCCTCAATCCTTCTATATAAAAGGCTGCAGCCTCTTCCCTTTCTGCAGATCTTGCCAAAAATAACAAGCAGGTCAACACTTGGAATATGTAAAATGTCTTTCAATCCCAATCTACTATCTAGATCTCAATATCTCTCAAAATCATTCTCAACAACATCTCTCAACAACATCTCTCAACAACATCTCTCAACAACACCTCTCAACAACATCTCGTAGGTTGATATGGGCAAACCCCCTCCCATCTACTTTCTTAACAATCCTCTCAAAGGAGTTCAGTCACAAACTCTTTGGTCTCTCTAACCAGCCATTATCTTTCTTGGGCAAACCACATTTCAAAGTTGGGCCTCCAAAGCAGTTGTTCGAATGGGCATTATCTTTCATGCAAAGTCTTTCCTTGGCACACCTGAACTCTTATCCACCTAAAGGCCCATCCTCCACAGCTTTATGAAGGACTGCTCTCTCTCTCTGGGCTGGCACCCCTGCCTCACACCTTGCTCAGCTTGACTGATGAAGCTGAGTCTATGGGCCTATCACCCTGCCATTGCAGACATTTTGGTGGTTCCTGTCTTCTTCTGTCCTTTTTATTCTGGCAGCCTCTGCTTCTCCATGCTCTGTCCTCCACCTCCTCACCCTCCCCCCCTCATCCAGATTCTACAGGGCGCACACAGTCCGCCTGCATCCCTTCTGGTAAAACTCCTCAAAAATCCAGAATCTCTGCTAACTCCACTCATTTATTCTCTTTTTCCCACCTGTGGAACAAACTTCCACTTTCTCTTCAATCTTCACTCTTCCTCCAGGTCTTCGTGACAGCGTTCACAGCATCTCAGATATACCCCATCCAAAGCATGATCTTTTCTGCCCCCATAAAACCATTCTCCCACCCTATATTCCATTTTGTGTTGTAGCTCTTCCTTGATACTAGACTTTGTATTTTTTTAAAAACCTCCTCAGTCAGTTCGCGTGAGCACCACATCGTGGAAATAATCATTTCTCTCTTTCTTAATGGCAGCTAAAGTGATCCCATCTACTCCTTCAATGGGCCCTTGCTTGCTGATAATAAATATTTTACATACACACCTCCCTGTCAAGTCGTGCCGGATCTGTAGTTGGCTGTTCAACTCTCCAGTGTTGGGGTCAATTTCAAACGTCACAGGCCACGTGTCGTTGGGCTCGGTACAAGCAATGAGTAGCGGAGCTCGCCATTGCCTGTGTTTGGTCCTCCTCATCCTGTGCTGAAACCTGGAGCACCTTGGTACTGCCACACAGATTGATCATCCTGCATTATCAACTACAGTACATGTTAAAAAATGTAACAGATGTAAACCAAACAAAGAGACTGTAACACTAGAAATGTGCCCCTACTTTACACCTGTATCCAATCACCCTACATTCATATATCAATCTGCAAGAGTGACTCCAAAAACTACACTTCCTATTTTTCTTATTCCTCAAGAAGAGACGCTGTTCAAAATGAAGGTTTGGACAGATGTGTATAGTTATATGGATATTCGGGCATTTTTCTGGCATCATGATCCCTTCCATAGGCTTGCACTTGCATCAGAATCTACTCAAGCCATCTGCTTAAAATTAAACAGCAAAAAAGCAATGCAGGGTATTTAAGAATAACAATGGAATTGTCTTCTTCAAAATTTGTTTACTTTCAAAGGTCACTAGCATTAAAAAAAAACCTTCCTATCCAACCTCTGCTTGCCTTGGGTAAATGGTGGTAACATCAGCCCCTCTCACCACTATTCTCCAACAACTGATACCAAGCTTTATCACCACGTAATGGCTGTCATGAAAATGTCAGCATTTTTAATGGGGAATTACTCTTGAAATAATGCAACATAATAATAATGAAAGTTTATCTGTCCAGCAGTAGGTTTGGTAGAAACAACTCTGTCTGCATAATCATGCCACATTGATGTGGGAGGTGATTGCACAAATAACTAGAAGGGCACTCGGTAGAGCGCATAACCTCCGCCTTGCCATGCCTGTCCCCAGAAATATCGGGCCCAATGCATTTTTGAGATATCGTGGCCATATATCGTTTTTTGGCCCTATAAGAGAGTGCAGGCAGGATGGAGTGGTTGGAGAAGAGTTGCAGGAGTGATTTGTGACAGAAGGGTAGCTACACGAGTGAAGGGGAAAGTATAATAGACGGTAGTGAGACAGTATGTTGTATGGTTGGAGGCGGTGGCGCAAACAAAAAGAAGGAAGCGGAGCTGGAGGTGGCAGAGTTAAAGATGCTGCGATTCTCGTTGGGAATGACCAGGATGGATAGGATAAGGAATGAGTAAATATTAGAGGGACAGAGCAGGTAGTACGGTTTGGAGACAAAGTGAGAGAGGCGAGAATTGAGATGGTTTGGACATGTGCACCAGGAGGGAAGCGGAGTATATCGGGAGAAGGATGTTGAAGATGGAGCCGCCAGGCAGGAGGAGAAGAGGAAGGCAAATAGAGGTTCATGGATACGGTGAGGGCGGACATGCGGGTGGTTGGAGTGTCAATGGAGATGTGGAGGATAGAGCGAAATGGAGACGGTTGATCCGCTGTGGCACCACCCTAACGGAAGCAGCCGAAGAAGAAGAAAAGATATCGTTTTTTGGCCCTATCTCTCAATGGTGAAAAATCATTTAAAAAAAAAATTAATTATTTTTTATTATCAATGTCCAGATTTGGATTCAGATCTTCACGAAAATCCAATCAATTCTTCCTTGTCAAACACCCAACGTGTCCACCAAGTTTGCGGCCGAATCCGTCCACAAAAACGACAAGTGTCTAAGTTGGAGCATGGCCGACGTCGTACCCATTTTGGTCATGATCGCTGAAACGGTGTAGTGCTACAGGGTAAACAAACACACAAACAAACAGACAGACAGACAGCACACAGAATGAACACACACAACAGACCAGCATAATTGCCGAAATCCGAAGGATTCCGGCAATTAACAAACAGACAGAAAGGGGTGAAAACATCACCTCCTTCACCTTCGTGGAAAAGGTAAAAGTCAACTTTTAATGTGGTAGAGGGAGTTCCAAAATCTGGTTGCACACTTCACGACCAAGCTATAAACTGTTATCGCGGTGTTTCACAGAAGGGTGATTCATCAATGTGTGTGCCATCACTTGGATGGACATTAAACTTGGCGTCCTGCTCTGCCAGCATTAGTTGGTGCATGTTAAAAGATCTCACGATGTCTTCGTAAAGAGTAGGCGAGCTTCACCCATCCTGAACTGATGGAATGGCTCAGACAAAGCATGCCCTAATTATCATGGTGGTCCTAATTGTCATAATTATCATGGTGGTATTTATCGTGGGCTAATTTGCTTCTGCCGCAAACGTACTCTGACAAAATAGGCACGAGCCGGGGGCCGGCATTCAAAAGGCAAAGGGACTCGGGGACTTATGGACTCGGCTTTGGAAAAATCTTTCAGAGGTTATTGTCTGTATAGATAATGAAGTTTTTAAATTGTCAGTATTGCCAAATAGTCAAAGTGCATCCCGGCGCGTTAGCACTTAATAACACATCGTCGTGGTCACTCGGACTGGGAAGGAAATGGGGCAGAGAGTTTCTCCTTTGGTCAGAGAGCGACCCCCCCCCCATCCCGTGTCAGGCTGAAGGCGCGATGTGACCCTTTCCCTATGACTATATAGAGATGGTCGCCAGAACAACATGTCTGGCGGCGATTGCTCTATGTTATCAACTTTTTGGACGAGTTGATCAATAATTCTGGAACCGTTTTGTTGTGCAGAGGCACACCCTTTCTCACAACGGTTAAAAGTATCTTCAGCTTCTTTAGAAAAAAATTTTAGTCATTCCATTCTACAATCCTTGATGACACCATGTCTGTGAAGTATTACTTCCGACAATCTATAATCGGGTCAGGAATCAAACCAAGACTACACTGCACTACTTATGAGCTATCCTGATAGACAATTGGTTGCCCTTCAGTATGTTCATGTTCGTTACTGTCCGGGTCCATTTTTAAATATCTTACACTACCAAGTAAACTTATGTGTGAAAGACGAGCATTACTGAACTGTCCAGGCCACTTTGGAAACTTCAACTGATTTGACATTCTCATTTACTACAAACATCATTACAAACAACGACCTCACGGGACAGCACTTAGTTTCACAGGCTCAGCACTTGCTAAACATCAATGTTTTGAAAGGCTTTCATGAAGCAGGAATGTTGGCATTGCCCAGACAAATATGTATTCAAATAACGGTCCCAAAATAAACGCACATTGTGATATCTGAATGGAAGTTTCCAACCAAGCATGGCATTTTCAGTTACGAACTAGCCACCTGATTCATCACATCTCATTCAAGTCCTCTCTTTTTTTCTTCTTAACAAATTAATAATTACTCTTTAAAAAGCATATTGTTGTAAAAATGATAGTTCAATCCCACGATGGTGGTGATAAAAATTTAAGGTTTAGAAGAAACTAGCAAATTCAGGAGCACTAAACCACTGCATCAGTTCAAGAGGAAGAATACTTTCAGGAAAACAGCCGAGTCCCCACTACGCATGTTATGCACTCCATACATAATTTATATAACACCAAAATTTATTAATAATTTTTTAAGTAGTTGGTAAAGTGATCGACAATCTTGTCAGTTGAAGGTCTCATCACTTGTGGGTTGATGCGAATAAATATATACATAAATAAAATAATATGTATATATATACATTTATACATATATATGTATATATAAATACATAAATATAATATAATATATATATAAATATAAATATTTCAATATATATATATATATAAAAATATAAATATATGCACATATATAAATAAAATAATATTGTATAAATATACATTTATACTATATATGTATATATAATATATGTAAATATATAAATATAACATATAAATACATATAAATATAAATATTTCAATATAAATATAATATATGCACATATATAAATATAAATAAATATATATTTATATATATATGAAAAAAAAATATGGAAATACATATTAAAAATACATACGTGTATTTATATAAACATATATAAATATCATACATATATATTTCATATGTATAAATATATATATATTATATATAAATATACATGTATATTATATATATATATAAATAATTATATGAATAAAAAATAATAAATAGATATGTAATATATATATATATATATATATCTATAAAATATATACATATATATATATACATATAATACATATAAATATAATATAATATAAATAATATATTTCATATATATATATATATAACTATAATATATGCACATAAATAAATATATGTATATATATTACATTTATGCATATATATGTATAATATATATTATAATATATATAAATATACATATAAATACATATAAATATAATATTTCAATATAAATATAATATATGCACATATATAAATAAATATATATTTATATATATATGAAAAAAAAAAATATGGAAATACATATTAAAATACATACGTGTATTTATATAACATATATAAATATATACATACATATATATATTCATATGTAAAATATATATATATATATTATATAATATACAGTGTATATATATAATATAAATAATTTATATGAATAAAAAATAAATAATAGATATGTATATATATATATATATATATCTATAAAAAATATATACATATAATATACATATAATATACATATAAATAAATAATAAAATATTTCATATATATATATATATAATATAAATATATGCACATAAATAAATATATGTATATATATACATTTTGCATATATATGTATATATATAGTATATATAAATATTAAAATATTAAACATTAATCATATAAATATAAATATTTCAATATACATATATAAATATAAATATATGCACATATATAAATATAAATAAATATATATTTATATATATATGAAAATAAAAATATGGAAATCATATTAAATAACATACGTGTATTTATATAAACATATATAAATATATATATCTAATATATATATTGTTACGTTGTTGTGGAAATTCGCATTAACACCATAAAGGTTCTCAGGTGAGATATATTGATAAGTCCATGTGTAGTTAGGCCCAACCCCGTTGTTTAGAGGGAATATGTGTGATCCATTCGGGCTGCGACGCTTTAGTTTAGCCGTTTTTCTTTATCTATCGTTATTTTGAGCCACCATTGCCACAAACCTCCACGCAAACAAACCGCCACCAACTTACGCCACAGAAACGCCCACCACGCTCACACCACCCCCAACAACAACACCACCTACTCGCACTTCCGCACTCCGAACGTTTCTCACACGGACCAGGCTACGACCTTTCCGCGTTGGAAAGGGTCCGAGAACGCAGGCGTACGGCGCGTGCGAAGAAAACCAATAACGCCTGTGGGGTTTCCCGCCTAATTTCCTCGCCTGATGCTTCCGCCTGAATCCCCCCACCACGCTTGGTGTGAAGGGGAGGGGTGGGGCAGCTCGCTCCCTGGTGGATGCACGGCGTGAGGCGGTCGGAGTGGGGCACGCCCCTTCGAGAGCTTTCTGGAAACGCTCGAAGAGAGGTGGAGCCGAGAACGGGGCGGAGCAAAGGGGCGGAGCCCGGCTCCATAAAAAGGGCGGATGCGCGTAAGGTTTCTGTGCTGCTTCTTTTTCTTCTTCTTCTCCTTCCTCGTGAATCTCCACTCCTCTTTCTCTATCCTGGTCCTGGCTTCGCGTTTCTTCTTCCTCGCTGGCTCTTCCTCTTCTCTGCCGCTCGTCTGCTCCTGGCAGCTGTGGAGGCTGGGTCTTGGCTCGTTCTGGTCCTGTGGGCTCGGCGGTTTGGCGGGCGGCCTGTCCACGGAGGCACGGACGGGAGATGCGGTAGCGCCGGTGGTGTGGGCGGACTGGCGCATTTGGGCGAGGAGTGCCGGAGAAAGCTCGCACAACTCGCGAGAGGAGTCGGGGGCCAGGCGCGACCATGCCGACGGTCGTGGAGGAGGAGACTCGACGGCCCAAGGGAAGTCATCCACCATTTTTCTTTCGGGTTTTGTATGGATCTTGTGGCACCGTGTCTTGTAAAGTAGAACTGTTTAAGTGTTGTAAATATTGCCTTTTAGGTCGGTAGTAGTGCTTTTCTTTTTGTTGCATTTTGTGTCATTGCATTACTGCCTAGCGTGCTTGTGTGTGTGAATAATGTGTATTGTGTGAACTGTTCCTGGTTCGTTGCGTCCTTTTTATCCGCTTTATTTAAGGCTGCCATCTTGCATCACGTAAGGGATTGATAGTGGTTTGAAACACCACGATAAATATCTGAACTGTCGAGGTCGACGATAATCCTCGCTCGGTTATCCTGCAGCACGGAACGAGCCGTTAAGCGGTTCGTGTCCGGAGTCGACCTGGCGGCGTGTACAATCCTCGGTAGTGCTACTCGCGTGGGTACTTAGGTATATCGACATTCGGCGATTCACCCTATTTCGCGCGGTTCGTGATGCGGACTGGGTTGTGGTGAGGTTAAACCCCACCCGTGGCTAGCTCCTTGGAGTAGTTCCAAGAGGGTCACGACTGAAATTAGCCCGTTCCGGTGGGCGC
>CM068960.1:65590496-65606260 GCA_035128595.1 Eptatretus atami | reverse complement strand
TCCCCGTGCAGGACATTCCCATTGTGATGCAGGATGAATTTCCCCAAACGAACCCGGAGCCCGAAATGGGCGCAGCGGCAGAGGCGATGTATGACACCCCCCCTCCCCACCTCCGTCAAATTCCCTCCCCAGCCCCTGGCGAATCCACGCCTGATGAGGGCGAAGCAGCTGCCACAGATCCACCGAACCTAAACCAGCTATTAATGAATTGGTTGGCAAATATGCAACAAGTGTTGGAAAGCAAAATGGATGGAAACGCACTCGAGGCGAACGACCAAATGAAAGAAATGTGGGGTGAGATGCAGCAAATAGGCCGAGGCCTGCAGGCGGGCACGGCGAGAATGTTGGCAATAACAGGGGAAGAGAGGATTGTGGCGGGAGCTGTGGTCCGGCAACGATGCAACCAGCAGCCACTTGCTGCATACAAAAAAATGAATGAATGGGTTATGTTTATAAGCAAAAGTCGCGAATCAATTTGAACCGCCCTTACAAGTACTTTAACATGTTAATTTGGTTCATGCATTTATTAGCATACCTTTTGCAACAACAAAAGGTATTTGAGATCTTGCTGATAAAGCCATTAAGGAGAAACTCATGATAGTATCCAAACTGAGCTCACAATATGAGTGCAAACTGTCCTTATGGTGGTATATTGTGTGTGTTTCTTGTCGTCTAACTACTTGAACGAACTTTAACTAATATATTTGAAGAAAATCAAATATTACCAAAAGAATATCTATCAAGCTTGTTAATAAGCACATAATGGTGCAATAAGATGTAAGTAACTACACTCTAGCTCTACCTGGGTGATCTTATCGAACAGCATCATGACACAGATGCAAGTCGTATACAAGCAAACTTTTTGAGCTCAACACAATTACTTACATCGCGCACATTATCAATACCAATGAGTTCCCTTACAACAAGAATTTCAAACTAGCAGGAGGAGGCCATCGAGCCTATCAGGTCTGCGCTATGTGTGGTTATGTGGCCTGCTCCATCCAGTTAACAATGCTCATTGTCAGGTGCCAGCAAGGAGCAGCACGTACCATTTTTTACAAGTCGTAAATGACTGCAGCGGGTCTTGGTTCTAACCACCAACCTCCCAGTACTTGGAGCAGAATGCTCTAATATGACATCCTGAGTCCGTGAAATAACGGTTTTTATCTTTACCAGCCACATTAAGAAACAACGGTGCTGAGTGACTTACGCTCCGTCCCAAGGAAAGCTGGGCTATTGGTCTTGTGTCTCGATAATATGTCGCCGTGGCGTGTTGATGAGGGGGGGCATCTGATCCTGGCGTTGTCAGACACCTTACACGACAACTGGTATCCCGCATGGGTAGGCTATCGTGCAAACATTGTGATATTTACAGCATATCCTTTTCGTTACCGTCACCATTATGACATAAATTGCGCGATAAACAATTGATAATAGTCGGGCGAAACAACAAAATGAGAATGATGAATGATGGTTCTAATAGCCCAAAAATATTCCCACCTCAATAGGGTTGGGCGGGCACAAGATTGGCCCGTCTTTTACGAACCAGCTGGCTGGCTGAACACACCAAAGAAGGTTAGGGCATGGAATTTGAAATTGGCCAGAATAACGGCCGATAGATTGCCATACTCCTAAGAAGGCTCCATGGGAAACAACAATGATATGACATTTTTATTACACTAATTATTATTTGTGGACATTTTATTATCGTGGAAGAGCTAAAATTAGTACACTGAACGGAACAGGACACATATGGCAGAAGGAAAGTTTAAGATAGGGGGGAAAACGACAACAGCATATGTTGAAGGCAATATGAGGCAGACATGGAGCAACATGGGTGCGGGGAGGAATGAGGGGGCAGGAGAGGGTGTATGGGGTGAACAGATTGCGGATACGAAGGAAACTCTCAGGAAAGGTGGGGAAAAACAGACTAGGGAAAATATGTGGACAGTGGAAGGGATTGGGGTGGGAGGGAGGGAGGGGGGGGTTATAACAGGGTAGAAATCTCATGGTTTGGATTGTAGACGATCTGAATGGGGGTAAGCAGCTGTTTGAAGACCTAGAGGGAAGTAATGAGATTGAAGAGAATGGGGAAAGTGGTTACACAGGTGAAAATGACAGGACGAACTGATGTGAGTGGAGGTGGCAGTGATCCTGGTTTTGGGAAGCAGTGGAAGGGGTTTGATGGTGGAATCATGTGTCCACTGCAGAAACCTGGTGGGAACCAACATGAAAAGAGCAGAGGGTGCAAGACCAGAAAGAGGTGGAAGACAAGCACAGAACAGAGAGACCTCTGCCTGTCTGCATGGCAGAGTTGACGACCCATAAGACCAGCTTCATCGCGGAAGTTCCAATAAAATTTGTCGGCCTTGGTTTTTCAGGCATCAATCTGAGCAAGATGTGAGGGCAGGGGAGCCAGCCCAGAGGAGAAACGCAGTACTCCATCAAGATGCAGATGAGGCCTTGTAAGTGGAATGAGATCAGTGTGCCTAAGTAAAGAGACTTTGGTAACGGACGGCAGGATGCCCAGTCGTTGCTGCTTTGGGGCCAATTTAAAATGGGTTTGCGCCAAGAAAGATCATGGGTGACTAGTGACCGAGGAGTTTGAATGACTGAACTTTCTCAGTTGGATTGTTTGGTTAGGGAGAGAGATAGTGAGAATGTGAGATTTGGTTAGGATTGGAAAGACATCCAAACTGTTTGACCACTTGTGATTTTGTCAAGGTTGAAGAGAGGCGAAGAGGATGCAGCCTGCCTGTCTGAAGGATGAGGGATGCACAACACGGGGTGTTGGAGTCATCAGCAAAGAGATAAAGAGGATTTTTCAGATTTTCAGAGAGATCAACTGATGAAGATCAGGAAAAGGACTGGACCCAGACACTGCTTGGGACACTCCAACTTGCAGGGCGAGGAGAGAAAAGGATTCCATTGAGTGCCATACTTTTGGGCAACAAGTAGATGAGGTAGTAAGTGATGTGTGGAGTCTGCCTTGGATGCCATAGCAGACAGTTGAATAGTAAGGCAGGATGACCAGAGATGTATCAAAACATGAGATATGTCCAGAGAGACAGCTCTGAATCCTCATGTCTGACATTGAGGCTTCCATCCATTTGTTGGAAGGTAGAATCAGCAATGTGCCAAGGTGGAGTGATCTGGTCTGAAACCAAAATTGGTGATCTGAGATGAGGTTGTTGGAGAAAAGGAAGGATTTCATCATCAACTGCGATGTTGACATTCATGACGCTTTGCGACGAATAAGTAGTAAGCTGAATAGGCTCTGTAGTTGAGGGGATCAGTTTTTGCACCATTTTAAAAACCTTTTCCACCCTTTGAGGTGGCAAAAGATAAAGTCGCAGAGGCAGTTGGTTAGACCAGGGAGGATGGGTGCTAAAGAGAAGTCCGAGAGTAAGGGGTTGGGACACAAGCTTGAAAGGAAACAAGAATTGAGGCATTCCAGGCCTTCCTCACGAGCGCGTCGGCTGTGTTGACATTTGAAGCAATGGAAGGGGATGGAAGGGAGAGCATACTCCAGAGACAGATTAACAAGTGGCCACACGCTAGGTTTTTAGAGGAGGGAGAAAGTTTGGGAAGTTATTTTTGAGGTTGGAAAGAGTTGTTATTCTGGCTCTCCTGAAGAGTGGACACATACTTGTTGTATGATTTTTGGGAAGAGCACCAATATTGGCATTCGGTTGGATTTAGCCTTCCAGGAAGAGAGGACAAGTTTGTTTCAGAGCTACTGCCTTACCCACAGGATTAGTGTACCATGGGCGGGAAGAAGGGGAGGATAAGATGGGGACGAGATGGGACACAGAGAGAGAGAGAGTAGAGAGAGAGACAGACAGACAGACAGACAGACATGAGACAGAGACAGAGACGAACTTTATGTGAAGAATTCCCAAGGCTGAGTAACATCGAGGTGCAGTAGAGATATGGACACGCAGTCCCTGAACCGATGAGGGCTGGCTTAGTGTCCTACCAATCCTGCTGAGTGAACTCCAACTGGCCAGCATTGAGGGCAGCTCTGAAATATATCCAGTTGACTTTCAACAACACATAATTGAAGATCCAATTGGAGCAGAGACAAGGGTCAGAGACATTTGGCATTACTAGTACAGAGAGGATTGCCATTGGGAGAAATCCGGGTTGGAAAGTTTAGAGATGTGAGTCAGTCCCATGGAATCACAGAAGTCTTTGCTGAAGTGCCATGGCTGGTGGGAGAGGTATCAAACACAGCCAATTGCATAGTGAACAATTTAAACACCAATATATATGAAAAGAGAGAGTTGGGAATAAGTAGGTTAAACAGTCTGGCCATGTTTTCTGAGAGAGATGTATGGAGTTCGTCACTGTTTGGTGACGGGTAAACAACACACAGATGAACAAGAGGTGGGAGCGAGGGGGCAGTCACAGCAGAGGTATTCTCTGGGGAATTGAGATGTAGATCAGTACATCCAGAACAGTGGAAATTGACTTAATTGATGTAAGTGAAACGTCTCTAGCGCAGGGCTGGTTCAGTCCTATCAAAATTGAGGGACAATAACCAAGGAAGGGACACTATGGAGTCAGGGACGTGTTGGTGGTAAGAAGGGATTCTGTGAAACAGATGATGTCTGGGTTACCGGTAGTAGCCTGGATTAAGAAATCTGTCAGGTTAAGACGCAGAGGCCCCAGACGTTTGAGGTCCACACGGTTAGAAGATAGGTGGAGGAGGAGAATTGTGAGGATTCGGAATGGGGGGGGGAGGCTTTGCGTAGGCAAGGTGAGGCTTAAACAGGATGGGATGAGGGGGAAGATTGTGTGTGAGGGGTGCGGGTAATGGTTGTTGTTTGAGGGGTGCGGGTATGGTTTGTGTGTGTGGTATGTGGGGAAGGCTTTGGGAGGGTGTGTTGAGAGGGAAGCTTGAGAGCGGCTGGGGAAGAATGGTGCAGAAAAGGGGGGACATGATATCTTTGAGCGGCGGTGGGGTGGGGGTGGATGTGCTTATATTGGCATTCCACTTTCAACTTTGACAAACAAAGATAAAGATCATGGGATGGGAGAATAAGATCCTTGTTGACACGCATGGAGAAACGGTGCTCTGTACATGTGAGGGGATTATTCGGTGGACCAAGCACCAAGCAGATAAAGCACAATTGAAAATAACATTGTGAAGAAGAAGAAGAAGAACGAAGAAGAGACAATATTCATGATGTGAAAAGAAAACTGTGCAACAATTCTAAAGGAGATACAAGGGCTGAAAATGCATCTTCAAATTGATTGAAAATAATTTAAAGAGGAAGGAGTGTTTTATATATGTAATGATGGATTCAGGTGAAAGATATTGAGGAAAGGGGGAAATGTAGAACCCGAATCGGAAGGAAATTCAAGTAGAAAATGAGAATGGTTATGGAGTGAAAATTAGTTTTTTTAATTTGTTTGTTTTTGATTTTTTGAAGCACGAAAGGAAAATAGAGAATAATGTTCGCGGAGGTAGAACAAGACAACCCATGAAGAGAAAACAAATCGAGAACATGGAGAAAAATTTTGTTTTCAGACTTTCTATCCGCAGGAATAGGCCTTGTCCAGGCCTTGAGGCAATGAGGAATGAAACTAATACAAAAACAACAAACAAATTATAGCTATGAAACATAACACAGGATAGCAACAACCAAACCGAGAACAAGAACAATAAGATAAAACATGAAATATTTGGCTTTGAAAAACTCAGGCTTTATGAAGGTGGAAATGAGGAGCTTCGATTTTATCACACATTCAGAAAACCCAATGAACTTGTATTTAATTCACAAATGCAGATCTAACTCCTCTTAGTTATTTCTACAGTCTTGAGTTGATTGAAAAAGACACTTTTTTTCCAATCAAAACGGCCCACCCATAACTACATCCGATGTCGCTACTGGGGGAACGTATCGGTACCTTTTTACATCATCTCGTCTAGCCATTCTTGAACAGCCTGCAAGTGCCGAAATTCTGGAGATCACTCAGGCGCATAAGATTTGGGCAAGGGACATGCAGCGGCGCCCTATCCTTTCATGATTGGTCCCTATCTGCTCCCTAATATTGAACTCAGCTGGGAATTTTCAGCAGAAACCTCTCTATCTTATGCAGAGATTCATCCCATCTCATCTTCAGTTATCATGCCATCCTCCCACCCTGGTGCACTGATCTGTGGGTGAGGCATGTGCCTCCTGAAATAATTGCATCTCTCCTGGTAAGGGCAAAGCAACCGATAGGCAATCTCCGTGCATCTCCATAAATGCCCGCAACAGTGCGTGTCCACTCTCAGGAGAGCCCGAAAACAGAGCCAATCTCAAGACTGAACTTTCCACCTTCTCTCTTCTCTAACATACTGATGTGGCCGTTATTAAGTTGTCTCTTTATGTATGCCTCCCCCTCCATCCCCTATCAATCATTCAAAATGGCACACAAGCCGCTCTGTTCGAAAGAGGCCAATGCCTATTGTTTTGCTTATCAAATCTTGGTCCGACATTACTTACCCCAACCCCGTGCTCCTGCACCCACGCCTTCCCAGTCACAGACCCAAGTCTCCTTGAACTCGTGTGTCTTTGGACCCAAGAAGGTGGAGAAGTTTCTGGGAACCCTTGGCTCTGAATTCTGCAACGGACCGCACAGACGCATCAGCCGAGTGTACCGAAAAACCAGCTCTCTGTGCTCTTGCACGTCCTCTTCTGCATTTCCCCTATAATTTTGCTCCTCGGTCATCGTTCATCTGCTTGGGAAATTACCCAACATCACCACCTACAAAATTAAGGTGCAAACCAGTTCTTAACTAACAGAACCCATTTCAGTTTGCTTCGCAATCATCAGCAAGGTCATGGACTGCCATCATTCGCAGTTGACAATAAATTATTCCCTTTTCTCCACGGCTCTTCATCTCCAGATCATCATATCAGAATTCCGAGCAGGGTCAATCTACCTTGAACATGCTGGCTTCTACTCTCGCCAACAATAGAGATGCCCGTCAAATATCACATGAAACGAGAGCCATCTCTGCTTTTGTCTAGACATATATTGAGCTTCCGCTACAGTCTGGCCATCGCTGTTTTAACTCTCCAAACTCTCTGCCTATGGCAACCTTAGTGAACTCCCCACTCTTTGGGTGACTGGGCTTTCCTCCACTCTCATAGTCAATGTGTGGCCTCTCTCAATGGAATCCTTTCATCTTTTTCTGCAAGGCTGGAGTGCCCAAGAAGTGTTCTAGGCCTCAATCCTGTCCTAACCTTTGAATTCCCAACGATCAACTCTGACTCTGGAAAATCCTCTTTAATCTCCTTGCCTGACTCCACCTCTCTACCACTGAATCGCCTCAATCCTTCATATATAAAAGGCTGCAGCCTCTTCCCTTTCTGGCAGATCTTGCCAAAATACAAGCAGTCAACACTTGGAATATGTAAAATGTCTTTCAATCCCAAATCTAACTATCTAGATTCTAATATCTCTCAAAATCATCTCTCACACAACATCTCTCAAGCAAGCAATACTCTCTAACAACATCTCTACAACAACACCCTCTCAACAAACATCTCGTAGGTTGATATGGCAAACCCCCTACCGCATCTACTTTCTAACAATCCTCTCAAAGGAGTTCGTTCAGCAACTCTTTGGTCTCTCTACAGCCATTATCTTTTTTGGGCAAACCTACATTTCCAAAAGTGGGCCTCCAAAGCACGTTGTTCGAATGGGCATTATCTTTCATCGCAAAGTCTTTCCTGGGCACACTGAACTCTTATCCACCTAAAGGCGCATCCTCCAACAGCTTTAATGAAGGACTGCTCTCTCTCCCTGGGCTGCACCACTCCTCACACCTTGGCTCAGCTTGACTGATGAAGCTGAGTCTGATGCGGCCTATCACCCTGCCATGCAGACATTTTGGTGGTCCTGTCTTCTTTTCTGTCCTTTTTATTCGGCATGCCTCTGGCTTCAATCCATGCTCCTGCCTCCACCTCCTCAAACCCTCCCCCCGCTCTATCCAGATTTACAGGGCGCCAACAGTCGCTGCATCCTTCTGGTTAAAACTCGCAAAAATCTCAGAATCTCTGCTAACCCCACATACTCATTTATTCCTCTTTTTTCCGCACTGTGGAACAAACTTCACTTCTCTTCAAATCTCTCACTCTTTCCTCCAGGTCTTCGTGACAGCGTTATCACAATATCTCAGATATACCCATCCAAGCATGAACTTTTCTGCCCCCATAAAACCATTCTCCCACCCCTAATTACCATTTTGTGTTGGTAGCTCTCTCCTTGATACTAGACCTTTGTATTTTTTTAAAAACCTCCCTCAGTCAGTTCGCGTGAGCACCACATCGTGGAAATAATTCATTCTCCTTTCTTAATACGGCACTAAAGTATCCCATCTACTCTTCAATGAGCCTTGCTTGCTGATAATAAATATTTTAAATAACAGCACCGTCCCTGTCAAGTCGTGCCGATCTGGTAGTTGGCTGTTTCATTCTCCCAGTGTTGGGGTCATATTTCAAACGTCACAGGCCACGGTTAGTTTGGGCTGCTGTACAAGCCAATGAGTAGACGGAGGCTCGCCATTGCTGTGTTTGGTCCTCCTAAATCCTGTGCTGAAACCTGGAGGCACCTTGGTACTGCCACACAGATTGATCATCCTGGCATTATCAACTACAGTACATGTTAGAAAAATGGGTGGAACACGATGTAAACCAAACAAGAGACTGTAACACTAGAAATGTGCCCCTACTAACACCTGTATCACAATCACCCTACATTCAATATATCAATCTGCAAGAGTGACTCCAAAAACTACACTTCTATTTTCTTATTCTCAGAAAGACGCTGTTCAAAATGAAGTTTGGGAAGATGTGTATAGTTATATGGAATATTCGGGCATTTTTCTGCATCCATGAATCCTTCCATAGGCTTGCCACTTGCATCAGAACTACTCAAGCCATCTGGTTAAAATTAAAACAGCAAAAGAAGGCAATGCAGGGTATTTAAGATAACAATGGAATTGTCTTCATTCAAAATTTTTTACTTTCAAAGGTCACTAGCATTAAACAAAACTTCCATCCAACCTCTGCTTGCCTTGGCGTACATGGTGGTAAACATCAGGCCCCTCTCACCACTACTTCCCACAACTGATACCAGATTTAATCACCACGTAATTGGCTGTTCATGAAATGTCAGCATATTTTAATGGGGGAATTACCTTGAATAATTGCAACATAAATAATAATCGAAGTTTATCTGTCCAGCAGTCAGGTTTGGTTAGAAACAACTCTGTCTGGCATACATCATGCGCACAATTGATGTGGGAGGGATTGCACCAAATATACTAGAAGGGCACTCGGTAGGCGCATACCTCCGCCTTGCCCATCCGTCCCCGAGAACATATCGGGCAATGCATTTTGAGATATCGTGCCATAATTCTCTTTTTGGCCTATAAGAGCAAGTGCGAGGCAGGATGGAGTGGTTTGGAGAAGAGTTGCAAGGAGTGATTTGTGACAGATAGGGTGCTACACGAGTGAAGGGGAAAGTATAATAGACGGTAGTGAGAAACAGTATGTTGTATGGTTTGGCAGCGGTGCGCAAACAAAAAGAAGGGAAGCGGAGCTGGAGGTGGCAGAGTTAAGATGCTGCGATTCTCGTTGGGAATGAACAGGAGGATAGGGATAAGGAATGAGTAAATACTTAGAGGGACAGAGCGCAGGTAGACGGTTTTGGAGACAAAGTGAGAGAGGCGAGATGAGAATGGTTTTGGACATGTGCAGCCAGGAGGAGGCGGAGTAATCGGGAGAAGGAATGTTTGAAGATGAGCGCCAGGCAGGAGGAGCAGAGGAAGGCAAATAAGAGGTTCATGGATACGGTGGGCGGACATGCCGGTGGTTGGATGTGTCAATGGAGATGTGGAGGATAGAGCGAAATGGAGACGGTTGATATCCGCTGTGACACCATGGCACCCTAACAGGAGCAGCCTAGAAGAAGAAGAAGAAGAATCGTTTCTTTGGCCTATCTCTCAATGGTCGAAAAATCCAAACTTTTAAAAAAAAAATTAAAAAATTAAATTTTATTTAATCAACCTGTCCAGATTTGGATTCGGAGATCTTCACCAAAATCTCAATCAATCTTACCTGTCAAATCACCACAACGTGTCCACCAAGATTTGCGGACGAAATCCGTACAAAAAACGACAAGTGTCTAAGTTGGAGCATGGCCGCGCTGTACCCATTTTGTTCATGATTCGTGAAACGGTGTAGACTGCTACAGGTGTAAACAACACACAAACAAACAGACAGAGCGACAGCACAACAGAATGAACAACACACAACAGACCAGCATAATTGCCGAAATCCGAAGGATTCCGCAATTAACGAAACATGACATAGAAAGGGGTGAAAACATCACCTCTCTTCACCTTCGTGGAAAAGGTAAAAGTCAACTTTAATGTGGTAGAGGGAGTTCCAAAATCGGTTGCAGAGCTTCAACGACCAAGCTATAAACTGTTATCGTCGGTGTTTCAGAGAAGGGTGATTATCAATGTGGTGTGCCATCACTTGGATGGACATTAAACTTGGCGTCCTGTCTGCCAGCATTAGTTGGTGCATGTTAAATAAGATTCTCACGATGTCTTTCGTAAAGAGTAGGCGAGCTTCACCCATCCTGAACTGATGGAATGGCTTCAGACATAAGCATCGCCTCTAATTATCAGGTGGTCCTAATTGTCATAGATTATCATGGTGGTATTATCGTGGGCTAATTTGCTCTGCCGGCAAAACGCTACTCTGACAAATAGGCACGAGCCGGGGGCCGGCAATTCAAAAGGCAAAGGGTACTCGGGGACTTATGGATCGGGCTTTGGAAAAATCTTTCATGAGGTTATTGTCTGTATTAGATAATGAATTTTTAAATTCGTCAGTATTGGCCAAATAGTCAAAGTGCATCCCGGCGCGTTAGCATTAATACACATCGTCGTGGTCACTCGGACTGGGAAGGAATGGGGCAGAGCAGTTTCTCCTTTGGTCAGAGAGCGACCCCCCCCCCAACTCCCCGTTCAGGCTGAGGCGCGATGTGACCCGTTTCCCTAATGACCTATATAAGAATGGTCGCCAGAAACAACATGTCTCGCGGGGATTTGGCTCTATGTTATCAACTTTTTGGACGCAGTGATCAATAAACTCTGAACCGTTTTGTTTGTGCAGAGGCACCACCGCTTCTCACAGGTTAAAGTATCATTCAGCTCTTTAGAAAAAAATTTTAGTCATCCATTCTACATATCCTTGATGACACCATGTCTTGTGAAGTAATTACTTCCGACAATCTTATAATCGGTCAGGAAATGCAAACCAAGACTACACTGCACTACTTATGACTATCCTGATAGACAATTGGTTGCCCTTCAGTATGTTCATGTTCGTTACTGTCCGGGTCGCATTTTTAAATATCTTACATACCGAAGTAAACTTATGTGTGAAAGACGAGGCATGGTACTGAACTGTGCAGGCCACTTGGAAACTTCACTGATTTGACATTCTCATTTACTACAAACATCAAATTACAAACAACGACCATCAACGGACAGCACTTAGTTTCACAGTGCTCAGCACTTGTAAACATCAATGTTTTGAAAGGCTTTCCATAAGCAGGATGTTGGCCATTGGCCAGACAAATATTGTATTCAAATAACGTCCGCAAAATAACGCACATTGTGATATCTGAATGGAAGTTTCGCAACCAAGCCATGGCATTGTCAGTTGAACTACGCCACCATGATTCATCACATCCAATCAGAAGTCCTCTCTTTTTTTCTTCTTAATCAAAGTTAATAATTACTCTTTAAAAAAGCATATTGTTTAAAAATGATAGTTCAATCCCACGAGGTGGTGATAAAATTTAAGGGTTTAAGAAAAGAACTAGCAAATTCAGGAGCCTAACCACTGGCATCAGTTTCAAGAGGAGAATACTTTCAGGAAAACAGCCGAGTCCCCACTACGCATGTTATGGCACTCGGCATACATATTTATATAACACCAAAATTTATTAATAATTTTTTTAAGTAGTTGGTAAGTGAACGACAATCTTGTTCAAGTTGCAAGTTCTCATCACTTGTGGGTTTGATGCGACATAAATATTAATACATAAATAAATATGATGCTATTATATACATTTATCATATATATGTATATATAAATAACAAAATATAATATACTATAAATATATATAATATAAATATTTCAAGTATATATATCAATATAAAAATATAAATTATATGCACATATATAAATAATAATAATATTGATTATATAATAACATTTATACTATATATGTATATATATATATATGTAAATATATAAATATAACATTAAATACATATAAATATAATATTTCAATATAATAAATATAATGCACATATATAAATATAAATAAATATAATTATATATATTGAAAAAAAAAATATGGAAATACATATTAAAAATACATAGTGTTTTATATAAAACATATATAATATCATACATATATATTTCATGATGTATAAATAATATATATTAATATATAAATATAATGTATATAATATATATATATATAAATAATATATGAATAAAAAATCAATAAATAGATAATGTATAATATTATACTATAATATATCTAATAAAATATATACATAATATATCATACTCATATAATACATATAAATATAATATAATAAAATAATAAATATTTCATATATATATATTATATAATAAAATATGCACACTAAATAAATATAATGTATATATATTAGCATTTATGCTATATATGTAATAATATATATTATATATATATAACAATATACAATATAAATACATATAAATATAATATTTCAATATAATATAATATATGGCACATATATAATAAATATCATTTTATAATATATATGTAAAAAAAAAATAGGCAATACAATATTAAAAATAGCATAGTGTATTTATATAACATATATAATATATATACATACATATTATTTCATATTTAAAATATATTATATATATATATAATATACAGTTAAATACTATATAATATAAATAATAATTATATGAATAAAAAATAAATTAATAGATATTGTATATATATATATATATATATCTATAAAAAATATATACATATAATTACATATAATATACATAAAATATAATATAATATTCATTATATATAATAGATATAAATATATGCACATAAATAAATATATGTATATAATATACATTTATGCATATATATGTATATATATATATGATATAAAAATTATTAAAATATTAAACAATTAATCATATAAATATAAATATCAAAATATACATATATAAATATAATATATGCACATAAAAATATAAATAAATATATATTTATATAATATGGAAAATAAAAATATGGAAATACATATTAAAATAACATACGTGTATTTATACTAAACATATATAATATATAATATCTAATATATATATTGTTACGTGTTGTTGGATAATGTCGCATTAACACCATAAAGGTTCCTCAGGTGAGATATATTGATAAGTCCCATGTGTATTAGCAACCCGTTTGTTTTAGAGGGATATGTGTGACCATTCGGGCTGCGACGGCTTTAGTTTAGCCGTTTTTCTTTATCTATCGTTTTTTGAGCCACCATTGCCAACAAACCTCACGCAAACAAACCGCCACCAACTTACGCGACGCACAACGCCCCACCACCTCACACCACCCCCAACAATCATACACACCTATTCGCACTTCCGCACTCCGACTGTTTCTCACAGCGGACCCAGGCTACGACCTTTCCGGCGTTGGAAACGGGTCCGGAACGGCAGGCGTACGGCGCGTGGCGAGAAAACCAATACGCCGTGTGGGGTTTTCCCGCCTAATTCCTCGCCTGATCTTCCGCCTGATCCCCCCACCACGCTTGGTGTGAAGGGGAGGGGTTGGGACAGCTTCGTCCGCATGGTGGATGGCACGCGTGAGGCGGTCGGAGTGGGGCACGCCCCTTCGAGAGCTTTCTGGAAAGCTCGAAGAGAGGTGGGCCGAGAAACGGGCGGAAGCAAAGGGCGGGCCACGGCTTCCATAAAAGGGCGGATGCGCGTAATGTTCTGTGCTGCTTCTTTTTCTTCTTCTTCTCCTTACCTCGTGACATCCTCACTCCTCTTCTCTATCCTGGTCCTGGCTTCGCGTTTCTTCTTCCTCGCTGGCTCTTCCTCTTCTCTGCCGCTCCGTCTGCTCTGGCAGCTGTGGAGGCGGGTCTTGGCTCGTTCCTGGTCCTGTGGCTCGCGGTTGGCGGGCGGCCTGTCCACGGAGGCACGGACGGGAGATCGAGCGCCGGTGGTGTGGCGGACTGGCGCATTTGGGCGAGGAGTGCCGGGAGAAGTCGCCAACTGCGAGAGGATGGGGGCCAGGCGCGACCATGCGATCGGTCCTGGGGAGGACTCGACGGCCCAAAGGGAAGTCCGTTTTCACCATTTTCTTTTCGGGTTTTGTATGGATCTTGTGCACCCGTGTCTTGTAAAGTAGAACTGTTTAAGTGTTTGTAAATATTGCCTTTTAGGTCGGTAGTAGTGCTTTTCTTTTTGTTCATTTTTGTCATTGCGATTACTGCCATACGTGCTTGTGTGTGTGATATAATGTGTATTGTGTGAACTGTTTCCTGGGCGTTGCGTCCTTTTTATCCGCTTATTTAAGGCGCCAAATCTTGCATCAACGTAAGGGATTGATAGTGGTGAAACACCACGATAAAATATTCTGAACTGTCGAGGTCGACGAATAATCCTGCTCGTTTATCCTGCATGCAACGAACGAGCCGGTTAAGCGGTTCGTGTCCGGAGTCGACCTGTCGCGGCGTGTACAACTCCTCGGTAGGCTACTCGCGTGGGTACTTAGGTATATCGACATTCGGCGATTCACCCTATTTCGCGCGGTAATACTGTGGATGCGGATGGGTTGTGGTGAGGTTAAACCCCACCCGTGGCTAGCTCCTTGGGCAGTAGTTCAAGAGGGTCACGACTGAATTGGCCCGTTCCGGTGGGCCACGTGTCGCGATTTGAGTTACGTGCCGATCGCACTGCCAGGCGGGCCAGAATTCGTAAACATTGGCGTCAGGTCGTGGGATAACGAACTCATCACCTCCTCTAGCACTGGTGTCAGCGAGCGGGAAACAACTCTCCCGTCTCCACTAAATTCACGGGAATCGGACCAGGGGTGAGTGGAGGCGACTCCTCGTTCCCACCAAATTCGAGCATAAATTAAATCCTTATGAGAAATAAGATGGAGTTTTCAAGGCGACCGGTGCGCGGGGTAGATATGGATTTAGAAGTGTAGAATCATGGCTCAGGATGAATCCCCGTGCAGGACATTCCATTGTGATGGCAGGATGAATTTCCCCAAACGAACCGCGGAGCCCGAAATGGGCGGCAGCGGAGAGGCGATGTATGCACACCGCCCTCGCCACCTCAAGTCAAATTCCTCCTCAGCCCCTGGCGAATCCACGGCCTGACTGGGGCGAAGCCGCTGCCACAGATCAGCCGAACTAAAACCAGCTATTAATGAATTGTTGGCAAATTGCAACAAGTGTTTGGAAAGGCAAAATGGATGGAAAACGCACTCGAGCGAACGACCAAATGAAAGAAATGTGGGGTGAGATGGCAGCAAATAAGGCCGAGGCCCTGCAGGCGGGCACGGCGAGAATGTTGGCATAACAGGGGAGCTCAAAACTGAGCGACGCCTACGTGCTGGAACGAACGAAGCTGAGGGGAGTGCAAGCGCTGTAG
>CM068960.1:65577057-65588996 GCA_035128595.1 Eptatretus atami | reverse complement strand
AGCTGCACGTGGTAACCTCGTCCTCGGACGGCACCATCCGGCAGGATCAACCCCTCCTGCCGATTCAAGACCACACGTGCAGCATGACGTACCCTGCGCACCCCAAAAAGCAAACCTCGCATTTCGAGGGTTCCCCACACGAAACTGTGCTCTGCCCGGCCGAGTGACCTGTGTTCGTGCGCTCTGCGAAACAGAAACACATGCACAGGCCACATAGAGCTTCAAACACACCGCCCGTGTGGAGAACCATCCTGGTGTTCGTGGGGGTGGGGTTCCAAATCGTAATCCTGCCTAAACCTTTGTCCATCCGCGGGATCGGCAAATGCCACGCGTGCGTTTTCCCGGAACGGGGTTTTCCCCCAAAAAAAAAACTCCGCAAGCGCGCCGTGGCGGCTTGTGCGTTCCACAGCACGGACCTCGCGCTCGCCGCCGTGTAAACCGGCGCGGTGCTCAAAATAGCTTACGGCCGCTACTCGGCCTTAGTCCTTTTGTCGCCGGTCGTCGTCTCCATTCAACACACGCACCTCTCCACGTGTCACGAACGCTCACACACCCACCATTACACTCACTCTTGGAGATGCGGCTGCTGCACCCGCATGCCGACCGTCCATCTCCCTACATACTCTCTCTCACAACACACGGTCTCCTTGCACTCGACGTACTCGCCACACGCGGTGACATTCACTGCACGGTGCCTCATCCACACACGCGTGCTGGGAGGCACGCACGTCGGCAACACTTGCCACCAAAACCACTCACACGCGGGGTCCGCTTCCACACACGGGGGCGCACTCACACTTTCACACACAACACAAGGGACTATCACACTGGGAATCGGGTCCACCTCTAGGGCTCCCGGGGCTCCATACCCCCAAAGCTTCGTGCACTCGTCACAGCACTCGCCCCTCGAACTCGCTCGAACACAGACCGAATCCCACCTGGTGTGACTGCTTCAAGGGAGAATAGCGTTCCCTCCGTTCCCGAAGGAGGCCATCCAGCTGCTCGCACACGGGGGTTTCCCAACAGTTCCTGCGGAGCTCGCCCCCAAATTATCCTCCACTACCTCCGTGTGTGTGTGCTCGCCTAACTCCCGTCCAAATGCACCTCTATCCCCCTCTCTCTCATCCCCCCTTCCCCCGTGTTCTGCAACTCAGTCCACCTTTCACCATTACCTCCCTTGTCTCCACTATTATTTTTTTATCTCCCCTGCGTCTCCCTTCCGGTGTCCTCTGTTAATTCCATTCCTTAGTCATTCACCTCGTGTCTCTTCTCAACACGTCGCAGTCACCCCATTTCCGTTTTTCCCCTCTGTGTCACTGTCACGTTGCTTCTCTGTCCACCTTTAACGCTTCTCAGCCCAACACGTCCCCCGAATTACGTCTCCTCAACCCGCCTCATTGCCGAGGCTGACAGCCTGTTGCAACTCCCCCTCAGCTCGTTCGTTCCAGCACGTGGCGTCGCATTTGAGCTCCCTGTTATTGCCAACATTCTCGCCGTGCCCGCCTGCAGGCCCGCTATTTGCTGCATCCACCCCACATGTCTTCATTGGTCGTTCGCATCGGAGTGAGTCACCATTTGCTTTCCAACACTTGTGCATATTTGCCCAACCAATCTTAATAGCTGGTTTTAAGGTCGGTGATCTGGCAGCTGCTTCGCCCTCATCAGGGTGGATTCGCCAGGGGCTGGGGAGGGAATTTGACGGTAGTGGGGAGGGGGTGTGTGTCATACATCGCCCTCCGCTGCCGCCATTTCGGGCTCCGGGTTCGTTTGGGGATTCATCCTGCATTGCACAATGGGAATGTGCCCTGCACGGGAAATTTCAATCCTGAGCCATGGATCTACACATTCTAAATCCATATCTAACCCCCGGCAAACCGGTTCGCCTTGAAACTCCTCTTATTTCTCATAAGGGATTGAAAAATTAATGCGCTCCGAATTTGGTGGAATCGAGGAATCGCTCCACACCCTGGTCCGATTCCCGTGAATTTAAGTTGAGACGGGAGAGTTTTTTCCGCTGCACACCAGTGCTACGAGGAGGGGGATGAAGTTCGTATCCACGACCTGACGCCAATGTACGAATTCTGGCCCGCCTGGCGTGCGACGGCCACGTAACTCAAATCGCGACACTTCCGCCCACCCGGAACGGGCAAGTCAGTCGTGACCCTCTGGAACTACTGCCAAGGAGCTAGCCACGGTGGGGTTTAACCTCACCAACAACCCAGTCCGCATCCTACCGCGCGAACAATAGGTGAATCGCCGATTCGATTAACCTAACGACCCCGCGAGTAGCGTACCGAGGATTGTACCACGCGCAAGGTCGACCTCCGGACACGACCGCTTAAGCGGCCGTTCCCGTGCTGCAGGATAACCGAGCGGAGTTATCGATCGCCTCGACATTCAGGATTAAGTATCGGGTTGTTCAACCCACATCAATCACTTACGTGAATCAAGATGAGCCTTAGATAGGGGATAAAAAGAGCAAGAACCAGGAAACAGTTCACATAAATAACACATTTATTTCAACACAACAAGAACGTATGCAGTACATGCAATGACACCAACAATGCAACCAAAAGGAAAAGATCTAATACGACTAAGGAATTATTACAACACTAAACAGTTCTCCTTTACAAGACACGGTGCCACAAGATCCATATCAAAACCCCGAAAAGAAAATGGTGACCTTCCCTTTGGGCCCGTCGAGTCCTCCCCCACGACCGTCGCATGGCGCGCCTGGCCCCGACTCCTCTCGCGGTTTGCGAGCTTCCCGGCACTCCTCGCCAAATGCCAGTCCGCCACAGCCACCTGCGCTGCCGCATCTCCCCTCGTGCCCCGTGGACAGGCCGCCCGCCAAACCGCGAGCACAGACCAGAACGAGCCAAGACCCAGCCTCCACAGCTGCCAGAAGCAGACGAAGCGCAAGAGGAAGAGGAAGAGCCAGCGAGGAAGAAGAAACGCGAAGTCAGGACCAGGATAGAGAGAGGGAGTGAATTCACAGAGGAAGAGAAGAAGAAGAAAAAGAAGCAGCACAGAACCTTACGCGCATCCCCCTTTTTATGGAGGCCGGGCTCCGCCCTTTGCTCCGCCTCCGTATCTCGGCTCCAACACTCTCCTTCGAGGCGTTTCCAGAAAGCTCTCGAAAGGGGGCGCCCCCACTCCGACGCCTCACGCCGTGCATCCACCACGGGAGCGAGCTGCCCCACCCCTCCCTTCACACCAAAGCGTGTGGGGGGATCAGGCGGAAGCATCAGGCGAGGAAATTAGGCGGCCAACCCCACAGGCCGTATTGGTTTTCTTCTGCCACGCGCCGTACGCCTGCGTTCTCGGACCCTTTTCCAAACGCGGAAAGGGGTCGTAGCCTGGTCGTGGAGACACAGCGTTGAGTGCGGGAAGTGGCGAAGTGTGTGATGGTTGTGGTGGGTGGTGTGGCGTGGTGGCGTTGTGGCGTAGTTTGGTGGCGGTTAATTGTTTTGCGTGGAGGTTTGTGGCAAATGGTGGCTCAAAATACCGATAGATAAAGAAAACGCTAATCCTAAAGCGTCGCAGCCCGAATGGTATTCACACATATTCCTACTAAACAACGGGGTGGGCTAACACACATGACCTTATCAATATATTCTCACCTGAGGACCCTTTATGGTGTAATGCGAAATTCCACAACCGTAACGATAGATAATATAATATATTATAATATTAATATATTTTTATAAATACACGTTGTATTTTTAAATGTTTCAAATATTTTTATTTTCAATATATATATAATTATATATTTATTTATATTTATATAATGTGCATATATTATATTTATAATGTATATTGAAATATTAATATTTATAGTATATAGTATATTTATATATTTAATATATATATATATATACAATATATAGCATAATGTATATATAATACATATATATTTATTGCATAATTTATATTAATATATATATAATATTGAAATATGTATATTTATTTATATTATAAATTATAATGTATATATATGTATATTTTTTAATATGATATATATATATATATATATACATATCTATTTATTTATTTTTATCATATAATTATTTAATTATATATATATAACAGTATTTTATATATATATATATAATAATATTTAATACATAATGAATATATATATGTATGTATATATTTATATATGTTTATAATAATACACGTATGTATTTTTAATAATGATCCATTTTTTTTTTTCATAATATAATAATATATATTCTTATATATGTGCATATATTTATATTATATGAAATATTACTATTATATGTATATTTTTTATTATGTATATTATATATTTATATATTATATAATACATATAATGCATAATGTATATATATACATATATTATTTATGTGCATATATTTCATATTTCATATATATATATATATGAAATATTTATATTTAATGTATTTAATATTTATAGTATTTATATGTAGTATATATGGTATATATTTTTATAGATATAATATATAATTATATATAAATACTAAGTTATTTATTTTGTATATTCATAAATTATTTATATATATATATATATATACATGTATATTATATATACTATATATTATATTATACATATGAATATACTAATGTATGTATTATATTTTAATATAGTTTATATATAATACACGTATGTATTTTTAAATATCGTAATTTCCAATATTTTTTTTTTCAAATATATTGATATATATTTATTTATATTTAATATGGATATATTTAATTATATTAAAATATTTATATTTATATGTATTATACTGTAAGTGAATATTTAACATAATATATATATACATATATAGTATAAAATGTATATTATATACATATAATTTATTTATATTTATTATGTTGCATATATTTATAAATTTTATATATATATATCTGATTTATATTTATAATATATTTTATGTATATGTATGTATTTATATATACATATTAGTATAAATGTATATATATCACATATATTATTTATTATTATATTTATTCGATCAACCCACAAAGTGATGAGACCTTTAAGCTGACAAGATTGTCGACACTCCTTAACCAACTACTTAAAAATTATTAAATAAATTTTTGGTGTATTAATTATGTATGGAGTGCATAACATGCGAGTGGGGACTCGGCTGTTTCTGAAAGGTATTCTCCTCCTGAACTGATGAGTGGTTTTAGTGCTCCGGAATTTGCTAGTCTTCTTCTAAACCCTTAAATTTTTATCCCACCATCGTGGCTGAAACTATCATTTTTACAAACATAGCTTTTAAGAGTAATTTAAATTTGTGTAAAGAGAAAAAAGAGAGGACGTGAAAGTGAATGTGATGAATCAGGTGGCTAGTTCGTAACTGAATATGCCATGCTTAGGTTGGAACTTCCATTCAGAATTCAACAATGTGCGTTATTTTGGACTCGTTATTTGAATACATATTTGTCTGCATGCCACATCTGCTCATGAAAGCCTTTCAAAACATTGATGTTTAGCAAAAGGCTGAGCGTGAAACTAGTGCCTGTCCCGTGAGTGTTGTAATGATGTTTGTAGTAAATGAGATGTCAATGCAGTTGAAGTTTCCAAAAGTGGCTGGACAGTTCAAGTAATGCTCGTTCTTCACACTACATTACTTGGGTAGTGTAAGATTATTTAAAAATGGACACCGGACCAGTAACGAACATGAACAACTGAAGGGCAACCAATTGGTCTATCAGGATAAGCTCATAAGTAGTGCAGTGTAGTCCTTGGTTTGATTCCTGACCCGATATAGATGTCGGATTTAATAACTTCACAGACATGGTGTCATCAAGGATTGTAGAATGGAATGACTAAAAAATTTTTTTCTAAAGAAAGCTGAAGTACTTACGCTGTGAGAAAAGGGGTTGCCTCGACAAAAAAACGGTTCCAGAAGTTGTTGATTCAACTCGTCCAAAAAGTTGATACATTAGAAGCAATGCGCCGCAGACATGTTGTCTGGCGACCATACCTATATAGGGGTCCCATAGGAAAGGGGTCACATCGCGCCTTCAGCCTGACACGGGAGTGGGGGGGGGGGTCGCTTCTCTGACAAAAGAGAAACTCTCTGCCCCATGTTCTCCAAGTCCGAGGACCACGACGATGTTGTATTAAAGTGCTAACGTCGCCGGGATGCACTTTGATATTTGGCAATACTGACAATTAAAAACTGTCAATTATCTATACAGACAATAACCTCTGAAAGATTTTTTCCAAAGCGAGTCCATAAAGTCCCCGAGTCCTTTGCCTTTTGAATGACCGGCCCCCGCTCGTGCCTATTTTGTCAGTAGCGTTTGCGGCCAGAAGCAAATTAGCCCACATAAATACCACAGAATAATTAGCAAGTAGGACCACCATGATAATTAGGGCATGCTTTTATTCTGGCCATTCCATCAGTTCAGGATGCCGGTGATAGCTCGCCTACTCTTTACGAAGACATCGGAGATCTTTAACATGCACCAGACCTAATGCTGGCAGACAGGACGCCAAGTTAATGTCCATCCAAGTGATGGCACACACATTGATGAATCACGCCTTCCTGTGAAACACCGCGATAACAGTTTTATAGCTTGGTCCGTGAAGTGCCAACCAGATTTTGGCAACGTCCCTCTACCACATTTAACAAGTTGACTTTTACCTTCCACGAAGGTGAAGGAGGTGATGTTTTCACCCCTTTGTCTGTTTGTTAATTGCCAGAATCCTTTCGGATTTTCGCAAATTATGCTGGTCTGTTGGTTGTGTCATTCTGTGTTCTGTCTGTCCTGTCTGTTTGTTTTGTGTGTGTGTTTACCCTTAAAGCAGCTACATCGTTTCAGCGTCATGACCAAAATGGGTAACAGACGTCGGCCATGCTCCCAACTAGAACACTTTGTCGTTTTGGCTGAGACAATTCGGCCGAAATGTGGACACGTTGGGTGTTTGACAAGGAAAATTGATTGGATTTGGTGAAGATCTGAATCCCAATCTGGACATGATAATAATTAATTTTTTTTTTAAAGTATTTCACCAGAAGAGATAGGGCCAAAAACGATATCTTCTTCTTCTCTTTCGGCGCTCCGTTAGGGGTTGCCCGCGGATCAACCGTCTCCATTTTCCTCTAATCCTCCACATCTTCCATTGACACTTCCAACCACCGCATGTCCGCCCTCACCTATCCATGAACCATCTTAATTTGGCCTCCTCTTCTCCTCCTGCCTGGCGGCCTCACTTCAAACATCTTCTCCCCGAATATCTCTCGCTTCCCTCCTTGCACATGTCCAAACCATCTCAATCTCGCATCATCTCAACTTTGTCCTCCAAACCGTCCCTCCTGCGGCTAGTCCCTCCGAATTATCATTCCTTAACCTATCCATCCTCGTCATTCCCAACGAGAACTCGCAGCATCTTTACTCTGCCACTCCAGCTTCCGCTTTCCTGTCTTTTGTTTGCGCCACCCGCCTCCAAACCATAACAACATGAGCTTGTCTCACTACCCGCTATAACTTTTCCCTTCAACTCGGTGTAGCTACCTTCTGTCACCAAAATCACTCCTGCAACTCTTCTCCCACCACTTCACCTGCCTCACTCTCTTTATAGGCCAAAAATATATGCGCACGATAATCTCACAAATTGCATTTGGGCCCGAGATATGTTCTCGGGGATCAGGCATGGCAAGGCCGAGGTATGCGCTCTACCGAGCTGCCTCTTCCAGTAGTTTGTGCAATCACCCCCACATCAAATGTGCATGATTATGCAAGACAGAGTTGTTTCTACCAAACCTACTGCTGGACAGATAAACTTTCAATTATTATTATGTGCAATTATTCAAAGTGTAATTCCATTAATGCGAATTTTCATGACACCATTACGTCGTGTGAATAAAAGCTTGGTATCAGTTTTTGGAGTATGGTGAGAGGGGGCTGATGTTTAACAACCATTTTACCCAAGCAAGCAAGAGTTGGATAGGAAGGTTTTTTTTTAATGCTAGTGACCTTTGAAAAGTAAACAAATTTTGAAAGAAAGAAATTCCATTGTTATTCTTAAATACCTGCATTGCTTTTTTGCTGTGAATTTTAAGCAGATGGCTTGAAGTAAGAATCTGATGCAAGTGCAACCTATGGTAAGGGATCATGAATGCCAGAAAAAATGCCCGAATATTCCATATAACTAAACACATCGCCAAACTTCATTTTGAACAGCGTCTCTTCTTGAGAATTAAGAAAAAAAGGAAGTGGTAGTTTTTTGGAGTCACTCTGCAGATTGATATATGAATGTAGGGTGATTGATACAGTGTGTTAAAAAGTAGGGGCACATCTAGTGTTACAGTCTCTTTGTTTGGTTTACATTGTACATTTTTTAACATGTCACTGTAAAGTTATATCAGGAATGATCAATCTGTGTGCAGGTACGCAAGGTGCTCCCAGTTTTCATCACAGGATGAGGATGACCCAAAACACAGCAATGGGAGCTCCGCTACTCATTGCTTGGTACCGAGCACCAAACGACAACGTGGCCCTGTGGACGTTTTGAAATTGACCCCAACACTGGAGAGTTGAACAGCACTACAGATCCGGCACGACTGACAGGAAGGTGTGATTTAAATGATTTATATCAGCAAGCAAGTCCCATGAAGGGTAGTGGGAATCACTTTAGTGCCGATAAGAAAAGGAGAAATGATTTATTTCCACGATGTGGTGCTCACGGAACTGACTGAGGAGGTTTTTAAAAAAAATACAAAAGTCTGTAGTCAAGGAAGAGCTACAACACAAAATGATATAGGGTGGGAGAATGGTTTAGGGGCGATAAAAGATGACAGCTTTTTGGATTGGGGGATATTCTGAGTGTGCTGGTGAACCAGCTGTCACGAAGACCTGGAGAGGAAAGTGAAGATTGAAGAGAAAGTGGAAGTTTGTTTCCACAGGTGGAAAAAGAGGAATAAATGAGTGGAGGTTAGCAGAGATTCTGGATTTTGGAGTTTTTACCAGAAGGGGATGCATACGGACTGTGTGCCCCTGTAGAATCTGGGATGAGGGGGGGGGAAGGGGAGGAGGTGTGAGGGACAGAGCATGAGAAGGCAGAGGCGCCAGAAAAAAGGAGACAGAAAGAAGAGAGACCACCAAAATGTCCTGCATGAGAGGGTGATAGGTGCCCATAGACTCAGCTTCATCAAGTCAAGCTGAGCAAGGTGGGAGAGGCACGGGTGCCAGACCCAGGAGAGAGAGCAGTCCTCATAAAGCCCTGTGGAGGAATGGCCTTTTAGGTGGAGTAAGAGTTCCAGGTGCCAAGGAAGACTTTGCATGAAAGATAATGCCCATTCGACAACTGGCTTTGGAGGCCAACTTTGAAATCGTTGGTTTGCCCAAGAAAGATAATTGGCAGGTAGAGAGACCAAAAGAAGTTTGTGACTGAACTCCTTTGAGAAGGAATTGTAAGAAGTAGATGGGAGGGGTTTGCCATATCAACCTCGAGTGTGTTGAGAGGTGTTGGTTAGAGATGTTGTGAGAGATGTTCGTTGAGTAGATGTTGTTGGAAGATGATTTTGAGAGATATTGAGATCTAGATAGATAGATTGGGATGAAGACATTTTACATATTCCCAAGTGTTTTGACCTGCTGTATTTTGGCAAAGATCTGCAAGAAAGGGATGAGCTGCAGCCTTTATATATAAGATGAAGGGATGTCATGGTAGAGGTGGAGTCAGCCAAGAGATAAAGAGGATTTTTTCCAGAGGTCAGAGTGATGCGTTGATCAAGGTTAGGAACAGGATGAGGCCAGAAACTGTCTGGGCCACTCCAGCCTTGACAAGGAAAAAGAGATGAAAGGATCCATTGAGACCACACGATGACTATGGAGTGGAGAAGCCAGTCCAACCGCAAGAGTGAGGGAGTTCACTAAGGTTGCATTAAGCAGAGAGTTTGGAGAGTAAACAGGAATGCCAGACTGTAGCGGAAGCCAAGTATATGTCTAGACAAAAGAGAGATGGCTCTGGTTCTGTCTGATATGAGGGCATCCATCTATTTGTTGGGAGGTAGAACACATGTTCAAGGTAGATTGACCTGGTCTGAATTCTTGAAATGGATGAATCTGAGATGAGGCCGTTGGAGAAAAGGGAAAATTTTTATGTCCAACTGCGATGATGGAGTCCTGACCTTGCTGATGATGGACCAAACTGATGGGTCTGTAGTTAAGAGGACATGTTTGCAACCTTAATTTTGTATGGTGATGTTGGTAAATTTCCAAGCAGAAATGAACGATGAACGAGAGCAAAATGAAGGGTGAAAATGCAGAAAGAGGAACTGCAAGGCAGCAGAGCTGGTTTTTCGGACACTCGAGCTGATTGTCGTCTGGTCGCAGTTGCAGAATCCAGCCAAGGGTTCCAGAAACTTCTCCACCTTCTTTGGCCAAAAGACACAGAGTCAAGGAGCCACTTGGTGTGACTGGGAAGGGTGGTGCAGAAGAGCGGTTGGGGAATGGGGACACAAGTAGTTGTAATGCAAACACAATTGGCAGGCATTGTGCCTTGCTTTCGAACAAGTCTGGCTGTGGTGGCCATTTGAAGTGATTGAAAGGGATGGAGGGGAGCATACATAAGGAGACAAACTAATAAGGCAACCATCAGAATGTTAGAGGAGGAGACAAGTTGGAAGTTCATGTCTTGAGACCTTGGCTCTGTTTTCTGGCTCTCCTGAGAGTGGACACGCCACTGATGCGGGCTTTATGGATATGCACTGACAGATGCCTTCGGTTGCTTTGCCTTCCAGGAAGAGAAATGCAAGTTATTCAGGGCAACTGCCCACCACAGATTCAGTGCACCATGGGTGGGAGGATGGGCATGATAACTGAAAGATGAAGATGGGATGAATTCTTGCATAAGATCAGAGCAGGTTCCTGTGGGAGAATTCCCAGGCTGAGTTAAATTTAGCAGGGCAGCAGATAGGAGAACCAGTCATGAAAGGATAGGAGCCGCTGCCAGTCTGCCAATCTGCCGCCTGAGTAAATCTGCCAGAATTCCGGCCTGAGGCTGTTCAAGAATGGCTAAGAGATGAAGAAAGGTACCGATACGTTTCCCCAGTAGCGACATCGGATAGTTATGGGTGCCGTTTATTGGACATAAAAGTGTCTTTCAAATTCAAACTCAGATGTAGAAATAACTCAAGAGGGAGTAGAATCTGCAAATTTGTAATTAAACTCAGTTCCATGGGTTTTCTGAATGTGGTGAAAATGAAGCCCTCATTTCCACCTCATAAAGTGAGTTTTCAAACCAAATATTTCATGTTTTATGTTATAGTGTCTTGGTCTCGGTTTGTTGGTTGTATCCCTGTGTTATTGTTCATGTTAAAATATGTTTGTTTTTTTGCTATTTAGTTTATTTCCTCATTGCTCAATGGCTGAACAAGGCCTATCTCGGTAGAAAAGTCGAAAACAAAATTTTCTCCATGTTTCTCGATTTGTTTTCTTCTTTCATGGGTGCTTGCTTCTACTCCGCAACATTATCACTATTTCCTCCGTGCTTCAAAAAAATCAAAACAAACAAATTAAAAAAAACTATTTTTCACTCCATAACCATTCCATTTCTACTTGAATTTCCTTCGATTCGGGTTCTACTTCCCCCCTTTCCTCAAATATCTTCAACTGAATCCATATTATAATAATAAAACACTCCTATCCTCCGTTAAATTATTTTCATCAATTTGAGAATGCATTTCAGCCCTTGATCTCCTTTAGAAATGTTGCGCATGTTTTTCTTTCTACATATGATATTGTCTCTCTTCTTCTTCTTCTTCTTCTTCACAATGGTTATTTTCAATGGTGTATCTGCTTGTGCTGTCCACAATACAGCTGCCATGACGTCACGGGCAGGTACAAAGTGCGCGAGCTGCGAGTTGCCGCGCTGGTGCTGCGCAATTTTTAAAAATAAAAAAAAAGCAAGCCTCGCTTCGGGTGAACAGGAT
>CM068960.1:65563569-65575127 GCA_035128595.1 Eptatretus atami | reverse complement strand
GCCATAAACAAACTACCCCTCCCTTTTTAACAGACTCGTCCCGAGTCGTCGAATTCGTTGCCATCATGTGTAGTTCCCCTAGTACGATTTTACCTTCGGATCCTGAGTGCGCATTTCAGTGTATTTCGTGTCCGGCCAAAATAAATACCTACCGGGCTGAGTAACTAACTAAACAAACCCACTCATACAGACCGACTTAAATAAATTGCCGGCGCTAAGCAAACATGCCGGGGGCGCACTCATAACACATGTACAGTCTTAACCTTACTTACCAAAATTTAACATCTATTCCAATGGCCCGCAAGGATCATGGACTCTGCAAAAGAGAAAAACAAAAGTCAGCAGGGAGCCAGGCGTCGCACGCAGTCTCTGGCTCAAAGTAATGCAGGTGACAGGGAACGTGGCTGGCTCTCAATTACGCAGTCGCAGGACCCTCCCCCTTTTAAAACATGGACGCAGTGAACATGAACGGCGCATGAGCTGCGCAACACGCAGTCTCCGTGCCAGCTTCAGTGCACAACACGCAATGAACGCAACGGCGCGAGCTGCGCCAACGCAGTCTCCGTGCCAGCTCAAGTGCAACACGCAATGAAACAACAGCGGATGTATGGATGGATGGATGAATGGATGGATGGAAAACTAAAGAACGGTGCAACGGCCGCCACTGCAGGCCGTGTTGTAGCTGCCAACAGGGCAACGCAAAACTTCCAAAAAAAAAAAAAAAAAAAAATAAAAAAAATAATTAAAATAAAATCCAATCCCAAGAAAAAAAAAGAAAAAAAAAGAAAAAAAAAAAAAAAAAAAAAAAATCAGAAAACTATCCCATAAAAAAAAAAAATATTATAAAATAAAAAAAACAAAAAAAAATATATAATATAAATCATTAAGAAATAAAAATCCCCCTCAAAATAAAAAAAAAAAAAATCAAAAAATAAATAAATATAAAAACGAAACAAAAAAATATATAATATAATAAAATAAAAAATATATAAATTATAAAGAAAAAAAAGAAAAATAAATAATAAAAAAAATAAAAAAAAAATTCCCCCCCCCGCTGGCCTTGCGGGGCAATGATCCTGGTGCACAGGGGCAATGAACAAGGGGGGAAATGCAAAACAAGAACGGGGCAAAGATGACGCAGGGCAGTAAGGCCATATGGATGGCAAAGGTGGCAGGAAAGCATGGCATGACAAGGCGCTGTAGCAAACAACAGCCGGCAGATGAAATGACCGGCACAGGGCCTTGCAGTAAACACGCTAGCCAGACAAAGTCGGGCCGGCACAGGGGCCTTGCAAGTAAACACAGCCAGCCGATGAAGAGTTGGCCAGCCCTTTGCTTGAAATGGAGGTTGCGTGGAGGGAGTGCGGGTGTGCTGGCCACTCGGAAGGCGGGCTCACCTACCCTGACTGTCTCCTCTCTCAACCTATCGCCTTTGCCTGTCTTGTCCATACCCACCCCCTTATTTGTCAAAAACCAATTTAGCCCCACTTATTTTTTTTGTTTTTATTTTATTTTTATTCCACCTACTAAATCGTCCCCTAACCCCCTTTATCGTCTTGTTCGGCTAACCTATCCTGTCCTAGCCTACTCCCAACCCTACGTTCCCTTCTGGAGGGGAATAAGGGATAGCTAGTCCTGTGCCGAGGCCCAACCAAGCCTCAGGATGGCCTCAGTTCAGCGATCTTACCCAAATGGGTCCAGCGGCCACAACGAGAGCGAAGGGGATGGATGGTGCGGAGGGACACTTCCTATCTACCCTATCATTTAACTGTTAACTACTCCGGGGCTTCAACAAGCGCTCTCGCTTAAACTATTGGTTCTAACAACCCAGATTCCCGTCGCCTGTGTTGGTGTCCTCACAATTCTCGGGCCTGCCCCCAATTTACTTTCCGTGCCCCACACGGTCTCATGGCTGGGACGCGTGGCTCCTTGGCAGGAACACCCTCTGCCGATTCTCCTACGATGGCACCCCCGGGCACTACACTGCCTCTCGAGCTACCACTCCCTAAACACCGGGGAGTGCCTCCTGGCGACTCCCCTGAAACGCTCACGTGGCAGGCTGGCCCCGCGGGCCCCTTCCCTGGGTGCCCTGTGCCCAAACACTGCCCACGCGGCAATGGCGCCCGGGCCCCGCATCATGCGGGCGCACCCGTGCCCACTACACATCCGCGCCCCATGGCCCTTGGCCTACACGGCCGACTAGCCCGGTGCCCGGGTACCCACTCAGGCGATACTGACGCATCTCGTAGCCACGCTCCCAGCCACGTCAACAGGCTCCTGACCCTCCAAAACATGGGTTTCGAGCCTACTTCCCCACCAACAGCAAACGACCTTCATTTTGTCAATTTGATCTAACCCAGCTAACTCACTCTACACTGACCCCGGGGTCCCTTGGGTGGGAATCTTCCTCCCCCCAATCACTCATCGCAACCATATCGCAACTCACTCCATACACTCAGCTCCGCTTGGCCTCGACTCACTCATCATTTTACCTTCCACAACTTCTCAACTCACACATCCGCTGAATCTGCCATCCTGCTCACTTCATCCTATAACTCGGCTCCCACGTCGTCCCTTAAATACAGCACGTTCAATTTAACACTACGTAGCTAAGCTACGTCGCACTACCACTCCAAAGTTCTGTCACTGTCGCAATATCATTTTCCCTTTCCAAATCTAATCTCACTAAATCCCTCTAACTAATCCATTCCACGGGCCCCATGAGGACTTACCCCTGCCCCATGAACGGTCTAACTAACAACTACCTTCACCCAGACTAGTGTGTCAACTGTGCCCGGAGGGGTCTCCACCTCCTTGCCTGGGAATCCCTGTTCAGCCGACGAAGCGAGGCGCTTTTTTCTTTTTTTTTTAAAATTGCGCGCAGCACCAGCGCGGCAACTCGACTGCGCTCTTTGACCTCCAGTGACGTCATGGAGCTCTGTTCTCGTCCTTCTTTGGACGGCAACATCGGAGGGATTAAACCCCCTGCCGGATACAACCCATCACGTGAGCCAATGACGTACCCTGCCATACCAAAGCAAACTCAGCGTTTCTAGAGGGGCTTCCCTACGAACAATGTGCTCTGCCGCGTGACCTGTTCGGCGGCTCGTCAACCAATGACCGCAACAGGCTAGAGTCAACCCGAGTCCGTGCCAATACGTATCCAGACCGTATATCCTGCTAACGTTGACCACGGGGATCGCACATCCACCGCTGGCGTTTCGGACCGGGTTTCACTCCGCAAGCGCGCACATGGCGGCTTGTGCGTCACAGCACGGCACGAACCTCGCGCTCGCTGCTGGGTTAAACCCGGCACGGTGCTCAAAATAGCTACAGCCGCTACCCGCCTTTGTCCCTTATCTCTCGCCGTCGTCGTCAGGCCACATTCGACCACGGCACACGCTGCGTGTTTGCACGACGCTCCAACACATCCAGTCCATTACATTCACACCGGGAGAACGCCGCTCGCGTGCTCCCGCATGCTGCCGCATCCTCCTTACACACAGCGACCTTACACACGCTGTTTCCCTCTCACACTCGGCCGCATCACCTCGTCGCACACGGCGGTGACACTCACACGCGGTGCCTTCACACACGGCGTGCGGAAGCACGCACTCCGGCACACTCGTGACCACACCACTCACACACGGGCGCGCTCACAAACTTGCACCACACACACCGGGAACAATCACACTGGGGAATCGGTCACCTACTAGGGCTCCCGGGGCCTCCATAACCCCCAACCTCTTGTGCACCTGTCCACAGCACTCGCCCATCTACTCTCGCTTGGCACGACGCCCGAACTTCACCTGGTCGAGAAATCAGCTTCAAGGGAGAATAGTGTCCCCTCACGTCCCCGAAGGAGGCTATCCAACTGCTCGCACCGGGTTCCCTTAAACATCCGCCCAGCTCCCCTCATGGTCCAACTACCTTAATGTGTGTGTGCTCGTCTTAACCCCGTCTTTTAACGTGCAAGTCCTCTCCTCTATTTTTCCTATCTCCCGCGTCTCCTACACTTTTCTCTTCCTTGTTCCTTATTTCTGTTTTTCTTCCTGGTTCCATTTTCCTATCCCATTTGAGTCGTTCTTCTCTCTCGGAGCTTTTTGAGTTTTCGTTCTCTTTCAGACGTTTTTCATCGTCCGTGGACTCAAATTTTGGCTCTCACCCCTCGAGCTGGTTAACTTTCACACTCATATAGTTTTTGTTTTCCTCTCCCACTGTTCCTCATGCTTTTCAGGCCTCCAATCCCATCATTTCTTTCACTTGGCTTAAGTTCTTTTTCCTGTTTCGTTGTTGTTCTTTCATTATTCTGCGTATTTCAACCTGCTTTTCTTTTTTAATTGTTCTTGTCTTTTCCTTTTTTAATTTCCTTTCACCCCCTGTCCCTCATCTCCAACCTATAAGTTTCCTTTTCAATTGGTTGATTTATTTTTCCTAGTTTCAGTCGTTGTTCTTTCATTATCTCTGCGTACGCTCAACCTTGCTTTCTTTCTTTAATTGTTCTTTGTCTTTCTTTTCATTTCTTTCAACCCCCTGTCCCTCATTCTCCAATCTCATGAGTTTTCTTTCAATGGTTAACCTCAAATACACTGTTCTTGTTGTTTTTATTCCCTGTTCCTCTCGTTCTTCCTTCTCCAATCTCAGTTGTCTCTTCAATTGACTGATTTCTACTTCCTGCTTCAATTCTTGCTCCTTTCACTTTCTCCTCGTACTCAACCAATTCTTTTCCTTTTGTTGTTCAGTTTCAAAATTCATACTCTTTTTGTTTTCTATTCCACTGTCCTCATCGCTCCTCATTCTGCAATTCGTTATTTCCTTCAATTGGCTGATTCCTTCTCCTGTCTCATTCGTTCTCTTCATGACTCTTTCTTGCATCCTCAAATGCTTTAATCTTGGCCTTGCTTCCAGCTGTTCGATTCTGCGCCAGTGTTGGTTCCTCGACGTTTCATTCTCTGCTGTCGTCTCCTCTCCTCAACAGATTCCCAACTCGTTTTGGGTAATTCCCTTCTCTTTGTTTTGGTATTTCTGTAAACTCAGAGCTTTTTTTCTCTACCTCCTTTCTCATACTCCGCAACACTCCAACCTTGGTTTGCTTCAAAACTGGTTTGAATCCTGTTAAGTGTGGTTCCTCAAGACCGTTTTATTTTCCGTTCTCGTTCCTTTCCTCTCTCAAACATCCTCAGTTCGTTTTGTAATCCTTTTCTTTGTTTCGTGTTTCAGTATCTCAGAAGTTTTTTTTTAATAGTTCCTCTTCCAATTTGCTGCTTTTTCCTCTCCGCACACTTTCCAATGCTTCCCTCCTCATTTCGTCCATTGTTTCTTCCCGGCATTCCTTTAGTTCTTTCTGATATTTCTTTTCCTATTTCTATCTCCCTTTGCAGGATTTCTCCTTTTACTCTGGCCTGTCCCTTACCTCTTCGCTCCAGTAGCAACCAGATTCCCATCTTGTTTTGCGTTTTTCCTTTTCTAGCTTTGGTTTCCTTTCCCTTCCTCCCTCTTCTCCCTGTAGTTCTTCGAACTGTTCTGACCTTTCCAAGCAAAATTCCTACCGTCCTCCTCCCAGCTGTCCCTGCTGCTCTTGTTTATCTTGTCCCGTCTCTTATGGCTTTTCTCTTTCCATGATGCATGTTTCTTATCTCTTCCCTATCCGTTGGTCCAACTCCACGTGTTCACATTTTTTCTCTTTCCAACCTGTATTTCCACTCACTCTCCCCCTCTAGTTCTTTGACCGCCTTGCCCCTCCAATATTTTTCCATTAGTGTTTTACTTCCAAATGTGCTCCCTTTGTTTCTTTTCGAGCTCGTTTTCCCATTCTTCTCCAATTGTTTTCCGACAGCCCGCCGATGTCCGCCTGCCTCCGCCTGCTTGCAACACGTGGTTTGAAACGGTTGTTGGGAGCGCTCGCCTCGTGTCCGTGCCGTCGTGCGCTAGACAATAGCGGCCGCTCCACCATGCCTTCGTGCCACGCTGAAAGTGGGGCCGCCACGCCATCTTGCGACTCCGTTTGCCGCAAAAGTTCGTGCTCAGTCAAATGAGGGTTGAGTCCCCACGGATTGTAATTAGCCGGTGGCGTTATAAAAAAAGAACCATCCCGGGCCATGGATTCTACATTACTACACATACCTAATACCCCCGGCTCCCCACTCGCTTGAGACTATCCATTCTATTTCTCGTAAGGGATTAAATTTAAATTGCTCGTAATTTAATGGAAACCGGAGGGTCGCTCCCTCACCCCTTGATCCGGTTCCGTGAATTTAGTTGGAGACCGGAGGTGGATTTGAATCCCACACTCCTGTACACAGTGGTTACGAATTCGCCCAGCCCGCGTGGATCGGCCACGTAACTCGATCGCGACGCTGCGCCACAACACGGAAACGGACCAATTCAGTGAGTGACCCTCTTGGAACTACGCCAAAGGGCTAGTCACAGGGTGGGTTTAACCCTCTACCCACAACACCAGTCCGCATTCTACACCCCGCGCAAAATAAAGGTGAATCGCCGAATGTCGATTAACCTAAGTACTGCGGCGGGTAGCAGTACCGAGGAGTTGTACCAACGCCGCAGTGCGACTCTCCGGAACACGAACCGCTTAAGCGGCTCTGTTCTGTGCTGGCAAGGGATAAACCGAGCGGAGTTATCGTCGACCTCCGAGTTTCGTGATTATTTACCGGGTTGCTTACACCCTCTATCCAATTTATTCCGCGATCAAGATGGCACTTTCAAAAGGGAAAAAGACGACGAACGGGATACATTTCAACACAAGGACATTTAATTAATAATACACAGCAAGGGGCAGTCATGCAATTTACAGGCAATGCAAATGAAAATTAATCTGGCACGGACGGGGACAAGAACGAAGCAAGGCAAGAAGCACTACAACCGACATTAGGTTATTCTTTACGACACTTAAACTGTTTTACGCTTATGGAGACTGGGCGCCACAAACACACATACAAACCACGCGAAAAGAAATGGTGACTTCCCTGGGCGTCGAGTCCTCCTCGCCAAACCGTCGGCGTGGTCGCGCTTGGCCCTGACTCCTCTGTGCGTCATGCGAGCTCTCTCCGGCACTCGCTCGGCCCAACGCGCAGGTCCGCCACACCACCAGGCGCTGCCAGCTCTCCGTCCGTGCCTCCGTGGACAGGCTTGTCCGCCAAACCGCAAGAGCACAGGACCAGAACGAGCCAAGACCCACCTCCACAGCTGCCAGAGCAGACGAGCGCAGAGGAAGAGGAAGAGCCAGCGAGGAAGAAGAAACGCGGAGCCAGGACCAGGACGAGAGAAGAAGGGAGTGAGATCCACGGAAGGAGAAGAGAAATGAAAATAAGAAACACCCATCGCGCGTCCGCCCTTTTATGGAGGCGGGGCTACGCCTTTGCTCCGCCCCGTTCTCGGCTCCACCTCTTCAGAGCGTTCCAGAAAGCTCTCGAAGGGGGGCGTGCCCCCCAACTCCGACCAGGCATCACGCCGTGCATCCACCATGCGGAGCGAGCTGCCCCACCCCCTTCACAGATCCCAAGTGTGGTGGGGGGGATCAGGCGGAAGCATCAGGCGGGAATTAGGCGGAAAACCCCACAGGCGTTGTTGTTTTCTTTCCACGCGCCGTACGCACCGCGGTTCTCAGGACCCTTTCGCAACGCGGAAAAGGGCTCGTAGCGTGTCCGTGGAGAACAGCGTTTCGGAGTGCGGGAAGTGGCGAAAGGTGGTGCTGTTGTAAGGTTTGATCCAAATAACGATAGAACAGAAAAAATGGCTAACTCAAAGCGTCGCAGCCCGGATGAATTCACACATATTCCCTCTAAACAACGGGTGTGGATACTAACACATGAATTTCGATATATCTAACCTAGGACCTTTCTGAGGTGTAATTGCAATTTCCAACAGGCCGTAAAATATATATATATATATATATATATATATATATATTATTATATATATATATATAATATATATATATATATATATATATATATGGCATATTGTAAATTAAATATATACATATACAATGGTGATACTGCAAGAACTTAGCTGCAAAGAAGATTGCTCAGCTCAAGTGAACTTCATGAGAAACTCAATGGGTGATCTAAGGACATCTGATCCTTTGAGGGTGGCTGTGGCAATCCAGATGCTTGCCAACAGGCTTCTGGATAAACCTTCTATCACTGTGCCAACAATTCCTGAAGGGACTGATGAGCAATATCGCTCATGCAATCAACATACAAATTTTCTTCGACATCACAAAGACAACCACCCCTACTTGTTACCGAACTTCCGTCATATCACCTGCTGAAAAACCACCTCAAGTTGAAGTGTGGGGAGATGTACCGTGAATTGAGGGGCAAGACAATGCAAGGAAAGCCATTGGCCGTGTTGGCTCGTTCCATAACAGACTTCTCAGGATTTGCATGTCAAATCAGTATTCCATCACTGATGTATTCAATGTCATTTGTTGGAGAGGGCAAACTTCCACAAATCTGGAAAAGATGCTGATGTGGTCACTGTTACCGAAGGAATGGCTCCAGGACCGTGTGTTCGAAATGGAAGCTCGAGCACTTTCCCCTCATGGCAAAACTGAAACCCTGGATCTACGACAGTAATTATACGCGTATCTGAAACACTAAGAGGGAACCTTTAAAGATGATTTCAAAGAAACTGTAATTAATTGATATCCTGACATACATTAAAAATCTTTTGTTTTCTAAGTTGTTTCGTCGACTCATCATTGGTTGTTGTATCAAAAATTATGTTCACCAGGGCTCCCTCCAACCCCTCACCCCCATTTCACAAAACTACAGACCATAAACGGTGGCTGTGGTATTGCAGGACGTATGAGTACTATATACGGTAGCATCCCAACAGCAACATTGGGAATCAATGCAGAGACTTTCTGGTATCAGCTCTCACAGAAGCTGTAACAAAGCACAAGAATACCACCGTACCCAATAACTCTTCATCAAACTACAGTTGCTTTCTGCTGAGATCAACATGAACGTGCCAAAGAGACGACAACACAAACCATTACTTACTGAGAACTGTGCATATATGAGTGATGGCCAGAGATAAAATACATCCTAGTATACAACCGCCTGGGACAATGCATCAACTGTACCACGCACCCACGTGTTTGGACAAGTGCCTAATCATGCTACCAATTGTACATTGAAACAATACACTGCCATGTTGCCAACACCTTATATAAATGTCAAAAATACACCACCTTGGTATGTAAAGCTCAGTTTCGTGTCTGTGTCCACAAGTGTTTCCCATTCTACAGGCCACGCCTCCCCCCTCTCCCCAGGCCAATGGTGCCACTTGCTGGCCCATGGTGCTGCACCTCTCCTCACCCTCAACCCCCCCTACACCTTTCTTACAAGAAAGGGAAAATGGGAAAAGGTTTTTACTTCCCCTTGACAGCTGTCTGTCAAAAGAGGAGAAGCAGAAAATTGGGTGGAAAGCCTTGGGCGGGATTGGTCAAAGGGACCCGATAGGCGGTGATACAGTGAAAGCCTGACCGACTCCAGCAGTGTTCGTGAGAGAACAGAAAAGAAGCAGATAGAGTGGTTGTTGGGAGAGAATGGTGGAAGAAGTGAAGCTGAGTTGGTGCATATTAATTTCAAGGGTGCCCCTCTGCCAATGCCTCAGCCCTGCTTAACTGTGTGTTTCTCGGCAGCCACAGTCCCTTAAGGCCCAGTGAGTCCCTCCCGGTACCGGCGACCATTTGCCTGTGACCTAATTGTCTCTCATTCACGACAATAGACTGTGCAATTGCAAGACCTGCTTGATGCTGGCATATTGCAGAACCGCATTTACTGCTGACCCTTTCAAACCACTGTCTGGTTTAATGAGTGGGTGGGTGTGTATGTGTGTGGCACCCCGAGAAGGGGGTTCTTGAGGAAACTGTTGTGGTTAATATAGTGTCTTTGTGGGCAATAAAATTCAGTTTTGATATGGGCCGCCAGATATATATATCGGGGCATATTGATGTGATACGCGGTTCCGTCCGTCTGTCCGTCCTTCCTGTCCCACTCTAACTCCCAAAGTTTTTTCAAACTTCACGTTTTCATATTTGTAGCATAGGTACAGACTGTGGAGGACGTGTGTCACGACATACGTTCGCATCTAAAAGTGGTTGCCCATGGCAACCAGATGCTGTTTTCCATGTACGTAGCACAATTCTGTATATACCTTCTTGTTCGGCTGGCGTATATTGTGCTCACTTGAGCCTTGTTCATTTTGTAAGGAACAGTGTAACCTTGTGCTTCGACATTTCTTCATGCAAGCACTTGGGTTTGGTTGGAGTCTCCTGCAAGAGTTGAATCATCCGTAACTTTTTTGACACACAGCATAGGAATAAACTCGGCCAGTTCACATCAGGCCAGTGCCTAACCAACTCGAAAGCAGACCTGTGCGATCTTATGGTTTGAGTTTTTTTATTTTTTTGGTTGTAGGCCCAGCATGCCAGCGGTGCCGATCAGGAGCGTTGGCATTCTATTGTCACGCTGCTTTCCACGCGACAATAGCTTGTGAACCCAGAGTCCCAAATAGTTTATTCAAAGCTGATGTACGCTGCTTTTGAACAGTCACCTCCCAAGAAATACAATGTCAGCCCAATTCAAAATAGGCCGATAAGAAATCCATTGCTTTCGAGAACTCCACGGCCGGTGAGACGAGACAAACCGTGCATAATTATTAATGGCGTGCTCATGGCTGTGCCTCAACAAAAATAAATTCAAAAAAACTTGAGGCCTGGTAGAAGGTGCAAACTTTTAAATCTGGTCATTTTGACTGTGGGTTTGTCATTTTCAAAGAATCCTCCTCACCATTGTAACATGAATAATTGTCAGAAAAATAAAATGAATATGGGACATTGGGGCATCAAATGTTTGGTCTGATCCTTTTTAACATTTCAGAATTAATTTCGACACACTGTATATTTAAGGCCATTTCATTTCTCAGTGAAACGTCAGTTTGAAAAATTCATCAAATCATATAAAAACAATATGTGCAGGAGAATGTTTAAATATTAACAGTCGGTTCATCACAAGCATTCGATCATTTGTAAAGATGTCACCAATCCTGAGGCTCTTAGTGCACTGGATTCAGTTCACACAGATATTCTGTGGCCCTGGTGATTTATCTGCACCTCTCTGTGTGTCTTCACGCTTTTAATATTCATTGTGTCATGCAGATTACCATGATCACTTGTTACCTCTGCCACCAAAAGCTTGACGGACCGTGATATTTTTCACTCGTCTGGTTGTGTTTTTGTCCTGCCTGTGTACGGGATATCTCAAAAAGTTGTGGTAGGTTGGGTGGGTTGACGAGGTCAATTGTTTAGAGTTTGGTGAAGATCCGTATCTAGAATTGGGATATAGATTTTTTTTTTCATTGATTCTTCACCATGAGAGATGGGGCCAAAAACGGTTGTGGAAATTCGCATTACACCATAAAGGGTCCTCAGGTGAGATATATCGATAAGTCCATGTGTAGATAGCCCAAACCCGTTGTATAGAGGGAATATGTGTGATCCATTCGGGCTGCGACGCTTTAGTTAGCCG
>CM068960.1:65519125-65538406 GCA_035128595.1 Eptatretus atami | reverse complement strand
GCTGTGTTATCTGGCACCGATGGGACTTTGCCCCTGCCGGTTATCTAAATGTTACATCGAATGGTACAGAAGAGCATCTTATTAAACTTTGCCTGTGAAAAAACATTAAATAATAACATTATTACATTATAAAGGTAATTACCAATGAATTATGCAACACAATATCTTGTCACATTCCAGAGGCTTTATTTCTTGAACCATTTCTTATGTCAGACTGCTGTGTTGTTTCTTGCCTCTTCCTCATGAAATGTTCTTGTTTGAGGTGCAGCTGCATCACTTCCTGGGTGCTGTTTAGCTTTCTGCCTTTCAGCAACCTTCACAAGCATGTCAAGACCTTTACCAGGGGTGTGTCCCATTACCAATCAGCTGCTATCGCTTGCCAAGCCAGCTATTCCTCATCAACCATTTCGTTGGAGTTCTTGCTTGCGTGCTTAAGCAACTTGGCGATTCGTCCAGAACTTTATCCAGCTGCTCCATTTTTGGCTTGTGTATAGTATGGCACTTGTCAGCAGCTTTGTCTCAACTTTTTTTGTCTCTGAATTGGTGTAAAAGTCCAGTAACTTGTCCTTCTGGGTCTTGACTTTGGAATGGTTGATGATCCGACGTGGTACTCACGCATCAACACATTTCTATTGTCTCCCTTCTCCAATCTCCCACATGTCAAACTTCTGGTTGATTGTGAGAACAATCCTCTTCCTTTTCCCATCAGTACTGCTTTACAGGCTAACAGAAGTCATGATGCTTTGGAAGCCGAACTTCTTTTTCTTCTTCCCCCGAGTTTGCACTTATATATTCTACCCAAGACTTGGGATCTTGTGATTGGTTGTTGGGTGGAGAGAGCCGGATGCATCATGGCGCTGATTAGGACATGGATTCGTTCCCATTTTTTGGTACGTTGAACCTCGATTCAGGAAACATCAGCGAAGGTTTTTCACATGCAAGGGAGTGAATGCCTGACGTTTTGAGAAGCCAAGAGATTTTCGTGGCACCTCCGATGGTGTGGATTTATGACAGATCAACACGGCTCTTGAAACATTAGGCTGTGACAGAAGGGGGTCGAGAGAAAAGCTTCGTTTTTACAGCAGAGGCTGGGTCGACTCTGTATCTCGTGTTTTGTTTTTCCCCTGTTTTGATGGGATAATAATCAGCGAGTCAGCTATGTGGTCATGTGTAAACAACTTAATTGAGATCCCTTGTGTGCCGGTTGATAGAATGTGCCGGTTTGTAAAGTGTCATGTACTGTACATCAAATGGGAAAACCGGCTTAATTACAGTCCACAAAAAAAGAGAACCACCCACTGCCGAATGCAGTGTTAGCTGCGACACTGTGAACCCCAGCATCAGTCAGCCAACTAGACTTTTAAAGCATTATTTTTGGCAAGATCATCATCCCACTGCCCGAGGAAAGGAATAATTCCATGAATATATCTGGTTCCCTGGCTATCTCCGCTGAGGATGCCTTTTTATAGAAAAAGGTTAAAAACTAAATATTGTTGCGTTCTCGAAACCGCATCCCTCCAAGGCAATGGCATCTATCATACAGTGGTCCCCAGACAGTTATTTCATTAATACACATACAGTTAGACCTTTCCCTCATGTCTAATGGGTCAAACGGGATGAAGTGCGTTGTGTGGATCTCATAGTTAGGTCTGATTATATCTCTATCTTCATTCCAACTCTTTTCGTCTTATTCCTGAAATAAATCTAAGCAGGCACCGCACCCAGACGGCTGCCTGTGAAAACCACAGCAACAACCTCCACCACCAGACTGCACGGGACGTGTGCAGCACAGCGATAACCACCATCCACTGTTCAGGAGGCCAGAAGCCTCAACCACACGATGGCGCCACTGCGAGGATGCGGTGTCAAAGGGAATAGTAGAAGCAAACAATAAACACCAACGCCGTACAGGACGCACACGGTGCGTTCTTTTCAACCCATTTTTGCATCAAACAATTATATCCAATCCTTTCCTTCAATCCATGACACAGATCAGGGCCGGCACCAAGCAACACCACCGCCTCTGAATATCACGACTGTGAAAGATAACCGCATGCACAATGGCGGATCCACGCACAGCCCCGTGATAATTTATCATCATACAGTACGGGGCACGAATAGCGCACCTCTTCATTCGGGTCTGCGCACTGATTACAATGGCATCTTACCATCGCAATTGTACGGCATGCACATGGCGCACCTCTTTGTTCGGGTCTGCGCGCTGGTTCACAACAGCATCTTACCGTCGGTTCTTGCTAGCCACTGCGGCCACCATTGTCTTGCAGACGGCAGACATTCTCCCGCACCTCCGCCTCGATACAGCTGCCACCAAGCAGAGGCGTGCTGTACGGCTCGGATCGCTTGGACCACATAGCGTACCAACGAAGCAAGCACATTGATTGGCACCAACCGCAGCACACCGGGGGTGCCCGAGCGGGCATGCAGGACCAGCGTGGCCCTCGGCAAGTCGCCAGAGCACGGCCCGGGAGTCCGGTGCAGGGCGATTCATATCACAGGGTTCGGAGCGAGATAATTCCACAGCTCAGTGAGGTATTGCCAGATGTACCGCTTCCGGCCATGACGGCCGGGTCGTGTGGTGGCCGGGGCCCAATGGGAGCGCCCGATTCGGGTGTCGACGCATCGCTTCGGGGCGGCGCCCCACCCTTCATCGCAGGGCCTATAAATGACAGATCACGAAGCCGTCCAGAGGGAGTCAGGGTCATCCTCAACTTCCTTGCCTGGTTTTGGATCGGTCTCTGTGTGCGCCTGCTGCACACCATCTTCTTCTTCACACACTCGTCGCTGGCTCCACCCACCCGCCTGACTCCACTCCATCCACCCACTCACCGCTGGCTCCACCCAAAGTGCCTCCCTCATGCCTGACGGTCGCGCCCATTCTCTGGATCGGCGCATATGCTTTGCTGCACCGTAGCCAAGCAGGAGGTGATGCGCAACTATCAAGGAGGGGAGCATCCCCCAAAACTTACTGGATGGCGTGGTCAGTCAATCGTGCAAGGTATTACGAGACCGTTAGCATCTCCTCTTCTTTTTGCTCATTATCTCTTCTTCATCGTTTTTGTGTGTGTGTGTGTGTGTGTGTGTGTGTGGTGTGTGTTGGTGTGTGTGTGGTGTGTGTGTGTTGTGTGTGTGTGCATGGCGCCTGTCCTCGCTTAAGTTAAGATTGCAGAAGAATTATATCGGGATAGGTCTGGTCTGTGTCTGCTTTTGTAAGTTGCTTGTTTTATTATCGCACCTCACATTTCTTGCTATCCCTGCTTTAACACAACAATAAACTCTATTAATTGTGCCACATGCTTTCCTCGCCTGCTGTTAATAAATGATGGTGTAGAAATGTTCCCAGCTCGTTTTTGTCTTTTCTTTCATTGATCCAGCATGGTCCGTATCCTAACCTAGCCGGGACTTTATTCCCAATGATCCGTTTTTAGCCGGTACGTCTTGGTAGAGTCGCTCGGCTGCACTGACCCGGTAAGATGACCCAGTTCGGACAAGGCGTACCGAGGGCGTGTCCCTGGTAATTAGGTCACGTGATTATAATTAGTAACCGATTTAGACGGAGGACCCGAAGTCACATGGTTGAGTCAATGGCGTTCACGGTCGGTTAGCGGTCCGCCGTGTCACGGGGGTTATCCATGTGCGACGGCCTGCGATTCCGGGGAGTCTGGTAGGAACCCGAGTAGCTTCCCCCCCCCCCCCCAGTGGTCTTCTCACCTAAACCCCGGCCGTAACAATATTATAACAAATTATAACAGATATTAGATCTCCTCATGTCTCTGTTCCCCACTGTTTTTTCCTTCCCTCTCCCATCCTAATGTCTCTTGCTCCCCTTGTTGTACGTTCTGTGCGTTAGCTCTCATACGAGCGTTGACATTGTATATAAATAAAGAAATTTTTTAAACCTTTAATGTTTACCTAGGCCCTATTACCAAAGTAGACATGGTCAAACAATGCTTCATCAAATTAATACACATGTGCCAAGGGCTTAATGTCAAAGCTCATGGTCATACAAAAACATGTACATCCTAGCTCACAGCACCAGAATGGCTCAGTCATACTGCTATACTGTATATCTATCTACAATTTAAGAGAGCCGTTTGTCTGTCTGTGTGTCATCATTTTTCTCATAGATGGCTGAACATATCTTCATCAAACATTCAGAGGGTCATCACTGAGTGCTGGAAGTGTTTTAGGCAAAAGAATGTTTTTTTTAATTTTTGAAAAAAAAAGTTCGATTTTTGGGGATTTTTTATTATTTTTATCGCTCTAGAGTGTTGAAGCCTTTTTGATTAATGACAGTTCTATGCAAGTACACATACATACAAGTAAACACAAAACAACTACCAGACATATTGTTACGAATCTGGCAGCCATGAGCATTCAACATTCAGGTCCCCATAGCTCAGTTATATCGATAAGTAAATGTGGATAGATAGTTCCCTTTCCCCTATGTCTAATGGGAATTAAGTGTGCATGCGCTGCGAAGTTATTTTATAGATAGGATTTTTATAACAACAACAACAACACCGACGACACCTGCCTTCGCTTCCTTTCACCATCCTCCACCGGCACCATTACATGCGTGCGTGTCAGCACGTACGTGGGCAGAGTTTACGAGGACCTGACGTCTCTCTCGCCCAATCCGGGGGATGCGAGCGAGGTTGCCACCGGTCGGCCAATAAGCGCAGCCCACGCAGGACCATGTTACTCTCCTTGTTTGAGGGGCAGTCCGCCGCGACGGCGTCACGCCCCGCCCTCCCCCGGTCCAATCAGCGGACTTGGCGCCATTTCGGCTAATCACGGGGTGACGAGCGAATCGCGCGATGCAAATGTCCAATCAGGAGGCGAGTGGCCAACAAAGAAGCCCCTCCCACCTGAAGAGAAGGAGTGGTTGTCGGGACGAGCCTGAAGAGAATTTGCGTCCAGTCTGCTGGGGTGCGCGTGGAGTCGAAGAGAGTTTTGCGTCCTGAGTCGGCCCGAGTGCGCGTCTCTGCCTGGTTTTGTGGCGGACTGCATCCGCGCTTCGAGGGTGTCTCGTCCGGCGCGTTGCAGCAAGCGGTCGAGTTTCATCGGGGGAGATTGCCTCGTCTCGCCTCCGCTGGACTTGGCTGCCCTGGTCCGTGCTTTTGGCGACTGGAGCTCCGGGAAGTTGTGGACGTCCAGCCGCGCGCTCGCGGCAGGTAGCCAGCCGTCCTGACTCCCAGCCGAACTATCCTCCTCGGCTGGAGAGCCGAATAAAGACCGTTGAGGTCCATTACTTCTTTTGGGTATTTGTGTGTGTGTGCGTGTGTGTGTCCTTGGGCCAGTCTTGTCAAGTAGAACTGGTTAAGTGCTTTTGCTTGTACATTGATTGCATTGCTTAGTCGTTTCACTCTGCTCTTCTGTGTTCCCCTCCCACACTATTGTAAATAAATATTCCTATTGTTGAATGTTTCAGCTCGTTTCTGTCCTTTCCTTCATTGGCTTAGCACGGTGCGTGTTGGGTGATTAAAAAGGCTGTTGCTGCCGTAGTTGTGCATTTGGACCGACGAACCTCGGTAACCATCCGCTCGGGTTACGCACGGTTCGAGCACGGCTAACGGCTCGTTCCGCTCGAGGTCCGCCGAGGGTGAATTTCCCCGGTAGTTTGGACGATGTGGGTATTTAGGGAAATTGAAATTGGCAATCGACCCTATCCCACGCGGTCGACCTATTGGCGATCTTCGGTCCGATAAGGGACCGTCAGCTCCGGAGTTTTCCGGGGTGACGACCTATAAATTCCGGGTGTTCGGTGGAGCCGACTCTACTGCTCCATCTAGCGGTCGTGCTCGTTGCCGATACCCAGCCCACAACAATATAAATACAAACAAACCTCTTCCGGAAGCGGTTGAAGTTGGCGGGACATCTTCTTCTTCCTGAACGGTACCATATTTATAGATCGGGTCAAACTAACGCATAAACATCAACGGCACATTCATGAGCATGCATTCGATGAATAATATCGAATTCCACTTCTAATGTAACACTTTTACAATGCCTCTTAGCCAATAATTAATCAACAGTGTTAACAAAGTCCCATTACCCCCTCCGCAAAACCTGATAAATTATATAATGAACACAAGAGGTATAAATGTAAACTATGAATACACAAAACTTTTATTGTTTTGTGTATTCACCACCCACTGGTTACAAAACCAAAGAATTGACATTAATATGAACATATTATATATATATATATATATATATATATATATATATGAAACGTACCAGAGTAGATGATGATTGCGGGGGGGGGGGGGGGTAATGTGACTTTGTGACCACCCTGTACAGTACAGTACATTTTTCCATGTACAAAGTTGATTTTAGGATCTCTTGGTTTCGGGTCTCATGGTCACTTCACAGTTGCAATTCCACGAGGTTTCCGCAAATATCACAGGATTGCGAGTTGGACAGGCAACTGTGACGGGCCATTATTAAATCACTCTATAACGCCTTAGCCTTTGTAGCTATTTGAAAAGTAATATTAAATGGTCCCCGACCCCATTCCTTCGTGGGTGTAGGGAAGTGTTTGAAGCCTCCACAAAAAAAAAATAGACCGGGCAACGATGGGTACCCCTGCTAGTAATACTATAACATAAAACTAAAAAGTAAGTTAACATGCTGTCCCATGAGGAAGTATATTACCCCCCCCCCCATCTATAAACTGGATTGGTGACAATGAATCCTGGTGTACAGCATGACTTGTTTCAAGTCCTGAGCCAAAAGGGATGCCTGCCACACATCACCCTCTATCGGTACCCATTGACCATGTGCTTCAGCCTTCCAGCCTACTGCTGAATATCACAAGTGCCCATTACCAATTAATAATAACTTTCAGTTGTAGCTGGCAAGATAAATATCAACATTAAATGGCAAACCGACTCGGTTGCATTCGGTAAAAACACAGAACCACCCACTGCCTCATGCAGTCTCAGCTGCTACACTGCCAACTGCATCAGTCAACCTCCATAGGTTTTTGAAGCTATCTTTTGGCCCCATGGTCAGATGTACATATACATGCACATACATGAGCAGACTAACTGAAATAAATAGTTGACAACACATTTAAGAATGTTGGCTGTCTCGGAGAGAATTTGTGGTTGGAAAATGATTAGCCATCTAATTCCTAGATCCGACGTTCTCAGAAACTACAAATCAAACGTACATGAAGGATAGGAACCTGCATGAGGAAGAAAACATACACCACATTTATCTGATAAACAGAAGAGAGCTGTTGATCACCACATTGAAACTTTCTAAATGTGCCCCAAAAACAGATGGTCTTGAGGTTATGCAAAGTGGAAGACAAATTTCCAAATGGGGCACTGGGCCTATTGTTGCACTTATTAAGTCAAAAACACAACTTGAAGGTAAGCCTGGTCAAATCCATAGGATTTAAGGGTCAGTAGTTTGGCAGCAGAGTGGATACCAAGAGGTGACTGGTGTGGTATTGTACAGAGTAGCCTAAGGAACCATACAGGGATTCATGGGTTCACTACAACTTTTCCATTTAGGAGTTATTGATATACTTCCAGGAATTGTAGCTGGGAGTGGCTCAAGAATGATTCCTATGGGGCCCCCCGATTCAAAAAAGTTGAAAAAAAAAATCAGCGAGATGTCAGCATCGGTATTTCATCTCGTCGAGCATACCTCTCGTATCCTTCAGCACCCTACACTCCAGTTGCAACTCCCATAATAGTAATGTTGGAATGAGAAACAATAATCAGCAGCACTTTTCACTCACATCAACCACATTTCTATCCCTTCACTTCAAGCAGCAACCATGTTACTATCCATAAGGAATGAAAGCATGAAACTCATAGTGGAAATTAGCCTTGCATGGACATGCTCCTAAAAGAAGGGGAGGGAGCCAAATACACTATATGGAATAAATAACACAAACCCTGCAGAAACACTGCTTAGTAAAAGGCACCATGGAAAGTGTGACTCATGTGATGTCGGAGGCGGCGTCCAACAACACATGATTCCAAGTTTTAGCCGTTCACTTTCTAAAACTTACGTAAGTTCACTCAAGTGCAAAAGAGATTGAAGAAATGATGTCTGTCTGTGTTTAAATGAAATAATCAAAAGAGACGTCTAACCTCTGGGATGGAGAGCAGCAGTATATATTGAGCATGCGACACGCACATAGAGCGTGCTTTGTGCACTCACCAAGCACAGTCATGTGTTTCTAATCCCTCTTTGGCGTTCACGGCTCTACATCCTCGGTCTACACTTTATTTTTCAAGCAACTTAATGGTACTTGGTGAAGCCTCTTGCATGCACTGAGCTTCACAAAAAAGTTTGAATCTGCATGGATTTTATATCACAAGTTCCTCAATGATATTCTTATTTGGCCTATAGTGACATAGAACCAGACTCCACGCGTAGTTATCGGCAATATACTCTCATATTTATATAAGCGGTTGTCTATACTTGCAAACAGACTCGGTGGTGTAAAGGTTGGAGCGTCCTCTCGAGTCTGGGAGATCGGTGGTCCAAACCCCATGCGAGTCATACCAAAGACTTACAAAAATGGTATGTGCGTTTCCTTGCTTGACGCTTGGCATTTAAAGTATAGAGCACATACAAACAATGATGGGAAGGTAATGGCAAACCACCAAGTATAACCCTTGCCAAGAAACTGCTTCGGCAGCATCAATGCTCTCTCAGGAGTACTGTACATCAAAATCAAAAAAAGTGATGTAGAAACAGGAGTTGTGCATTTATCATTATATATAAAAGAAATAAGTCGACTAGTCTCCTTTGGGTGAATGATGTAAGAATATGAGATTGTATCACTGCTTGACGATATTCATCGATGTTCACCTGTTACTCATATCATTATACCTGAATTTTCACCGACAAGCCAACCTTTCCGGCTTTAACATGGAAACAGCTTGTAGTCGAGCAGAATGGTGAAAAATTTAAGGAATTGTGTGTTGTGGTAATGTAGCAAATGTGGCAGAGAGACAGACCATGTGGACTTACTGAAAACATTGGATAACGACACACTTGACCCTTTAAAAAAAAATAAAAAAATGGCCACCTTTTTTCAAGATGGCTGAAAAATATATTGTTGAAAATAAATATGACCAAATAATTCAGAAGTGCTCACTGCATTCCTTTTAAAATTTCACAGAGAATAAGTAATGGGATCACAGTCGCCGTCAAGTAAAGTTTGAACAGAAAGTACAACAGGACCTGCAGGAGGCACATTCGTGTATGCATGTGGTAGTTGAACTTTCGACTCTTCTTTTGAACACTGTGCTATCAAAGACCACACCACCTCAATCCTGCCCACTTCAGTTTGCACTGTGGTGTTGGAACAAACATTAGTTGAATATGTGCTGCAGGATTTATCTGTGCTAAATTTAGCTGCTTGCTGTTTAACCAGAGTTCCAGAGCAATAATTATTAAATCTTCAGGAGAATGATGTTTCACAACCCATATCCCTCTATACCTACAAATGATATGTATATATTATATATATATATATATATATATATATATATATATATATATGTACATATGTGAACCAAGCACAATGTTACTTTGTGAGACTTATAAGCCATATATTAATAAAAGTGGAAATTGTAAGAACATTTGGTATCCATCTTGGAAATGACGCCATTTTGAACAAATTTCGAAGTGGGCCCATATCCGCTGTATGCCAGCAGGCCATGCTCTACCTTTGGTGCATTTTCCATAAAACTGAAAATTATTTCACCATTTTGCCGGACAATCGTGTTTAGTATTCAGTTCTTCATGGATTGCACAAAAATTATTTAAAAAATCACCGACAACGTATTGCCATGGCATGACCAAAGACTCAATGTGCAACAGTCACATTGATTGTTACAGATTAAACCCAGTCGTGAATACACCTTTTCTCTCGTTACACCGTTGCTATCTCAATCGTTTCTGCTTTCATATCCTTGCAATCAATGCGATGCATGTCCATGAAATCGCTCAAAGAACCATCATCATTTCAAAGACAAAACATAAACTCTAGCTCATATTAGAGATGTTTCTCAAAGTTTTTGCCTCACTGATAATAATCTGCCAAAAAGTGTACCATGTTATCGCACGATTGGGCTTTTTGTTACTGGATTTCTCAAATACCCACACTGAGCATGTCCAGTTAAGTGAGCAAAATAACAGTGATTACAAAATGCTGTAATCTCACAGACTCAAAACAACTTGCTGCATACGGTAAACTTAAACTTCATATTGCGGACAAAAGCATATGGACAGGAGGTGGACCTCGCGCGAGATCAAATGTTCAGAAACAGGGTGCGGCACGTGGGAGTACTGTGATCCCTCCATGCGGGCATACCTGTATCCTTCACAAGCAGGGAGTGGGACTGAAGGAGTGGCAGGAAATTAGAGTCCAGGGCCAGCGTTATATACGCCTGCGGCAAAAGGCATGCAGAAACAACACCATATGCAAAGAATTCACAAAGCACAACCTCAAGATAACGGCGTTTATTTCTGTCCCTGGTATTCATGCTGCAGGGTGCCATGCATTTCTTAACACAAATCTAATGTCAGGTTTACACACAGCACAACAGAGCATGGGTCATGACTCCTGAGTCAATGTTGTTTGGTTGATTTAAAATTATATTGATGGTGACATAAATGAGTTTTAACCAATGCATCAAATTCACTATAAACTACAAGTATATAGTACAGGGTGTATGAGAATTAACTCACGAGGTTTGATTGTTCATAATATTTTTGAAAAGTCTCAATTTCAACAAATGTAGTATCAAATTATATGGGCTGGAAGGCTGGATGGCTGGCGAGAGGTACGTGTACTGGCTTTTGAGCCGTTTCGCCTGGGTTTGAATCTCGGCCCTGCTATAAACTGTTGCCCTGGTGTTTTGTAGGTAGGCTGATCCATCATTGTGTCCACCGTTGACATGGGACATTAAGCCCAAGGATCCCTCTTCCAGCACTGGTTCTTTATGGACATTAACAATCCTATGGTGTCTTTTGTGAAGAGTGGTGACATCCCTGACACCCTGAACAAATTACAAATGCCTGAACGGCTGATTACTGAGAAGGCAATGGCAACCACTCGGCATAACCCGTGCTAAGAAACTGTTTTTGGAAGCATCGATGCTCTTGGATGTAGAGTTCAAGATACAATGATGATGATGATGAGTATCAAGTCACTCTCTATACTTTACTCTGACAAAATATAAATGTACAACTTCAAATTGTTCCCCCAAAATCAGGAAATTAGAATTTAGCAACCCCAGAAAGACAGGAAGGGCATGGCTAGGTATGAGAATGGTTGTGACAAAGTGATAACCCTTTATTCTATTCAGAACAATGAAAAGTTTAACTTTGACAAGAGATAAAAGTCTATAATCACTTGAAATTATTTTTATGTGAAAACTTCTTTCTATAATGAACGGGGCTCTAATAGAGCGTTATATAGGTTCATGTTCACTTTCCGTACATCACACTGTCATATCTGATTACATGCGCAATGTAAATTGTAAAGCATGGTGTGTAGTTTAAACAGTTGTAAAGAGTGAGTAAATATCGTGAGAGTGAAATGTCGATGGACCCAAAATATGGGATTTGGACATTTTTGTGATGCAGAGAGAAACTTATGGTGATAGGGTTAAAGGCTATAGAGATCCGTAAATTAAATTAGCTTTCATTTTAGAACAGTGTGGAAGATACCTGCATGAGATGGAGCATCACCGTAAACCTCATTCCAGCAGCCATCGTGTGTTAGAGCGAAGAACGGACGCCTAGAAAAGCTTGAGGATGTTTGTTTGCTCCAAAGCAAACGAGCGGAGCCTGCCCACTCGGCTCCACTGGCGCTGGCTCAGTTGCCCGTTACAAGAGGGAGTTCAGAAAACTGTGTTGGAGGGAGGGGTTTTTATTGGAGCTGCTGGGCGCGGTCGCTGAGACCGCCTGTGCTATATGGCAGGGACCTGAAACACCAGCGGGATATGTGCAAGAACAGACGCGAAAAATGGGTCTGAGGGGGTGTTGGTGGTTGCATTGCTCGGTGCGCTTCGTCCAATCGCAGTAGATTCACTATTCTGCTGGGATTGGACGAAGCACATTTTTTGGCAGGTTGACCAAAAGTATATGGGTTTTTCAAGGACGATGTCAAATTTAATCAAGTGTAAGTACAGGGTGGAAGCTTGTCCGGGCAGTGTTTGTCTCTAGATGGCTGGTTGTTTCAAGTATCTTGATTCATCAAGACGGCCCACCTCCCACACCTCCTCTCAAATAAAGAAACCAGATCTTGCAAAACATAGAAGCCCCATAACCATACACTCATTCGGACAAAGTTTCATAGGTTCATCATTCGTGCTGTGCAACTTTTGAACCTTTAAATAATATACTCCAATAAGAATTAATTGCAGCTATCCTGTATTATACAAGAAGTTCTCCAAATAAAATGTTTTCCCTTTATTTATCGGTCCTTCCACTGCACGCACCTCGTAGGTATACGTAAACAATTTGGATCACCCAATCAAGATCGGGTATTTCGACTTTAGTGAACCATCAAGAAGATTGATGTTCAAAGCTGCAGCAAAAATTCACCTGGGAATGCACCACAGCAATGCTGGGCCAAGTGGCCTCATTGAAAGTTTTTAGTGTGACGTTGACCTTCTGTGTGTGAAACTAATGTAGGAAAGCCAAGTGGCCCAATGTACACCAAGTGGCCAGGGTATGGAATTGTATAGAAATCAAAGAAAAGGCTACACACACACACACACACAACACACACACACACACACACACACACGACGCACACGCCCACACACACAACTTGGTCATATGTATGTACATATTTAATATATAAAGCTCTTTCTAACCAATCACTGACTGACTGATATTAAAGATTGGTACCTTCCGCGTGACATAGAACACTGAAAGTTCACGTGCCGACGGATATCGAAGCCGATACACTGGGAAAAAAAAATCACAGAAACATCGGAAAGCATCCATAAATGAAAATATAAATAAATGAAAAAAAAGTAAATGAAAATCATAAACGAAGGTGAGCAACCTGAGACAATGGGGAAGCGTGGTCCATTATTGCTTAGTGTGTAAGCATTCCCTACTAGTGTACATTACACCCTATCTAACACGTTGCATTAGTTTCCGTGCCTGTTGTTTGTGTCCTTTACGATGTCCTTCAAAACAGTAAATTAACTGTTTGTAACTACAATTACTACATGTATATATATATATATATATATATATATATATATTCATTAAGAAATAAAGTTGCCTATAGAGTTGCTTGCCTTTGGCAAACTTTGCAAACAATGATTTAAGGCTCTGCCATCACCTCCTCTCTTTCGAGGGAATTAAACAACAGTCTCCTCCAAGCTTTCCTGCAAAAGGGCAACAAGAATGAGCCGCAAGTAATGCTCAAATAAGACTCGTGTTGCCCATGTGCTGATTAGTGCCATAGAGGCAGGAAGCCCCAAATAATACTCTCATGGTGAGCTGCATCTCTTTCCTCGTGTAACTGCGGAAAGTATAATACAATGAATGCACATCCAGCTCCAAAATAAACTACCTGTGGTTTCAGCTAGTTGTAGTTCCAAGGGGCAAATCTTGGGAGGGGACATTTGTCTCAATATAGGGACGACTTTTACAGCACAACCAAATACATAGAACTCGTTTATTCCAATGGGTGCATCACATCACGGAATGATTATGAAGTCCAATCAGTGTTTTTTGCGTGTCAGCGATATCTCTGAATAACACGAACTTTGGTAACTGGAACGGGACAAGTGACTCGACCAGCTGGCCTGGTCATTGTGCATGTGATTGCAAGTGCGCATTCGTTCCAGCTTTCATTCATTCTGCTTCACCTGCAGACACTGGGAACATTGCCAGTAGTTATAGATTGGTGAAAATGTTTGGGACAGCATGACTGCAGGATGGTGCAGAGGTAGCGCACTTTAGCTTTTAAGTCTCTCGTTTAGGTTCGACTCCCAGCCCGACTGTAGATTGGTGCTTGGCTTGACAGCATGACAGGTAAGGGCGTTGTTGTACCAATGAGTCAATCATCTTTGGAAAAAGGTATAAGCTGATGTCCCGTCATTTCGAATTAGTTGGCAGACGTTGAAGATCCCAGGAAGTCTTTCGCAAATAGTAGGCGAGTTATTGCCGACACCCTGAATAAATTTAAAATTCCTGTCCTAACCAGCTCCAGTAAAAACGTCAGGCATGCCTAGCCAGTTCATGAAAGACTTTGGCCAAATTTCCCTCCATAGCTGACCCCACTATAAGGTGAGAATAATAGTGGTGTCCATTAAGGCTCTCAAATAAGTAGTGGTCTGGTAGTCACAGTTTGCAAACTAGACAGTTCACAAAAGACCGTGCCCATGCAGTCTTGAGAGAGAAAAAACACACGGGGAGGGTTTGTGAGTGTCAAATTTGATTGGTGGAGATGACGTAAAATGCCGTAATATCTTGCCCGAGTACTGCTAAACAGAAGGGTTTGAAAGTTCCAATAAGGCGATTTGTGTTCTACAGTGTTCAAGTGTACAGTATAATTCAATTGAAATAAAATAAAGATTTCAAAAGTTGCAGAAAAAATGTTTTTCAGAAGTTTACGCTGTTGATGCAGGGTATTTAGACCCTGTCCAACACGTTACATTAGTTCTTCATGCCTGTTGTTTGTGTCCTTTTTGACTTCCTTAAAAACAGTAAGTTCCTGTTTGTCACGATTTTGAATTTTGCTTGACTGCCAGACAGACAGACAAACTAAAAAAATTATCTCATTCCTCTCTGCGCAAACTTTATTTGGGGAAATTCTTTACAATTTCCCAAATTCAAAGCCAAAGTAGTGTACCGCTAAACTATACTGTAGTTCCTATTCCGATTCATGTTTCTCATTCATTTTCAAAATATAACATTCAATGTAAATGAACTTGTCCTTGATCATAAATTGATGTCTGTAGACAGACAGACAGACAGATTGAACCAATTGCTTTTAAACCGCACTTTTCGCTTTTCACACAGAGCGTATTGTTTTTTCCGGACGCGTCCAGGCGGTGTTTGTCTCTGCAACGCAAGCAATTTCCATCCGTCGCTTCGCTGACAGGAATACTAAGAAGGGGGAGGATAGAGGTGGGGAAAAGAGAGTGGTGGGGAGGGTGGGGAGGTCGAGGGGGAGAGTGAGGAAGGGTGGGGAAAAGGAAGGCAGCATGAGGTGAGAGGAAGGGAAGGAAGATGTTTGGTGGAGTGTTAATTATTACGATTCATAATATCTCATCAAAATGCTTCTGCAGAGAATAACAGTGAAGATGGAAACAAAATAATGTTGGAAATACATTTCTACCGGTCATACTATAAATACTGCCCAGACATGTCCAGAGCCAAACACCACCCAGAGACAAAAACACCGCCTGGACACGTCCGGGGACAAATACCGCTCGGACGCGTCTGGAGACAATTACCTCCTGGACCTATCCGGGGACAAACACCGCCCGGACGTGTCCAGAGACAAACACTGCCCAGACACGTCCGGAGACAAACACCTCCAGACGTGTCCGGAGACAAACACCAACCGGAGGCGTCCGAGGACAAACACTGCCCAGACACGTCTGGAGACAAACACCGCCCAGATGCGTCGGGAGACAAACACCGCCTGGACGTGTCCGGAGACAAACACCGCCGGATGCACGGGAGACAAACACCGCTCAGACTCGTCCGGAGACAAACAGCGCCCGGACGCATCTGAGACAAACACCACCCAGACGCGTCCGGAGACAAACAGTGTTCAGACGCATTCGGAGACAAACACCGCCCGGACATGTCCAGATACAAACACCGCCCAGATGCGTCCGGAGACAAACGCCGACCGGACGTGTCTGGAGACAAACACCGCCTGGACACGTCTGGAGACAAACACCGCCCAGACGTGTCCAGAGACAAACACTGCCGGACACGTCTGGAGACAAACACCGTCCAGACGCATCTGGAGACAAACACACACGGACGCGTCCTGAGACAAACACCGCTCAGACATAAACACTGCCCCGACATGTCCAGAGACAAACATCGTCCAGACAACCACCGTCCAGATATGTCCAGAGACAGAGACAGAGAGAGAGGGGCCGATATCTGCAATTTTTCAGGAATCGGCAGATTGGAGTCGGTGTGATATGCCAACTACGTACTGTACACAACCCAAAACCTTGTAGCAACTGCCAACTGCGGGATACGAACTGTACCGCTGTCGACTGCAGGGCGCTCTGCAAGTGGCTTAAGCACTCAAGCAAGCACTCCAATGAAATGGTTGATTAGGAACGGTTGGCTTGGCAAGTGATAGCCAGCTGATTGGTAATGGCACATACCCACAAAAAACGAAACATCGCCGATTTCTTAACAATTTTCAGATTTCACTCCAGATTTCGAGTTATTTCGTCGACTGACGAAATCCTCAAACTCGTCATATTTTTAATATGTACTTAAATTAGTCCGTGAGATTAGATCATGGAAAATTGCATCGTTATAATGCATGAAATTTCTTGAAGCTCCTAATTTGAAAACTATAGCACTTACAAAAGCGATGTCAACAATGATTCATAGCTATGTAGATGAGGCATTTGATTAGATGAGTGAGGAAAGTGAAAAGAAAAACATTTTCAGCACTTTATCGTTAATAAATCATGTTGGCCGGTACACCGGAAAAGAAAATAAACACAGAATCGTCGGACATCAATAAATGAAAATATAAGTAAATGGAAAAAAAAAATGCAGGTGAGTGACCCGAGACAATGGGGAAGCAGGTAATTTGGTATGCCGATGGACATCGAAGCAGATACACCAGGAAAAATCACAAAAACCGTCAGAGAGTATCCATAAATGAAAATATAAATAAATGAACATAAATAAATGAAAATCAAATGGAGGTGAGCGACCGGAGACAATGGGGAAACATGGTTCATATGCTTACACATTGTAAGCACAGTGTATGTGTAAGCACACCCTGCTAGTATATATATATATATATATATAATATATATATATATATAAACCCAACTACTCTCTCACTCATTAATTAGAGGAACAACCAATCAGCTCTGACCTAATCAATCAGCCCCAGCTGTGACTCGGATTATATAATTACCAACAATGGGCCCTTCTAGTTCAAGAAGGCTGCCTAAAGCCACCCCACCTACAAGGTAAGCCCGTTCCTATTTTCAAACTCAACCTGAGTTCCTTTATAGCTGCAGGCTATATAACATTTTCTTGAAAGCTTATGACATGCTATTTTCTATCACTGATTGCTATTGCAGTAAATCACTGCTGGAGTTAGTGAGAGCCCAAAGTGTGAAATTGGCATTTAGCAAAATCCTTGTAATTGACGTTCTTGATGTGTGCACCTCCGTGGTTCAGAGAGACATTGATCCTGACTCCAAAGTTCTGTCAAACTTTCCTGTAGGTCTCATGTGGCACTGCCTGGAGGTAGTCTGAAGATCGTCCAGTGTGGCAGGGCAGTTGGCGAAGACAGCGCCTTTGGCAGCCCCCCAGAACCAGTAATCCAGAGGGTTCAAGTCTAGGCTATGGCATGCCCAGTCATGAGTGGTACCCCAGGGAAACGAGGCGGTTTCTGAAGAGCTGCCGCAGGAAAGTGATGGTGTCACCAGCTGTGTGTGGGGGTGCACCATCCTGCATCAACCACGCCATGCTGAGCTGGTTTGGGGTGACCTTTGGACTAGATCGTTATGAAACTTCTGGAGCACGCTTCTGGTAGCACTCATGTTGATCGTCACTGTCCTGCTGTTGTCATTCACCAAACCAGTAAGGCCGAGCGTTCCCCATCTGGCAATGAAGGCGCAGAAGCATGTGACCTTCAGCCCTTTCAGGTACCTCTCAATGATCTCCTCAGGTGGTTCTGCCCCCCAGAAATTGTTGTTGTGGTTGTTGATGGCACCGTTCAAGTGGAGATGGGCTTCATCACTGAACCAGATCAGGTTGATACAGTTTGGGTACTGCTCCATCCTGTCACTGAGCGAATTTCACATCTCAAGTCTCCTTCTCATGTCATCTTGATTCAGTTTATGCCTAATGTAGGATGACGTATGGGAAAGCTTCATTCCTTAGTGAGGATACACCAGCCTGGTGTTGATTTATGCCTAGCTCCCGTGAGCACCGGTGGTGGACTTTTTGGGACTGTCCACTGCAAATCCCACACACGGCGTCGATGTTGGCTTGGCTCTTGGTTACTGATGCTGGCCTGCCACCTTGGTCTGGTTGTGCACTGTACCTTTGTGCTCAAAATGTTTCACAATACATTGAATGGCACCATTTGTGGTCCATCACTTGTTCTGAGGTCGTATTCCTGGCAGAACCTCCGGCGGGTGTCTACACATGATTTAGTCTCATACCACAGAGCCACACTTTTGTCTTCTGCTTCACTGTCAATGGCATAGTTCAGCTATGGAGCTAGAAATCCCAGGGAACAAATACCACGATAATACAACAAACCCTGAAAAGGAAAAAAAATATAGGTCAAAAACAAAGAAATGGCAGGAAGTCAAAGTTGTAGCAATCTTTTTGAAAACACGCCGAAATAGTAAGAGCCCAATCACATCTATCACCAGCAATTGGAGGAATGACCAATCAGCCCTCACCTAATCAATCATATCATCCCCAGTTGTAACTAGGATTATTAATTACCAACACTCAGGCCGAGTCAAAGAAGGCTGAATAAGCAACCAAAAAAAGCTTCACAACGTAAGCCCTCTGCTATTTGGAACTCAACCCCAACTCCTAACAGCTGCATACATTTACATTTTGGCACTTAAGAGTCCTGTGTAGCTTTTCATCTCCACACTCTGAAAATCTAGTCCTTGGGATAGATATAACTAATGTTATATAGTGTTAATAGGGAGGATAGGTTTCTGATAGGATGTGCAGTGGGAAGGCACTTACCTTTGAGCTGTCTACAGCCTGGGTTGATACCTGACCCAACCATAACCTGTCCGATTGGTGCTTCACAAGGCAGGGCGTTGTATCACAAAGTGTTCCAACCCACAGATGGATGAAATGCTTGGCGTCGCATCTGCCAACTTAGATGGTGGACGTTAAAGATCCCACAATGTCTTCATGTCTTTCAAGAGTAGGTGAGTTATTGCCAATATCATGAACAAATGACCAAATTCTTGTCAAATCAGCTAGCAGTCGAATGTTCAGATCTGGCCAGCCGTGTTGTGAAGGACTTAGGTCAATCTCTCTCTG
>CM068960.1:65507187-65517802 GCA_035128595.1 Eptatretus atami | reverse complement strand
TCTCGAAACCGCATCCCTCCAAGGCAATGGCATCTATCATACAGTGGTCCCAGACAGTTATTTCATTAATACACATACAGTTAGACCTTCCCTCATGTCTAATGGGTCAAACGGGATGAAGTGCGTTGTGTTGATCTCATAGTTAGGTCTGATTATATCTCTATCTTCATTCCAAACTCTTTTCGTCTTATTCCTGAAATAAATCTAAAGCAGGCACCCGCACCCAGACGGCTGCCTGTGAAAACCACAGCAACAACCTCCACCACCAGACTGCACGGGACGTGTGCAGCACACGATAACCACCATCCACTGTTCAGGAGGCCAGAAGCCTCAACCACACGATGGCGCCACTGCGAGGATGCGGTGTCAAAGGGAATAGTAGAAGCAAACAATAAACACCAACGCGCGTACAGGACGCACACGTGCGCTTCTTTTCAACCCATTTTTGCATCAAACAATTATATCCAATCCTTTCCTTCAATCCATGACACAGATCAGGGCGGCACAAGCAACACCACCGCCTCTGAATATCACGACTGTGAAAGATAACCGCATGCACAATGGCGGATCCACGCACAGCCCCGTGATAATTTTCATCATACAGTACGGGGCACGAATAGCGCACCTCTTCATTCGGGTCTGCGCACTGATTACAATGGCATCTTACCATCGCAATTGTACGGCATGCACATGGCGCACCTCTTTGTTCGGGTCTGCGCGCTGGTTTCACAACAGCACTTACCGTCGGTTCTTGCTAGCCACTGCGGCCACCATTGTCTTGCAGACGGCAGACATTCTCCCGCACCTCCGCCTCGATACAGCTGCCACCAAGCAGAGGCGTGCTGTACGGCTCGGATCGCTTGGACCACATAGCGTACCAACGAAGCAAGCACATTGATTGGCACCAACCGCAGCACACCGGGGTGCCAGCGGGCATGCAGGACCAGCGTGGCCCTCGGCAAGTCGCCAGAGCACGGCCCGGGAGTCCGGTGCAGGGCGATTCATATCACAGGGTTCGGAGCGAGATAATTCCACAGCTCAGTGAGTATTGCCAGATGTACCGCTTCCGGCCATGACGGCCGGGTCGTGTGGTGGCCGGGGCCCAATGGAGCGCCCGATTCGGTGTCGACGCATCGCTTCGGGGCGGCGCCCCACCCTTCATCGCAGGGCCTATAAATGACAGATCACGAAGCCGTCCAGAGGGAGTCAGGGTCATCCTCAACTTTCTTGCCTGGTTTTGGATCGGTCTCTGTGTGCGCCTGCTGCACACCATCTTCTTCTTCACACATCGTCGCTGGCTCCACCCACCCGCCTGACTCCACCTCCATCCACCCACTCACCGCTGGCTCCACCCAAAGTGGCCTCCCTCATGCCTGACGGTCGCGCCCATTCTCTGGATCGGCGCATATTCTTTGCTGCACCGTAGCCAAGCAGGAGGTGATGCGCCAACTATCAAGGAGGGAGCACCCCCAAAACTTACTGGATGGCGTGGTCAGTCAATCGTGCAAGGTATTACGAGACCGTTAGCCTCATCTCCTCTTCTTTTTGCTCATTATCTCTTCTTCATCGTGTGTGTGTGTGTGTGTGTGTGTGTTGTGTGTGTGTGTGTGTGTGTTGTGTGTGTGTGTGTGTGTTGTGTGTGTGTCATGGCGGCTGTCCTCGCTTAAGTTAAGATTGCAGAAGAATTATATCGGGATAGGTCTGGTCTGTGTCTGCTTTTGTAAGTTGCTTGTTTTATTATCGCACCTCACATTTCTTGCTATCCCTGCTTTACACACAACAATAAACTCTATTAATTGTGCCACATGCTTTCCTCGCCTGCCTGTTAATAAATGATGGTGTAGAAATGTTCCCAGCTCGTTTTTGTCTTTTCTTTCATTGATCCAGCATGGTCCGTATCCTAACCTAGCGCGGACTTTATTCCCAATGATCCGTTATTTTTAGCCGGTACGTCCTTGGTAGAGTCGCTCGGCTGCATCTGACCCGGTAAGATGACCCAGTGTATGCGTACGAGCGCGTCTGTCCCCCTGGTAATTAATACACGTGATTATAATAACGCATGATTAGACGGAGGACCCGAAGTCACATGGTTGAGTCAATGGCGTTCACGGTCGGTTAGCGGTCCGCCGTGTCACGGAGTTATCCATGTGCGACGGCCTGCGATTCCGGGGAGTCTGGTAGGAACCCGAGATAGCTTCCCCCCCCCCCCCCCCCAGTGGTCTTCTCACCTAAACCCGCCGTAACAATATTATAACAAATTATAACAGATATTAGATCTCCTCATGTCTCTGTTCCCCACTGCTTTTTTCCTTCCCTCTCCCATCCCTAATGTCTCTTGCTCCCCTTGTTGTACGTTCTGTGCGTTAGCTCTCATACGAGCGTTTACATTGTATATAAATAAAGAAATTTTTTAAACCTTTAATGTTTACCTAGGCCCTATTACCAAAGTAGACATGGTCAAACAATGCTTCATCAAATTAATACACATGTGCCAAGGGCTTAATGTCAAAGCTCATGGTCATACAAAAACATGTACATCCAGCTCACAGCACCAGAATGGCTCAGTCATACTGCTATACTGTATATCTATCTACAATTTAAGAGAGCCGTTTGTCTGTCTGTGTGTCATCATTTTTCTCATAGATGGCTGAACATATCTTCATCAAACATTCAGAGGGTCATCACTGAGTGCTGGAAGTGTTTTAGGCAAAAGAATGTTTTTTTTAATTTTTGAAAAAAAAAGTTCGATTTTTGGGGATTTTTTATTATTTTTATCGCTCTAGAGTGTTGAAGCCTTTTGATTAATGACAGTTCTATGCAAGTACACATACATACAAGTAAAACAAAAACAACTACCAGACATATTGTTACGAATCTGGCAGCCATGAGCATTCAACATTCAGGTCCCCATAGCTCAGTTATATCGATAAGTAAATGTGGATAGATAGTTCCCTTTCCCCTATGTCTAATGGGAATTAAGTGTGCATGCGCTGCGAAGTTATTTTATAGATAGGATTTTTATAACCAACAACAACAACACCGACGACACCTGCCTTCGCTTCCTTTCACCATCCTCCACCGGCACCATTACATGCGTGCGTGTCAGCACGTACGTGGGCAGAGTTTACGAGGACCTGACGTCTCTCTCGCCCAATCCGGGGGATGCGAGCGAGGTTGCCACCGGTCGGCCAATAAGCGCAGCCCACGCAGGACCATGTTACTCTCCTTGTTTGAGGGGCAGTCCGCCGCGACGGCCGTCACGCCCCGCCCTCCCCCGGTCCAATCAGCGGACTTGGCGCCATTTCGGCTAATCACGGGGTGACGAGCGAATCGCGCGATGCAACTGTCCAATCAGGAGGCGAGTGGCCAAACAAAGAAGCCCCTCCCACCTGAAGAGAAGGAGTGGTTGTCGGGACGAGCCTGAAGAGAATTTGCGTCCAGTCTGCTGGGTGCGCGTGGAGTCGAAGAGAGTTTTGCGTCCTGAGTCGGCCCGAGTGCGCGTCTCTGCCTGGTTTTGTGGCGGACTGCATCCGCGCTTCGAGGGTGTCTCGTCCGGCGCGTTGCAGCAAGCGGTCGAGTTTCATCGGGGGAGATTGCCTCGTCTCGCCTCCGCTGGACTCGGCTGCCCTGGTCCGTGCTTTTGGCGACTGGAGCTCCGGGAAGTTGTGGACGTCCAGCCGCGCGCTCGCGGCCAGGTAGCCAGCCGTCCTGACTCCCCAGCCGAACTATCCTCCTCGGCTGGAGAGCCGAATAAAGACCGTTGAGGTCCATTACTTCTTTTGGGGTATTTGTGTGTGTGTGCGTGTGTGTGTCCTTGGGCCCAGTCTTGTCAAGTAGAACTGGTTAAGTGCTTTTGCTTGTACATTGATTGCATTGCTTAGTCGGTTTCACTCTGCTCTTCTGTGTTCCCCCTCCCACACTATTGTAAATAAAATTCCTATTGTTGAATGTTTCAGCTCGTTTCTGTCCTTTCCTGCATTGGCTTAGCACGGTGCGTGTTGGGTGATTAAAAAGGCTGTTGCTGCCGTAGTTGTGCATTTGGACCGACGAACCTCGGTAACCATCCGCTCGGGTTACGCACGGTTCGAGCACGCTAACGGCTCGTTCCGCTCGAGGTCCGCCGAGGGTGAATTTCCCCGGTAGTTTGGACGATGTGGGTATTTAGGGAAATTGAAATTGGCAATCGACCCTATCCCACGCGGTCGACCTATTGGCGATCTTCGGTTCGATAAGGGACCCGTCAGCTCCGGAGTTTTCCGGGGTGACGACCTATAAATTCGGGTGTTCGGTGGAGCCGACTCTACTGCTCCATCTAGCGGTCGGTCTCGTTGCCGATACCCAGCCCACAACAATATAAATACAAACAAACCTCTTCCGGAAGCGGTTGAAGTTGGCGGGACATCTTCTTCTTCCTGAACGGTACCATATTTATAGATCGGGGTCAAACTTAACGCATAAACATCAACGGCACATTCATGAGCATGCATTCGATGAATATATTCGAATTCCACTTCTAATGTAACACTTTTACAATGCCTCTTAGCCAATAATTAATCAACAGTGTTAACAAAGTCCCATTACCCCCTCGCAAAACCTGATAAATTAATATAATGAACACAAGAGGTATAAATGTAAACTATGAATACACAAAACTTTTATTGTTTTGTGTATTCACCACCCACTGGTTACAAAAACCAAAGAATTGACATTAATATGAACATATATATATATTATATATATATATATATATATATATATATGAAACGTACCAGAGTAGATGATGATTGCGGCGGGGGGGGGGGGGGGGTAATGTGACTTTGTGACCACCCTGTACAGTACAGTACATTTTTCCATGTACAAAGTTGATTTTAGGATCTCTTGGTTTCGGGTCTCATGGTCACTTCAAGTTGCAATTCCACGAGGTTTCCGCAAATATCACAGGATTGCGAGTTGGACAGGCAACTGTGACGGGCCATTATTAAATCACTCTATAACGCCTTAGCCTTTGTAGCTATTTGAAAGATAATATAAATGGTCCCCGACCCCATTCCTTCGTGGGTGTAGGGAAGTGTTTGAAGCCTCCACAAAAAAAAAATAGACCGGGCAACGATGGGTACCCCTGCTAGTAATACTATAAACATAAAACTAAAAAGTAAGTTAACATGCTGTCCCATGAGGAAGTATATTACCCCCCCCCCCCCATCTATAAACTGGATTGGTGACAATGAATCCTGGTGTCACAGCATGACTTGTTTCAAGTCCTGAGCAAAAGGGGATGCCTGCCACACATCACCCTCTATCGGTACCCATTGACCATGTGCTTCAGCCTTCCAGCCTACTGCTGAATATCACAAGTGCCCATTACCAATTAATAATAACTTTCAGTTGTAGCTGGCAAGATAAATATCAACATTAAATGGCAAACCGACTCGGTTGCATTCGGTAAAAAACACAGAACCACCCACTGCCTCATGCAGTCTCAGCTGCTACACTGCCAACTGCATCAGTCAACCTCCATAGGTTTTTGAAGCTATCTTTTGGCCCCATGGTCAGATGTACATATACATGCACATACATGATGCAGACTAACTGAAATAAATAGTTGACAACACATTTAAGAATGTTGGCTGTCTCGGAGAGAATTTGTGGTTGGAAAATGATTAGCCATCTAATTCCTAGATCCGACGTTCTCAGAAACTACAAATCAAACGTACATGAAGGATAGGAACCTGCATGAGGAAGAAAAACATACACCACATTTATCTGATAAACAGAAGAGAGCTGTTGATCACCACATTGAAACTTTCTAAATGTGCCCCAAAAACAGATGGTCTTGAGGTTATGCAAAGTGGAAGACAAATTTCCAAATGGGGTCACTGGGCCTATTGTTGCACTTATTAAGTCAAAAACACAACTTGAAGGTAAGCCTGGTCAAATCCATAGGATTTAAGGGTCAGTAGTTTGGCAGCAGAGTTGGATACCAAGAGGTGACTGGTGTGGTATTGTACAGAGTAGCCTAAGGAACCATACAGGGATTCATGGGTTCACTACAACTTTTCCATTTAGGAGTTCTCATGATATACTTCCAGGAATCTTGTAGCTGGGAGTGGCTCAAGAATGATTCCTATGGGGCCCCCCCGATTCAAAAAAGTTGAAAAAAAAAATCAGCGAGATGTCAGCATCGGTATTTCATCGTCCGAGCATACCTCTCGTATCCTTCAGCACCCTACACTCCAGTTGCAACTCCCATAATAGTAATGTTGGAATGAGAAACAATAATCAGCAGCACTTTTCACTCACATCAACCACATTTCTATCCCTTCACTTCAAGCAGCAACCATGTTACTATCCATAAGGAATGAAAGCATGAAACTCATAGTGGAAATTAGCCTTGCATGGACATGCTCCTAAAAGAAGGGGAGGGAGCCAAATACACTATATGGAATAAATAACACAAACCCTGCAGAAACACTGCTTAGTAAAAGGCACCATGGAAAGTGTGACTCATGTGATGTCGGAGGCGGCGTCCAACAACACATGATTCCAAGTTTTAGCCGTTCACTTTCTAAAACTTTACGTAAGTTCACTCAAGTGCAAAAGAGATTGAAGAAATGATGTCTGTCTGTGTTTAAATGAAATAATCAAAAGAGACGTCTAACCTCTGGGATGGAGAGCAGCAGTATATATTGAGCATGCGACACGCACATAGAGCGTGCTTTGTGCACTCACCAAGCACAGTCATGTGTTTCTAATCCCTCTTTGGCGTTCACGGCTCTACATCCTCGGTCTACACTTTATTTTTCAAGCAACTTAATGGTACTTGGTGAAGCCTCTTGCATGCACTGAGCTTTCACAAAAAAGTTTGAATCTGCATGGATTTTATATCACAAGTTTCCTCAATGATATTCTTATTTGGCCTATAGTGACATAGAACCAGACTCCACGCGTAGTTATCGGCAATATACTCTCATATTTATATAAGCGGTTGTCTATACTTGCAAACAGACTCGGTGGTGTAAAGGTTGGAGCGTCCTCTCCGAGTCTGGGAGATCGGTGGTCCAAACCCCATGCGAGTCATACCAAAGACTTACAAAAATGGTATGTGCCGTTTCCTTGCTTGACGCTTGGCATTTAAAGTATAGAGCACATACAAACAATGATGGGAAGGTAATGGCAAACCACCAAGTATAACCCTTGCCAAGAAACTGCTTCGGCAGCATCAATGCTCTCTCAGGAGTACTGTACATCAAAATCAAAAAAAGTGATGTAGAAACAGGAGTTGTGCATTTATCATTATTTATAAAAGAAATAAGTCGACTAGTCTCCTTTGGGTGAATGATGTAAGAAATATGAGATTGTATCACTGCTTGACGATATTCATCGATGTTCACCTGTTACTCATATCATTATACCTGAATTTTTCACCGACAAGCCAACCTTTCCGGCTTTAACATGGAAACAGCTTGTAGTCGAGCAGAATGGTGAAAAATTTAAGGAATTGTGTGTGTTGTGGTAATAGTAGCAAATGTGGCAGAGAGACAGACCATGTGGACTTACTGAAAACATTGGATAACGACACACTTGACCCTTTAAAAAAAAATAAAAAATGGCCACCTTTTTTCAAGATGGCTGAAAAATATATTGTTGAAAATAAATATGACCAAATAATTCAGAAGTGCTCACTGCATTCCTTTTAAAATTTCACAGAGAATAAGTAATGGGACTCACAGTCGCCGTCAAGTAAAGTTTGAACAGAAAGTACAACAGGACCTGCAGGAGGCACATTCGTGTATGCATGTGGTAGTTGAACTTTCGACTCTTCCTTTTGAACACTGTGCTATCAAAGACCACACCACCTCAATCCTGCCCACTTCAGTTTGCACTGTGGTGTTGGAACAAACATTAGTTGAATATGTGCTGCAGGATTTATCTGTGCTAAATTTAGCTGCTTGCTGTTTAACCCAGAGTTCCAGAGCAATAATTTTAAATCTTCAGGAGAATGATGTTTCACAAACCCCATATCCCTCTATACCTACAAATGATATGTATATATATATATATATATATATATATATATATATATATATATATGTACATATGTGAACCAAGCACAATGTTACTTGTGAGACTTATAAGCCATATATTAATAAAAGTGGAAATTGTAAGAACATTTGGTATCCATCTTGGAAATGACGGCCATTTTGAACAAATTTCGAAGTGGGCCCATATCCGCTGTATGCCAGCAGGCCATGCTCTACCTTTGGTGCATTTTCCATAAAACTGAAAATTATTTCACCATTTTGCCGGACAATCGTGTTTAGTATTCAGTTCTTCATGGATTGCACAAAAATTATTTAAAAAATCACCGACAACGTATTGCCATGGATCATGACCCAAAGACTCAATGTGCAACAGTCACATTGATTGTTACAGATTAAACACCAGTCGTGAATACACCTTTTCTCTCGTTACACCGTGCTATCTCAATCGTTTCTGCTTTCATATCCTTGCAATCAATGCGATGCATGTCCATGAAATCGCTCAAAGAACCATCATCATTTCAAAGACAAAACATAAACTCTAGCTCATATTAGAGATGTTTCTCAAAGTTTTTGCCTCACTGATAATAATCTGCCAAAAAGTGTACCATGTGATCGCACGATTGGGCTTTTTGTTACTGGATTTCTCAAATACCCACACTGAGCATGTCCAGTTAAGTGAGCCAAAATAACAGTGATTACAAAATGCTGTAATCTCACAGACTCAAAAACAACTTGCTGCATACGGTAAACTTAAACTTCATATTGCGGACAAAAGCATATGGACAGGAGGTGGACCTCGCGCGAGATCAAATGTTCAGAAACAGGGTGCGGCACGTGGGAGTACTGTGATCCCTCCATGCGGGCATACCTGTATCCTTCACAAGCAGGGAGTGGGACTGAAGGAGTGGCAGGAAATTAGAGTCCAGGGCCAGCGTATATACCGCCTGCGGGCAAAAGGCATGCAAGAACAACACCATATGCAAAGAATTCACAAAGCACAACCCTCAAGATAACGGCGTTTATTTCTGTCCCTGGTATTCATGCTGCAGGGTGCCATGCATTTCTTAACACAAATCTAATGTCAGGTTTACACACAGCACAACAGAGCATGGGTCATGACTCCTGAGTCAATGTTGTTTGGTTGATTTAAAAGTTATATTTGATGGTGACATAAATGAGTTTTAACCAATGCATCAAATTCACTATAAACTACAAGTATATAGTACAGGGTGTATGAGAATTAACTCACGAGGTTTGATTGTTCATAATATTTTTGAAAAGTCTCAATTTCAACAAATGTAGTATCAAATTATATGGGCTGGAAGGCTGGATGGCTGGCCGAGAGGTACGTGTACTGGCTTTTGAGCCGTTTCGCCTGGGTTTGAATCTCGGCCCTGCTATAAACTGTTGCCCTGGTGTTTTGTAGGTAGGCTGATCCATCATTGTGTCCACCGTTGACATGGACATTAAGCCCAAGGATCCCTCTTCCAGCACTGGTTCTTTATGGACATTAACAATCCTATGGTGTCTTTTGTGAAGAGTTGGTGACATCCCTGACACCCTGAACAAATTACAAATGCCTGAACTGGCTGATTACTGAGAAGGCAATGGCAACCACTCGGCATAACCCGTGCTAAGAAACTGTTTTTGGAAGCATCGATGCTCTTGGATGTAGAGTTCAAGATACAATGATGATGATGATGAGTATCAAGTCACTCTCTATACTTTACTCTGACAAAATATAAATGTACAACTTCAAATTGTTCCCCCAAAATCAGGAAATTAGAATTTAGCAACCCCAGAAAGACAGGAAGGGCATGGCTAGGTATGAGAATGGTTGTGACAAAGTGATAACCCTTTATTCTATTCAGAACAATGAAAAGTTTAACTTTGACAAGAGATAAAAGTCTATAATCACTTGAAATTATTTTTATGTGAAAACTTCTTTCTATAATGAACGGGGCTCTAATAGAGCGTTATATAGGTTCATGTTCACTTTCCGTACATCACACTGTCATATCTGATTACATGCGCAAATGTAAATTGTAAAAGCATGGTGTGTAGTTTAAACAGTTGTAAAGAGTGAGTAAATATCGTGAGAGTGAAATGTCGATGGACCCAAAATATGGGATTTGGACATTTTTGTGATGCAGAGAGAAACTTATGGTGATAGGGTTAAAGGCTATAGAGATCCGTAAATTAAATGTAGCTTTCATTTTAGAACAGTGTGGAAGATACCTGCATGAGATGGAGCATCACCGTAAACCTCATTCCAGCAGCCATCGTGTGTTAGAGCGAAGAACGGACGCCTAGAAAAGCTTGAGGATGTTTGTTGCTCCAAAGCAAACGAGCGGAGCCTGCCCACTCGGCTCCCACTGGCGCTGGCTCAGTTGCCCGTTACAAGAGGGAGTTCAGAAACTGTGTTGGAGGGAGGGGTTTTTATTGGAGCTGCTGGGCGCGGTCGCTGAGACCGCCTGTGCTATATGGCAGGGACCTGAAACACCCAGCGGGATATGTGCAAGAACAGACGCGAAAAATGGGTCTGAGGGGGGTGTTGGTGGTTGCATTGCTCG
>CM068960.1:65492472-65507177 GCA_035128595.1 Eptatretus atami | reverse complement strand
CTTCGTCCAATCGCAGTAGATTCACTATTCTGCTGGGATTGGACGAAGCACATTTTTTGGCAGGTTGACCAAAAGTATATGGGTTTTTCAAGGACGATGTCAAATTTAATCAAGTGTAAGTACAGGGTGGAAGCTTGTCCGGGCAGTGTTTGTCTCTAGATGGCTGGTTGTTTCAAGTATCTTGATTCATCAAGACGGCCCACCTCCCACACCTCCTCTCAAATAAAGAAACCAGATCTTGCAAAACATAGAAGCCCCATAACCATACACTCATTCGGACAAAGTTTCATAGGTTCATCATTCGTGCTGTGCAACTTTTGAACCTTTAAATAATATACTCCAATAAGAATGTAATTGCAGCTATCCTGTATTATACAAGAAGTTCTCCAAATAAAATGTTTTCCCTTTATTTATCGGTCCTTCCACTGCACGCACCTCGTAGGTATACGTAAACAATTTGGATCACCCAATCAAGATCGGGGTATTTCGACTTTAGTGAACCATCAAGAAGATTGATGTTCAAAGCTGCAGCAAAAATTCACCTGGGAATGCACCACAGCAATGCTGGGCCAAGTGGCCTCATTGAAAGTTTTTAGTGTGACGTTGACCTTCTGTGTGTGAAACTAATGTAGGAAAGCCAAGTGGCCCAATGTACACCAAGTGGCCCAGGGGTATGGAATTGTATAGAAATCAAAGAAAAGGCTACACACACACACACACACACACACACACACACACACAACTTGGTCAATGTATGTACATATTTAATATATAAAGCTCTTTCTAACCAATCACTGACTGACTGATATTAAAGATTGGTACCTTCCGCGTGACATAGAACACTGAAAGTTCACGTGCCGACGGATATCGAAGCCGATACACTGGGAAAAAAAAATCACAGAACCATCGGAAAGCATCCATAAATGAAATATAAATAAATGAAAAAAAGTAAATGAATTCATAAACGAAGGTGAGCAACCTGAGACAATGGGGAAGCGTGGTCCATTATTGCTTAGTGTGTAAGCATTCCCTACTAGTGTACATTACACCCTATCTAACACGTTGCATTAGTTCTCCGTGCCTGTTGTTTGTGTCTTTACGATGTCCTTCAAAACAGTAAATTAACTGTTTGTAACTACAATTACTACATGTATATATATATATATATATATATATATATATTCATTAAGAAATAAAGTTGCCTATAGAGTTGCTTGCCTTTGGCAAACTTTGCAAACAATGATTTAAGGCTCTGCCATCACCTCCTCTCTTTCGAGGGAATTAAACAACAGTCTCCTCCAAGCTTTCCTGCAAAAGGGCAACAAGAATGAGCCGCAAGTAATGCTCAAATAAGACTCGTGTGCCCATGTGCTGATTAGTGCCATAGAGGCAGGAAGCCCCCACAATAATACTCTCATGGTGAGCTGCATCTCTTTCCTCGTGTAACTGCGGAAAGTATAATACAATGAATGCACATCCAGCTCCAAAATAAACTACCTGTGGTTTCAGCTAGTTGTAGTTCCAAGGGGCAAATCTTGGGAGGGGACATTTGTCTCAATATAGGGACGACTTTTACAGCACAACCAAATACATAGAACTCGTTTATTCCAATGGGTGCATCACATCACGGAATGATTATGAAGTCCAATCAGTGTTTTTTGCGTGTCAGCGATATCTCTGAATAACACGAACTTTGGTAACTGGAACGGGACAAGTGACTCGACCAGTCTGGCCTGGTCATTGTGCATGTGATTGCAAGTGCGCATTCGTTCCAGCTTTCATTCATTCTGCTTCACCTGCAGACACTGGGAACATTGCCAGTAGTTATAGATTGGTGAAAATGTTTGGGACAGCATGACTGCAGGATGGTGCAGAGGTAGCGCACTTTAGCTTTTAAGTCTCTCGTTTAGGTTCGACTCCCAGCCCGACTGTAGATTGGTGCTTGGCTTGACAGCATGACAGGTAAGGGCGTTGTTGTACCAATGAGTCAATCATCTTTGGAAAAAGGTATAAGCTGATGTCCCGTCATTTCGAATTAGTTGGCAGACGTTGAAGATCCCAGGAAGTCTTTCGCAAATAGTAGGCGAGTTATTGCCGACACCCTGAATAAATTTAAAATTCCTGTCCTAACCAGCTCCAGTAAAAACGTCAGGCATGCCTAGCCAGTTCATGAAAGACTTTGGCCAAATTTCCCTCCATAGCTGACCCCACTATAAGGTGAGAATAATAGTGGGTGTCCATTAAGGCTCTCAAAATAAGTAGTGGTCTGGTAGTCACAGTTTGCAAACTAGACAGTTCACAAAAGACCGTGCCCCATGCAGTCTTGAGAGAGAAAAAACACACGGGGAGGGTTTGTGAGTGTCAAATTTGATTGGTGGAGATGACGTAAAATGCCGTAATATCTTGCCCGAGTACTGCTAAACAGAAGGGTTTGAAAGTTCCAATAAGGCGATTTGTGTTCTACAGTGTTCAAGTGTACAGTATAATTCAATTGAAATAAAATAAAGATTTCAAAAGTTGCAGAAAAAATGTTTTTCAGAAGTTTACCGCTGTTGATGCAGGGTATTTTAGACCCTGTCCAACACGTTACATTAGTTCTTCATGCCTGTTGTTTGTGTCCTTTTTGACTTCCTTAAAAACAGTAAGTTTCCTGTTTGTCACGATTTTGAATTTTGCTTGACTGCCAGACAGACAGACAAACTAAAAAAATTATCTCATTCCTCTCTGCGCAAACTTTATTTGGGGAAATTCTTTACAATTTCCCAAATTCAAAGCCAAAGTAGGTTACCGCTAAACTATACTGTAGTTCCTATTCCGATTCATGTTCTCATTCATTTTCAAAATATAACATTCAATGTAAATGAACTTGTTCCTTGATCATAAATTGATGTCTGTAGACAGACAGACAGACAGATTGAACCAATTGCTTTTAAACCGCACTTTTCGCTTTTCACACAGAGCGTATTGTTGTTTCCGGACGCGTCCAGGCGGTGTTTGTCTCTGCAACGCAAGCAATTTCCATCCGTCGCTTCGCTGACAGGAATACTAAGAAGGGGGAGGGATAGAGGTGGGGGAAAGAGAGTGGTGGGGGAGGGTGGGGAGGTCGAGGGGGAGAGTGAGGAAGGGTGGGGAAAAGGAAGGCAGCATGAGGTGAGAGGAAGGGAAGGAAGATGTGTGGTGGAGTGTTAATTATTACGATTCATAATATCTCATCAAAATGCTTCTGCAGAGAATAACAGTGAAGATGGAAACAAAATAATGTTGGAAATACATTTTCTACCGGTCATACTATAAATACTGCCCAGACATGTCCAGAGCCAAACACCACCCAGAGACAAAAACACCGCCTGGACACGTCCGGGGACAAATACCGCTCGGACGCGTCTGGAGACAATTACCTCCTGGACCTATCCGGGGACAAACACCGCCCGGACGTGTCCAGAGACAAACACTGCCCAGACACGTCCGGAGACAAACACCTCCCAGACGTGTCCGGAGACAAACACCACCCGGAGGCGTCCGGAGACAAACACTGCCCAGACACGTCTGGAGACAAACACCGCCCAGATGCGTCGGGAGACAAACACCGCCTGGACGTGTCCGGAGACAAACACCGCCCGGATGCGTCGGGAGACAAACACCACCCAGACGCGTCCGGAGACAAACAGCGCCCGGACGCATCTGGAGACAAACACCACCCAGACGCGTCCGGAGACAAACAGTGTTCAGACGCATTCGGAGACAAACACCGCCCGGACATGTCCAGATACAAACACCGCCCAGATGCGTCCGGAGACAAACGCCGACCGGACGTGTCTGGAGACAAACACCGCCTGGACACGTCTGGAGACAAACACCGCCCAGACGTGTCCAGAGACAAACACTGCCGGACACGTCTGGAGACAAACACCGTCCAGACGCATCTGGAGACAAACACCACACGGACGCGTCCTGAGACAAACACCGCTCAGACATAAACACTGCCCCGACATGTCCAGAGACAAACATCGTCCAGACAACCACCGTCCAGATATGTCCAGAGACAGAGACAGAGAGAGGAGGGGCCGATATCTGCAATTTTTCAGGAATCGGCAGATTGGAGTCGGTGTGATATGCCAACTACGTACTGTACACAACCCAAAACCTTGTAGCAACTGCCAACTGCGGGATACGAACTGTACCGCTGTCGACTGCAGGGCGCTCTGCAAGTGGCTTAAGCACTCAAGCAAGCACTCCAATGAAATGGTTGATTAGGAACGGTTGGCTTGGCAAGTGATAGCCAGCTGATTGGTAATGGCACATACCCACAAAAAACGAAACATCGCCGATTTCTTAACATTTTCAGATTTCACTCCAGATTTCGAGTTATTTCGTCGACATGACGAAATCCTCAAAACTCGTCATATTTTTAATATGTACTTAAATTAGTCCGTGAGATTAGATCATGGAAAATTGCATCGTATAATGCATGAAATTTCTTGAAGCTCCTAATTTGAAAACTATAGCACTTACAAAAGCGATGTCAACAATGATTCATAGCTATGTAGATGAGGCATTTGATTAGATGAGTGAGGAAAGTGAAAAGAAAAACATTTTCAGCACTTTATCGTTAATAAATCATTGTGGCCGGTACACCGGAAAAGAAAATAAACACAGAATCGTCGGACATCAATAAATGAAAATATAAGTAAATGGAAAAAAAAATGCAGGTGAGTGACCCGAGACAATGGGGAAGCAGGTAATTTGGTATGCCGATGGACATCGAAGCAGATACACCAGGAAAAATCACAAAACCGTCAGAGAGTATCCATAAATGAAAATATAAATAAATGAACATAAATAAATGAAAATCAAATGGAGGTGAGCGACCGGAGACAATGGGGAAACATGGTTCATATGCTTACACATTGTAAGCACAGTGTATGTGTAAGCACACCCTGCTAGTATATATATATATATATATATATATATATATATATATATAAACCCAACTACTCTCTCACTCATAATTAGAGGAACAACCAATCAGCTCTGACCTAATCAATCAGCCCCAGCTGTGACTCGGATTATATAATTACCAACAATGGGCCCTTCTAGTTCAAGAAGGCTGCCTAAAGCCACCCCACCTACAAGGTAAGCCCGTTCCTATTTCAAACTCAACCTGAGTTCCTTTATAGCTGCAGGCTATATAACATTTCTTGAAAGCTTATGACATGCTATTTTCTATCACTGATTGCTATTGCAGTAAATCACTGCTGGAGTTAGTGAGAGCCCAAAGTGTGAAATTGGCATTTATGCAAAATCCTTGTAATTGACGTTCTTGATGTGTGCACCTCCGTGGTTCAGAGAGACATTGATCCTGACTCCAAAGTTCTGTCAAACTTTCCTGTAGGTCTCATGTGGCACTGCCTGGAGGTAGTCTGAAGATCGTCCAGTGTGGCAGGGCAGTTGGCGAAGACAGCGCCTTTGGCAGCCCCCCAGAACCAGTAATCCAGAGGGTTCAAGTCTAGGCTATGGCATGCCCAGTCATGAGTGGTACCCCAGGGAAACGAGGCGGTTTCTGAAGAGCTGCCGCAGGAAAGTGATGGTGTCACCAGCTGTGTGTGGGGGTGCACCATCCTGCATCAACCACGCCATGCTGAGCTGGTTTGGGGTGACCTTTTGGACTAGATCGTTATGAAACTTCTGGAGCACGCTTCTGGTAGCACTCACTGTTGATCGTCACTGTCCTGCTGTTGTCATTCACAAACCAGTAAGGCCCGAGCGTTCCCCATCTGGCAATGAAGGCGCAGAAGCATGTGACCTTCAGCCCTTTCAGGTACCTCTCAATGATCTCCTCAGGTGGTTCTGCCCCCCAGAAATTGTTGTTGTGGTTGTTGATGGCACCGTTCAAGTGGAGATGGGCTTCATCACTGAACCAGATCAGGTTGATACAGTTTGGGTACTGCTCCATCCTGTCACTGAGCGAATTTCACATCTCAAGTCTCCTTCTCATGTCATCTTGATTCAGTTTATGCCTAATAGGGATGACGTATGGGAAAGCTTCAGTTCCTTAGTGAGGATACACCAGCCTGGTGTTGATTTGATGCCTAGCTCCCGTGAGCACCGGTGGTGGGACTTTTTGGGACTGTCCACTGCAGAATCCCACACGGCGTCGATGTTGGCTTGGCTCTTGGTTACTGATGCTGGCCTGCCACCTTGGTCTGGTTGTGCACTGTACCTTTGTGCTCAAAATGTTTCACAATACATTGAATGGCACCATTTGTGGGTCCATCACTTGTTCTGAGGTCGTATTCCTGGCAGAACCTCCGGCGGGTGTCTACACATGATTTAGTCTCATACCACAGAGCCACCACTTTTGTCTTCTGCTTCACTGTCAATGGCATAGTTCAGCTATGGAGCTAGAAATCCCAGGGAACAAATACCACGATAATACCAACAAACCCTGAAAAGGAAAAAAAGTATAGGTCAAAAAACAAAGAAATGGCAGGAAGTCAAAGTTGTAGCAATCTTTTTGAAACACGCCGAAATAGTAAGAGCCCAATCACATCTATCACCAGCAATTGGAGGAATGACCAATCAGCCCTCACCTAATCAATCATATCATCCCCAGTTGTAACTAGGATTATATAATTACCAACACTCAGGCCGAGTCAAAGAAGGCTGAATAAAGCAACCAAAAAAAGCTTCACAACGTAAGCCCTCTGCTATTTGGAACTCAACCCCAACTCCTACACAGCTGCATACATTTACATTTTGGCACTTAAGAGTCCTGTGTAGCTTTTCATCTCCACACTCTGAAAATCTAGTCTTGGGATAGATATAACTAATGTTATATAGTGTTAATAGGGAGGATAGGTTTCTGATAGGATGGTGCAGTGGGAAGGCACTTACCTTTGAGCTGTCTACAGCCTGGGTTTGATACCTGACCCAACCATAACCTGTCCGATTGGTGCTTCACAGGCAGGGCGTTGTATCACAAAGTGTTCCAACCCACAGATGGATGAAATGCTTGGCGTCGCATCTGCCAACATTAGATGGTGGACGTTAAAGATCCCACAATGTCTTTCATGTCTTTCAAGAGTAGGTGAGTTATTGCCAATATCATGAACAAATGACAAATTCTTGTCAAATCAGCTACAGTCGAATGTCAGATCTGGCCAGCCGGTTTGTGAAGGACTTAGGTCAAAACCTTTCCACAATAAACTGGGACTAATAGAGGCTGTTAAAGAAGTAGTAGTGGTGTTGTCAGTGTATGCTGGATGGGTAGTATAGCATATAATAATGCATCCATCCATCCATCCAGACCATTCTCTGTACTGGGTGTTGGTGCTGGGGTCGCCGCTCCGACGCAGGATACTCGAATGGCTCAATCATCCCAGCAAGCTGGTACTCATTTTGCCGACCTCAGAAGGATGACAGGCTGAGTCAACCCCACCTGGTATTAATTCAACGGCAGAGCGGCATTTGAACTCAGAACCCTAGGATCCCAAGCTCGCCACCCTAACTATTAAATCAACACAAGGCATGTATAATAATCTGTGAGCTGAATCTCTTTATCCTCGGATACCATCCATATTAGGAAACAGCGGACGATTCAGCAGGAAACAACATTGACCAATAATATACTCATAGATTCAAGCAAGTCTATCATCTTGCTAACCTTATCTAATTTGCTGGATAATTCTTCACCATGGGGTAGGAGTTTCAAGAGAGCGAGAGACAGAGACAGAGACACAGAGAGACAGACAGAGACACAGAGACACAGAGACAGATATTAAGTTAAGGTGGTTGTCGGAGAGGGGATCACAAATAAAAAAACTGTACTAAGTATCCATGGACATTTCTTTCAATAGCTAAAAGTGTCCAAGAAAGCCAAGGCTGTGTCTTGAGTGGAATTGTAGGTAACATCAGGGGTCGTCTATGCATTCCGTCTGTGTGGAGAGGTGGAGACAAGTTGAAAATGTTAAAGTTGAGAAAGGTAAAGGAAAAGACGTGTAATTAGGATGTTGGAGAGAAAATGGAGGGTATGGGTATTGTGGAAAAGGTAGAAGGAAAGGGATCTGCATGTCGGCTTGTGATGCATTCCCGGTATGCCGCAGGGGAGGAAGTGTCTGAAAAATTCCGCCATTTTCCATACCAACCAGATATCCCCTGGAACTGGAAGAGGTGGGGAAACACCATTGTTGTGTCCATTTTTTCCCCCTGGCCAACCATATTACTTTACTAAATCAATGTGTTATTGATTAACATCTTATATGGATAATGTGCACAGTATAAACTATAAACCAAGGGAAAGAATGACGAAGAGAAAGGGTGAGTGAGACGGAGGGACAGGAGGGTGAAACGGGACCTGGAATTGCGCGCCAAGCAGTTTGACGTCACGCAGGTTCCCTCCGGGATTCTCTGTCGTGTGATTCCGCCTTTCCTCCCGTCCTGTTCAGGTAAAACCTTGTTTATCCGACGAATTGACATGAGAAGATGGCAGGTTTGAATCTGGAGTCCCAATCGTCGAGTTGGGAGACACGGCCAATAGTTCTAAACACCTGTGGACCTACAAGCATCCTATAAACCAAGTCCGAAAGCAATCATATATTTTCCTCAATAGCTTGCAACGCAACAGAGCACCCTCTCTCCTGGCCCCTGCCCCCCCCTCCTTGCCACACTTCCAAATCCACTTTTAGTTTAATTTGAGTTTGTTAAATCGTCACAATGAATGGTTCCGTAAGATATACCCTAGACCCTCCTCTCGAAATAAAAATACCTTCCTCTGTGTCTGGATTTGCACAACATGTAAAGGAACCGACGGTCAATGGAGGGGAAGGGAGCTCGCTTGGGGGGGGGGTCTGTGTGCAAGGATAACATGCAGGTTGTTTTGCTCATGGTTAGAGTCTCATCATATAAGGGGATATGGATGTATTACTCACTCAAATATGATGACTTTTTCACCTCCTCACCTTCCATTAAATGCTTTTCAGCAACGTGTCCCTTCCCAGCTACCCCCCCCCTCTCTCTTAACCCCTCCCCCCTCTCTCTTAACCCCTCCCAAATTCTTTCCCTTCTCTCTCTCCACTCCTCCCACGCTCTCCAAGCTTTCCTGCTTTCTCTCTCCTCGATAAACCTCCCTTCCCTTCTTTTTCTCAACCCGAACAGCCCCTCCAACACTCCCTTTTTCAATCTAGGAGCATACGTAATAAATAGATGGCGCTCGAGCTGATTTTCAACCTCATTGATGCCACCACTTCATCTCTCTACAGTCGACATGAACTAGAAGAGGACAATTGGGCCTCGTTGAGGAAGAGTTTGTGGTTTGAGTCTTGAGTTGTGGTTTGAAGATAAACCTTCATGACGTGAATTATTCTCAAATCTCCATATTTAATACACGATCCTGATAAAAATCAAAAAGTCTTGTGTTTTTTATTATTCCCCTCATAGTTTTTCACGGCTTTGAATCTTGGGCCGAATACCCCCCCCCTCCCCGACTCATCTCCCCCTCCCCGCATCCTCACCTCCCCTCCCCGACTCTCATCTCCCTCCCCCTCCCCGACCCCTCATCTCCCCCCCCGCCTCATCTCCCCCCTCCCCGACCCCTCATCTCCCTCCTCCCCGACCCATCTCCCCTCCTCCCGCCATGAACCTTCCTCGATGCCCCGGCGTCAGTCCCGAACTCACTCTCGCCGCTCCTTGATCCCGCTGCCGATCGGGCACACAAACACACACAGCGAGTCATAGTTCGGAAAGGTTGGCTCAGGGCCCGGAAAACGCGCCAAAACCTCGAGCTCGTTGCCAAAACGACACAACTCGCAACAAACAGCTCGTAACTCGTAACTCGGCCGCCGTGTTCGGAAATTCCCGGAATGCAAATAGAAGAAGAAAAATAACGATCCGGCCGACGGAAAATGCGAGTCTGTGCGTGTAATTATGGGGGGAAAGTAGAACGGGACGGGGAGTACAAGATGAGGGGATGCGAGTTGGGAGCGCGGGGGGCGGGCGCCGGGGCGCGGGGCGGGGCACGCGACCTGTGCTACATTATGCGGAGTCGCCGGCTTGGATTCTTCTTCTTCATTCGCGCGCAACACGTGCTTGTGAAGTTGCATCGATCTTTTGTTGGGAACGCGCCTGTGCCAGGCGCAGAGCGGGAATGTGTTCAAGGTGCCGGGATAAGAGGATTGAGGGAGGGATCAGAATGGTTTAATTAACGTATCTCAGAGGGGAAAGTGGGTAAAGGTTGCGCACTGTCTGTAAAATACCCCTCCGTCATCGAATGTTAGCAGATAGCATACCCAGCTTATTACGTCCATCCAAGGGATCACTCCCACCTCTCACTCTCACACACCAACACACACACACACACAACACACACACACACACACACACACACACACACACACACACGAAACATTAGGATGACATGGAGATTCGAACTCAAGACTGCGACACGTGTTTGGGCATTTTGTGACAGCATCCGATATAATAACCGGCACTGTGTCCATGAGACCGTGAATTGTCAAACTTGATGCTTTGCGAGATGAGATAGCAACTTCATTGTGACTCCGGGCATTCCCCCCTCCCCCCCCCATGAGAGCTCCTCTATGTGAGAGTATCGACATGTGATGGCAGACTGCAGCTCGTGTTTCGTTTTACCAATTTTTAATTCAACGTGTCACCATCCAAATTATAGGCTTTGTACAGTTTCTGATAGGCAGCCATGGGAAGAGACAGAGAGAGACGAGACAGAGACAGAGACAGAGAGAGAGACACACTCTGATTATGTTGCCATATGTAGTGGGTGGACGGAGGCCGACAATGTGTCGAAAAACAATGAAAGTTTTTGAAAAGTTTTCCCCAAACAAAATTCTTACCTGGGACGGACCCTCGACGGAGTGAAATGAGGGGTTTGCCGGAAGTTTCTCATCTTGTCGACACTCGGTGCAATCCTCTGTTTCTCAAGATAATTTTTCATCAATTCTTTGTCCAAAATTTGTTCACACCATTGAAGTTACAGTTTGTTTCAAATCGGTGTTCTCCTTGTTAACAGTGTACGTCTATTTATTACGTATTCAAATGTTTACGTTTTTCAACCCCCTTCTCTTCACTCCGCCAAAACTTCTTCCATTCATCTCTCCCTCCTCATCCCACACTGTCCTACCTATATCTCTACTCCTCTATTTTCTCAATTTTAATTTCATCACTTCAGCTCCCACCCCTCACTCACCTATCTCACAGTGCAGAGCAAAGAGAGAGATCATTACATGAAAGAGGTGCAAAAAAAAAGGTAACGACAGACCTCTCAGCTTACTTTCAATCATCAGCAATCATGGAATCCATCATCACAGTTGATATGAAATTCTTCCTTTTCTCCCACAACCTCATCTCAGATCACCAATTTGGTTTCAGACCAGGTCACTCCACCTTGGACATGCTGCTTCTACTCACCAACAATGGATGGAAGCCTCAATGTCAGACATGAGATCAGGCTGTCTCTCTGGACATATCTTGCGCTTATGATACAGTCTGGCATCCTGCCTTACTCTCCAAACTGTCTGCCTATGGAATCCAAGTGCAACTCCACACACGGCTTACTATTCCTCTACTCTCATAGCCAAAATGTGGCACTCAATGGAATCCTTTCATCTCCTCTCCCTGTCAAGGCTGGAGTACCCCAAGGCAGCGTTCAAGGCCCAGTCCTATTCATGATCTTCAATGATCTCTCTAACTCTCTGGAAAATCCTCTTTATCTATTTACTGATAACTACACCCTCTGCTGTGACATCCTCATCCTTTAGACAACAGGCAGCAGCTTCTTCCCTCTCTTCAGATCTTAACAAAATCACAAGCTGGTCAAATACTTGGAATATGTTTTTCAATTCAATTTTCCATGCAGACAAATCTCTCTCTCTCTCTCTCTCTCTCTCTCTCCCTTCTCTCTCTCTCTCTCTCTCTCTCTCTCTCTCTCTCTCTCTCTCTCTCTCTCTCTCTCTTCTCTCTCTTCTCTTCGCTCTCTCTCTCTCTCTCTCTTCCTCTCTCTCTCTCTTCTCTCTCTCTCTCTTCTCTCTCTCTCTCTTCCTCTCTCTCTCTCTCTCTCCTTTTTCTCTCTCCAAACCCTCCCATCTACTTTTTAAACCATCCTCTTGAGGATGTTCAGTCACTCAAACTCCTGGGTCTCACCATCAGCCATGATCTGTCTTGGACAAACCACATTTCAAAGTTGGTCCCCAAAGCCAGTTGCGTCTGGGCATCCACCGTCGTGCAAAGTCCTTCCTTAGTACACTTGAACTCCTATCCACCTGCAAGCTAGGCCTTCATTCACAGCTTGATGGAGTACTGCTCTCCCCTCTGGGTTGGCTCCCTGTCACACTTGATCAGCTTGACGCCATGGAAACCAAGGCTTTCAAGATCATTGGAATCTCCTGTGCAGAAGCTATGTTACCTTTCACTTTCCCATTGTATACAGGTCCGTGGACTCTCTGTCTTCTACCACGTTTTTCTGGTCTTGCACCATCTTCTCTTTCTGTACTTTGACTCCTTGACGTTACATCAGTTTGTCATGTCTGTTGGTTGTGTCCTTTATGACATCCTTAAATTCATTAGTTTCCTGTTTGAAATGATATTCAATTTTGTTTGACTGCCAGATAGAGTGAGAACAATTATCTTACTCCTTTCTGCGAATGCGCAATCGGGACGAAATTCCATACAATTTGCCAAATTAAGAGCCAAAGTACTACTAAACTGCAGGTTCATTTTCCGATTCATGCTCTAGTGTTCAAACTATAATATGAAACTGAAATGAAGTCGTTCCTCGATCATAGACTGACATCTGAAGATAGACAGACAGAGTGAAGCAATTTATTGAACCTGCTTTTTGCTTTACTTGGTGGGGTAATAACACGTATTTATTTTGAGGCTGAATCAATGAGACAAGAGGAGTGGATAAGGTGGTTAAGAATCTGGAAGCCATACTCTGCATTATCCCCCAATTCCCCGGAGGCCTTTGTATTTTTAAGCAACATTTATGGAGATGACATTAAAATACTTTGACACGTTTTCATAATGTATTGTCATTTTCGTCTTCATGAAGTCTAGTATTCATCTACTTTGGTAATCATTTTTGTGATGAAGTCAAACTGCATCATTAGTGCCCACAGGTTCACCACAAATGTGCCTTGTACATGTTGGGTATTCCAGCCAGGCATACCCAAACCGGAACTGAGAAAACGAATACTGCATTTCCTGGGTCAGGACACAGCTCCTCACACTCCTTGGCTCCGCATGAATTCCCTTGTCATTTTACCTCTGGGAATGCACTCTTCAATCGCGTGCCAGCGGATCCAGTAGCTCGTGACATCTGCTTCCCAATAGCTCTCCGCGTTGGTCATCTTTCCGCGAGATCTTGCTCAAGTGCAAGTGCAGCAATTTCCTCTGCAGAGTTGCATGCAAAAGGGTCTGAGCACACATTTTATCCATCGACACTGTGTGGTTCCATGATGCATATCTCAGAAAAGGTAAAGATGAAGTCATCAGGAGGAACCTGTGTAGGATTTGCATTTCAGCTGCTAATCCTCTTCCTCAAACTCATCCAGGCACAGCCAAGTGAGCCTTATTCAAAAAAACAATAGAACCCATATTATAAAATTAAATAAATTTGGCTGCCAATTAAGTAATGCATCCAATCAAGTTGAAATTTAAAACATTTATGCCTCATCACGACTCCATCATAATGTGAAGTTTCATGCCGATTGATAAAGCGGTTCCAGAGAAAACATTATTTAATATTTTCTTCAATCCAATACGGCTGCCAAACCATGTGACCTATTAATTATTCCTTAACAAACTTGTACACTCATGACGGGTGACATTTGTGTGAAGTTTCCCCTCGATCTGTCCAGCCGTTCTGGAGAAGATTTTTTTTATAGGTTTCAGGGTAAATCCAATATGGCTGCCAAACCATGTGACTGATGACATCATACGTGTGAACCTTTTGTTCCTCACGGATAGATAGTCACACATGTAAATTTTTGCCTCAATCTGTTCAGCCACTTCAAAGAGTTTTTTTGAAGGTTTATAAAAAAACAACAATATGGCTGCCGAATCACGTGACCAATGACGTCATCACAAAATTTTTCTGTGGATCATTATATCCCTACATGACCCTCAAAAATTTTCATACTGATCAGATAGTGTTCTACATGTACAATTATGACGTCATAACGAAGGCACCTATGTCGTCATCAAAAGTCACACATTCTCCATGAGGAGTACTTGTCGTGTGCCAAGTTTCAATTTTTGACTTGGTGCGGTTTCAGAAATACAGAGGTCCAAATTTTTTTCCGTTTTCCAACATGGCTGCCACACCACGTGACCTATGACGTCATAATTATGATTAAAACATTCTACATGAGTAGTCGCACTGCCGGTGAAATTTTGTCTCAATCTGACAAGTGTTGCAGAGAAAAACACGAAAGTTCTGTACGGACAAACAAACAAACAAATAAACCAATGTCACCCTTAGGGTGACCCGTATCTTGCCAAAAGGTGACCACGTGTGACTTCTTTAAGGTCACACTGAGGTGAACAGAGCTGCTATCCACCAGGAGCGACTCCTTGAGGAATATCTGCCTACGAGAGATTCCGATGAGAATCGTTCTACAGAGTAACCATGAAAAATATGCGTTTGCCTCATAACGTCACCAAATGACGTCATAATG
>CM068960.1:65412319-65442540 GCA_035128595.1 Eptatretus atami | reverse complement strand
AGCCGAAGCCACGTGGAGGAGTAACTGGGTCTCCTGGCAGGGGCCGAGGCCCCGCCCCAGAAAGGTGGGCCGGAGACCCTGTCCAATCAGAGGCGGACAGTGAGGTGCGTTTTTGCCAAGGGTCCCTCCCGTGGAGAGAGGCCAATAAATCTCCAAGACTCTCTGTAAAAAGGGTCCAGTCGAGTTTGCTTTCACGGTGGCTGTACGGGGTTCTGGAGTTTCACGGTGGCTGCTACGAGGAGTTTTAAGGAAGAAGAGAGCGACCTGACCTCCCTCCGTGGACCCCGATTGTTCACACCCGAGCTCCGCCACGAACCAGAGTCCCTACGTGCGACTGGGGACCGGACCAACGACTTTTGTCAGGTGCCGCATTGCGGAGCATGCCCTTCCTCCGACGGTCAGGTACACCACCGAACTCTGACACCCAGCTTGTCTCTCTCCACGGCTGTGAGGGTCCATAAAAGACTCTGGGTTTCTTTTCATTTTGTGTGTGGGCCCGTCTTTAAGTAAGATCTGAATAAGTGTTTTTGCTCATTGTAAATATTCCTTCTTGCATATTCGCGTTAAGTCTTGCCTTTGTCTTTTTATTGTAAATAAACATTTGTAATAAATATTTCCAGTCCGTTTCTGTCCCTTCTTGAATTGGTCCAGCATGGTTCGGATCTGAGTTTAGGCGGGGTTTTTTCCCGATAATCCGTTCATTCCAGCCGGCACGGCTTTGGCAGTTTCTGCTCGGCTGCACCCGAACCGGAGTTGATAGTCGGTAGTTGGAACTCTACCGCAATCGGTAGAGTGACCCGCTTCGAGCAAGACTGTGCCGAGGGCGTGGTTTCCCCGGTAGTCGAAATCGTGTAGTTAATTAGGTAAATTGGTTACAGACAAATAGACCCTACGCTACGCGGTTGAGATATTGGCGACCACGGCCGGTTAAACGACCCGCCGGCTTGCAGAGTTATCCGAGCAACGACTACAATTCCGGGGAGTTTGGTGGGAGACGACGCAAGCTTTCCCCACCTAGTGGTCGTTCTCGCCACCTACCCCGGCCCACAATATATATATATATATATATATATATATATATATATATATATATATATATATATATATTGTTACAGGCCGGGTGTGCGGGCCGCCAACCGACCGCTCTGAACAGAGCCGCAAGTCGAGTCGGCCCGACGATCGCCCGGAATATAGATCGCCGCCCGGATAACTCCGAGCGACGGGTCCTTGTACAAGAACCGAAATACGCCAATCGGCAGATCACGTGGGGTAGGGTCGATTGCCAATCTTCAATGTACCTAAATACCCACGTGATCCAACTACCGGGTATTCCACCCTCGACGGATCTCGTACGGAACAAACCCCGAGGCGAGCTTGTCCGTGCGCGATTCCGAGCGGCGTAATCGCCAAAACCGTCGGTCCAAATGTCCCCTATTACGGCAAACCAACGGCTTTCTAACTCCCAACACACGAAATGTTCAGTCAATGAGGGAATGGACGAAGCGAGCAGGTTTACATTTACACAGGACATTTATTATAATGAAACACGTATGCAATTAACAAGCAACACAAAAACTACAACCGTCTATAAGCATATTATTAATGTACAGTCACTTACACAGTTTTACTTACGGGACTCGGCGCCACAAACATTCATTCGAAAAAAGCAGGAAAAGACCCCATCAAAGGCAATGGGTCAGACTGGACCTCTTGGGTTCTTTATGGCGTGGGACTTGGCAGACCGAACGAGTCCCATGAGACCGTTGCCAGGTTACCTGCACCCTCGTGGTGTCTGGCTTGGGCGACCCACGATGCTCCTTCCCACAGCAGCTAGCGTAGCCGCGGTTGAGCTCGGCCTTCCGTGTGGCAGGCGAGCTCTCTCCGGCTCTCTCCACACGAACCGCTTGGGCGACCCGCGATGCTCCTTCCCCACGGCAGCTAGCATAGCCACGGTCGAGCTCGAGCCCCCCGTGTGGCAGGCGAGCTCTCTCCGGCTCTCTCCACACGAACGCGCGGTTTGCGCGACACAGCAGGCAAGGCTGCGCCCCAGCTCGCGTCTCCTTCGTCGACGCCCGGACCTCCACACAGCTCCCGGGCCCTGGCCTCCTCCCGACTCCCCCAACGCCGAAGCAAAAAGCTTACTCCTCCCACGGGACTCAGCACACGAACTCTGCCACGGGACTCCACGAACTCACCCATCGACTACCCACGGGGACTCTTTCCACGAACTCTCTTTACGAACTCTTTGGATTCTCTTCACGGGACTTTCACCGCGAACTCTTTCCACGAACTCTTTTTGGATTCTCCTCGAACAAAGAAAAGATGTCCTCTTTATCCTTTGCACCCCTCCCCCGCACCCGGCGTGACTCATGCCCTCGTGATCCACCCCCCGCTCAACCACGGGTGGGAGGGAGTTGTTGACGTCACCGCAGGGTTCTTCTTCCTCTTCGCAGAAGAGGGGGAGGGACGTCTCCATTGTTTCTTTCCCTAACTATTAAATCGATCCGCAGCGCATCTAATCGATTCAAAACATTTAAACAATGGGAGGTGAGCTATCTAGGGAAAGATGCACTTATCGACATAGCTGACTAAGGGAACCTGTATGTTGTGTGCGATTGAATTCCAAATTCGTAACAATATATTATTATATATACATATATACTAGCGATACCCGTGCAAATGCACGGGATAGCAGTACAACATAGCTGGTAGCAGACGACAGACCGTACACGGGGAATGACAAAAATACGCATTGTGCAAAATGCAAGTGGTACTATGGAACGCCAAGACTTCCCAAACATTGTCGGCATGTCCGCTAAGTGCCACACAATTTCATAGGGATCGTGTGACGCGAGCCGAGTTTTTAGGTGTGCAAGCTTGTATTATAATAAGATATATTATATTGGCCCATTCATGGTTTCACTGGCTAAAAAACAAATGAGGACAAGGATATTAGGAAACATTGTCACACTTTTAACTGAATTACAAGGACATTAGTATGCAATGGAAAAATCAATACAATATATGGGATGCCAATGCAAGGACTCAGCTGGGAAGGTCGAACAGTATGAACAAAATTTGCTTTCAAGTTTCTGTTCTGGTTCCATGTACGGTATTCATTTTACCAAAAGGCCATTAAGGTCAAAATTGTTCACACTCATGTCTCTATCACAGCAGCTTCACATGGTACACTGGACTCGAGCAAGTATAGCAGCATGCAACAGGCTGTGACACAGCCGGACGGCTTTGGCTGTCATCGGAGTCTTTATTCAGGTGCTTCTTTCTGTTTCAACTCTGCTTTTGTTCAGTTGCCCTGGAAGGCAATTGTCATAATCATAATGTCCCCCTCAACCACGGAAGTACATTTGAACTTGTTGCTCTGCCATCATCAACAATATTTGTTCTCAACACAGAAAAGTTGGCCGGAATATCTGGTTACATTTTCACGATTCATTGTGTAGCAGCTGTTTGTGCCGATGCTACAATGAATAACTGTTGTAGATTGTGGTGCTTAATGAGATTGATGGGGGTTTTTATCAGGTGGGGTGGAACACAAAGAATAAAGAAAATAACTGATCTCTTGCCAAAGATTGCTTACCAGGTAAGCCTGTTTTTACCCTTTTTGGTGTGCTAGTGGTTCTGTTGGTCCGTTGAACCAAATTTCCTTTGGTCTTCACAGCCTTAGCATACTTGCCTGCTGTACTGCTTGAGCATTAGCTTGCCTTTTACCAAGGCCAGATGAGCTTGGTCCAGGCGGGGATTATATGTTTGTTGTTATTATTGCCAAATGTTAATATTATTAGTATTATAATTATATATGCTTCGTTCCAATGTTATCATTCTTTTGTTCATATTCATATTGTAATGAGAATGCTATGCCGTGGAAGGACATATTAAGCTGCTCTATACACCTTAACATGGTGTGCGTTTAAAACTTGGGAATTCTTCCGAGTTCTTTGTTCGTTTGTTAGCCTAATCATGACAATCATTTCGGTGCATCTCACTCCACACCAGAAAGCCCCAGTAGAACTCCACAAAAAAACATGGCACACCACATCCATTTATAGAGATTCTTTTCTGTGCAAAACTTGATGCACTGTTTACCTGAAAAATGTTCGGTGCAAGTCACTTGGTGTAACCTACATACTTGGCTGTCATCTCTTCCCAGGTAGATGTTATGGAGACCTGCATGTTTATCCTCAAATAAAATGTTTATTTGTTTGGTTTTTTTACTCCTGTTTTGGCATCACTATTGTGCCTTCATTGAAACGCATTTCTTATCCATCCTCTGACAGGTCATTGTGATAGCAGAACACTAAAGGTGATTCATTATTTAGTATGAATTGTTTCCATAACATTGCCACATTTCCCAGGATCTGTTGAGCAAATAACAAACTTTAACCTTGTTCTAAAGTTCACAAATCTTCAGAAGGGTAATTACATTTCATGTAATGTTTCTTTTTTTTATTTATTGTAAAGTACCCCTATATAAAAGTTTAAATGATACCTTCATGGACTGAAGGTAGTTCATTCAGGTTCCACATTTGTACTCAAACACCTCTCATATATATATATATATATATATATAAACTGTGATACTTCAGTAAACCTTTAGAAAATACAAAAATGCTGAATAGTAGGTTTCGTCGATTTTTTTTAATTTTTATTTTTTATCAGACCACAGACTTACTGATGACTTTTTCGCATTTGACGATTTGTTCGTTGTTTTGAAATGTTCACCAGTGAGAGAACATCCAGAGCTGGTAGTAATTGCCTCTTTGGATGATCCTCCAGAGATCTGTCTGTGTGGCCACAGGATCAAAAATAGAACTCAGTGGGTTTAACCCCCTTCTGCTGCGTCCCGCTCTTCTGCTTACTGGACTTATCTTGATCACTTACCACCCACCTTTGCATGAGAGCGTTACATGGATTGTTATGAAGGAGCCCCTCAGCATTAGCTCTCAGCAGGTGAGTATGTTAAGTGCATGAACCAATCTCACCACCTATTGAAATGCTTTTGATTAGTTAAATTCCTCCTACGGCCTTCCCTTGCACATTGCTACACTCTCTGGAATTTCACGTCCAGCATAGAGCGTCATTGCAATGGTTTAATTAAACAATCTTTGAGAACCCATTAATAATTACTTGCTTACGATCCTGTCGTGCCTGCATGGCAGCATATGGAGCCTCTTGAGGACTCATGGCACTTTTTGTTTGTCTTGGGATACTGACTGATTGCCATACAGGTGGTTAATATCTCCCTCAGCTCGTTCTCATTAATAATGCTTCTTCCTTATGATCACCCCATTATATTATTGTGCTGTTATGCTCTCATCATTATCTCTCAAGGGGAGGAGATGCTGCTGAAAGTTTTGTTGCTAATCTTGCAATCGGGAGCTTCATGACATTTTACTTTTTATACAGGTATTTTGGTTCAGGTGACCCAACTTGTTTATTGGGTAGAGAGATGACACTTACTTTTGAGCTGTCTAGTCTGAGTTTGATTTCCGCCTCAGCTAATAAACTGTGGGATCGGTACATAGTAGCTGGGCGTTGTTTAACAAAGTGCACCGTCCTCAGATGACTGTTAAGCTGAGCGGCAATGATTGGTGGATTTTAAATCCCACAGCATCTTCCGTGAAGAATTTGTGAGTTGTTGTTGTTGCACCCTGATAAATTCCAAATTCCTGCCTTCAGTCGAACGTCGGTCCTGGCCTGCTGCTTTGTGAAAGACTTGGGCAAAAACGTTCCTGGAGCCAACCCCACAAGAAGGTGTAAATAACTGGGGCCGTTAAAGAAGTAATATATTTAGTACAAGTGATCGTGTTTTCATGCATATCAATAAAGACTGATTTCAAACAAACTTATACTTAAAGCGAATCGTTAAGACAAAATTCAAATATGTACTCATTAATGCGAGATCTGATCATTGTTAAAATTTTCCACTTTGGATTCTGATATGAAACTATCTATCATGAAATAAATATGCATTTCAATAAAAGACATTATCAAAGCTTTTCGACTTGCACTCCTCAGATAAAACCGCAAGCATATGAAGAAGAAGCACCAACTCATTTCTATAGTTACAAAACAATGTCTCGCGTAGCGAACGCTGCTCATGGAGAGCTCGCGTTCTTCTTCTTCTTCTTCTCTTGTTCTTCTTCTTCTTCTTAAGACAAAACCTTAACCTCTAGACTCGGCTCTTGTATATACAAGATCCGGATCTCCTTAAATACTAAGCACATGTACACATCCTCGCATTGACTGTGCCTTTTGAGAGCGTCTATCATGAACTTTTAAATATATTCGGACATTTGCTTTAAAGTTTCGAAAAGTTCACGTTACTATTTGAAGATTATTCCATTTATTCTTATTGTAATTTCGTAAATACACTATTTATTTCGTAAATACACTAATATATCGTAAATACGTAAATACATTATGACGGGTCTCGCTAATTGGCTTAATCAAGGCATGTGACGAAATATCGGAAGTTGTTGTTTTTTTTTGTTTTTTTTTTTTTAGCCGCCAAAACCTTTAGGACGCTGCTCTTGGACACATTTGTCCTTGTTTATATATACAAAGACTAGACTCCTGGAGGAGACGAGGTCCATCGAGAATAAAACGATGACTAAACAACTCAAAAGCGAACGTTGCTTCTGAGCAATTCTTTCAACCAAATATTAAAGCTAAGATTGACTTTATGTTCTGATTTCTTGTGATCTTGGCTTCAACAGTTGTACAAGCTCAGTTTTGTCAGTAGCAATTAATAATTTATCACTTTTAATTTGAGAAAATACATGAAGTGTGAATGATCATCTCGGTCATGGAAATATGAAATTCTTTGATCATCCTGATATCCTTTCGCACCTCTATCCACAAGCTCGAGGCCATACAGTCTCTATACTTCCTTCGTTCAGGGAAGTATGAACGCTTGCTGAACACACTACAGGCCTCCACAGCCCTTGCCGGACGAGAGATCAGGGCATCTTCAATGATCGTGAAGATGTTTGAATTTTATGCAAAAAATTGAAGGGAATTCTGCTGTTGTGAATGGAATTAGAGAACTGTTTGTTTAAACTTTGAAAATACTAATGATTTGATGAACAACAGATCACACTAAGGGGAAATTGATGGCATTTTAATCAGGTAGTTGTATTCATGAGTCTTTATGTTATTTTTTAAAGTAGACCAACTAATCATCCTCGGCCCTGCTAACAAACTGTCATCCTGGTGTCTCGCAGGCAGGGCGAGGCATGAATGTGTGTACCGTCCCTTGGATGGATGGTAAACGGGCTCCCATCTGCCGGTATTAGTTGGTGGATGTTGAAGATCCCATCGTGTCCTTCACGAAGGTAGGCGATCTATTGCCAGCACCCTGCACAAATTCAAAATTCCCGCCATAACCTTACAATAGGGTATTGCATCAGCGGCAACACTTCTCCTGCTTACTAGACGTATGAATAATGGTCCCAAGGCAATGACTCTAATCGCAGCCGTGTGCGCTTATGAAAACTAATAATTAAAGCACACTATAGATAAAAGAATATTCATATTTTAATGATCTGTATTTAAACAGCAACTGTTGATTGTTGGTATTGCAAATCCACTTTATGAAACATTTCGAATAGACAAGTTTTCCAAATGGTTGTCACGAGACGTTTTTTGATCTGGAATTAGGAAAAATTTGCATTTGCATATGCTTTTGTTACCGTTCCAATCATTCCAATCCAGTAAAGATGACCTCATGTTTTGTATTGAACGCCAATAATGCAATTCCAATCAACTGTGAATTCAACGCCTTAATATCAATGACTTCTTATTCGTTTTTTGCTGTGATCTTGTGATTTATTTTGAATAAATTACACACTTAACACCCCAGAGCTTAGAATAAAGCTAGGTACAAGTAAACATGAATTTAAACTTTTATAATCAAGTTTGGTAAAGTTTCACCAGGTATGTCCCTCCCCCTTCGTCCCCCTTCCCCCCCCCCCTCCCAGCCCTGTATTCTGTAGCTTCCGCTGATCCGTATAAAACTCTTGGGAGGCCAAATAGAGCTGTAACTGTACAAGCAGCTGCTCGAGTGTTCTGTGTTCTCAAGCTCATGCTCTGTTCAATTGTTTTACACTCTTGTTTTTGGCTCTTCTAAGCCATACTTTGCTTGTGACAAAAAATAATTCCATGCTTAATTATTAAGCTATGCCAAGAAAGTTAGGAGTACTTCAAAATATGATTAATATACATGCACAGTAACTGTTGCATAAGTTGTATGTTTTTGATACGCCTAAGCAGTCTAGTTGCTAGTGTTGTTCGCAGAATGTAATCAAAGGTGTCATGAAATAAATTTCTCTTTTGGTCTGATCCACTCGATTGTTTGTGATGTTCGAGGTTGTTTTTTTTTTTTGTCTTTATTGGGTTTGAGTTCTTCCAACATTAAACTGCGGATTTATTACTTGTGCAGTTCGTAACTCCAACGCCTGGTTTTACTTTGCATGTACTCGTCAAACCACAGATTTTACTGTGGCCTTCACATGCAAGATTAATCCCAAGCCAAACAGTACCAGCACTTGCTGCATTCCTTGCTTGCACTGGCAATCTTGTCTTTTTAAAAAAAATTTCCAAAGGTAAGTGTGATGATGAACTTAAAGTTGAAACTCCTTCAGTTGCTCCTTTGCACAGGTATTGTCATCAGCTGACCAAGTCTAAAAACATGGCACCTCACGGCCAACCAAAGCCTTGTAATCCTTGGAGGAACAATGGCTGTTTAGTGCTATTTAAACACCCTCAATTGAGTAAGACATTTTGCTGTTGACGTTCCCCTCTAAATAGATTAAGATGTATCCATTTGAGAAATAAAGTTTATCGTTGTGATATGGACAGTCTCTAGGTTGGTGTTGTCTGTAACCTCATAGTTTCATCCTACTGTGATTTGTCACTTGATACCATTATGGTCATCTACAGCAGACTGGCAAACTGTGGAATGAAATATCGGGTTGAGATTGTACCCAGCTCTAACAGGCAGTTTAGATCAAGATTGTTCCCTAAGTTGTGGATACATTATTTCATACCACTTCCAGACTTGGAAAAACTGGATGAATACTCGTTTCTCTGACGACTTGATTGTGATTCCAAAAAATGGATCAAAGTAAATTGCAAAATCCCTCTCTCCCCAACCCAACCAACAAGGTAGTATTTTCAAAATCTTTTGTTGTTATCCCCCGCCAACCAACGAAGTTGGCGGGGACATAGAAATGGGTTCCGTCGTCCGTATCGTCGTCACATTTCGTTTCCGGAGCTTAACTACAAATCCCCAAAGTATATTTACGAAATTTGTACACATAATCAGCAAGTGGTGAACTGGTGCCTTTTGATATTTCTAATTGATAGGTCACATGGTTTGGTAGCCATGTTGGATTCAAGAAAAAATATTAAATAATGTTTTCTCTGGAATCACATAACCTAACAAAGCGAAAATTTGCACCTATCATCTTTCCATCATGTCTGCCTACATAGTAAAAATTATGATGTCACAAGTCACATGGTTTGGCGGCCCATTCTTGGATAGAAAAAACACACCTCATCCGATTAACACGAAACTTCAACACAGTCAGTATTCCACTGGAGATTGGAGGCAGAATGTAAATTTATGATGTCATAGGTCACATGGTTCGTCAGCCATCTTGGATTGAAAATTAATAAATTTTTAAAATCTTCTTCTCCAGAACGGCTGGACAGATCAGGGGAAACTTCACATACATATTGCACACGCTTAGGGAATATAAGTTTGTTAATCCTCATTTATCTATGGCGGGGATATCGAAGACTTTGTCTTCAACGGATGCTAGTTTTTTTACCTTCGCCAGAAGAGATGATATTGCATTTGAGTCCGTTTATCTGTCTGCCTTCTGTCTTTGTTACTTGGCGAAAATCGAAGATTTTTCAGTATATTGTCAGTCGATTTTGTTATTCTGTCGTTTGTCGCCTAAAGGCCACAATTTTAAACCGATCTTCATGAAACTACACCAACATGGTAGAATTTGTCATAAGGCCCAGTCACAACCTTGACGTTTTAGCCAACGTATGGCCGATTTTTGTAAAATGTCTAAAACGCTGGTAACACGCGAATACGTTATGGTAATTTGATAACATTAGAGCAACGCTGAAAAACACTGCATAATAACGTCCGTTGCACGCTGGCTTTAAACGTTGTAACTTTTTCGGTTGTCCTCAAAGCTTTCCATGCTGGAATTTTACGACTATGCCAGCGTATGAACTCACACGTTCCCACAACGCTCGCCATAAGTTGTAGGCAGTACGCGATCGTTGACAACACGTACTTGTAAGTTACTCATAAGTCGAAAAAACACGTCGAGGTAATTGTTTAGCGTACCCGACCGAACCGAGCGAAAAACTTATTTCTAAGTATGAGTTACGTGTTGTACTAACGTTTACGCGATCGTTGAACACATCTGCACGACGTTCTTGAAAGTGCTCATAAGTCGAAACACGTCAATGTAATGGTTTACGTCAGTGTCCAGACTCCCTGTTTTATTTTTTTTTTAATTTTTTTTCTTCCTTCCTTCGGTATGATGGTGATGTTGACATCCGATTCTAGTGCGGTTGTATATAATATAATTAATAGACTGCCGCTCACGATTTAAATCATAACCGCACTGTAACATGACACCGTCATACGAAGAAAAAACCGGGAGTCTGGAACATGAAGCTAAACGCATTACCTTGAGCGTGTTTCGACTAGAGCACCTTACAGTAACGTGTGGTCGATGTGTGTCAACGATCGCATATCGGTGCGTACATTATTCCATCCACATACGGAAACGTGTGTCATACGGCAAGTACGTCGTAAAATTTTCAACATGCCTTAAATTACAGACGTACTCCACTTAATAGGACGTATGATAGCGTATTTAAGCGTTTTATTACGCATAACAAACTTACCCATCTCGACGAGTAACAGTGTCAGTGCCGCGAAGGTCATCGTACAAGAGTTACAACGTTCGTGGGAGCCGAGATCTGGAACCGCGAGACCCTCTCTCGGCAAGTCAAAGAACGAGCAGCCAGCGGGTGGTGATGGAGCGTGATGGGCCGAAGGGGTCATGCAGATGGGATGGTTTATTATATGTAATAACCAAACTAAAAGAAATCGCAACGCACGCCTTTGATTCTCCCACTAGACAAAAGGAAGGGACTGACTACAACACATACTTAACGACATAACTGACTTTTGGGACATCTGTATGTTGAATGCAAATGGTTTCAGATCCGTACAAATATATATATATATATATATATATATATATATATATATTTACGGTATTATTTTTATTCTCTTGCTGTTGTAGTCCCACAAAGAGAACTGTTCCTGCCTATAAAGCCAGCGAAGACAATTCCAATGTCCCACAGTACTAATATGACGACTCCGCTTCCACATGCAACTTGTGCCATAATTGCATGCTTAAAATAGTAAACGTATGAAGCTCTAGAATGTCCATGGCCTTGTTCTCACAACATTATGTGATCCAATGTATGGTCTATCCTTAAACAAATGCCCCATGTGTTGTAACCTAGGAATTAAAATAAGATAATACGAATGTGGTGATGTGCGAAGAAGGATAGTGCCAAATTCTCAATTAAACACTTAAGCTTTCAAGGCTGTAGGTTTTCTCCTTCAGCACAGCATGCACAACCTGCTATAGATGGCAACACAGACAAAAGCAGATTTTTTTTTTTGATTGGATACCGGCATCTGGAGCGGCTCAATGGAGGAGTGCGTAAACCATTCTTGCATTGCCCACACTGGTGTGGGTTTGATTCTCCATTTTCCTCACATGCTCAGCAGAAATTTCCATACCGTTTGACAGAGTGGCGACCTGTCCAGGATTAATTCTTAACGAGCAGTTGACGTCCACAATCATCCTTGACCATGGTGTGGAATGTTGGCTGAGGCCTTCCCGGTTTTTTTTTTCTTCTTCTTCTTCCACTGTCACCTTTGCACCTTTATTCGCTTTTGAAACGCTTTGGCAATTGACATGAAACTTTCAACATCGGAGTGCCTTCCCATGGATAATTTCTTTTAAACAAAGTTACATGATGATTGGATGGAAAATGCGGCCGGCGTTCCAAAAGTCTGTTTTCTATTTTCATGTATCAGGAATAAATGGCCTTGACCTCTCTTTGCTTGGCCTTGACCAAACAAAGGAAGTGTTCACTACTTGTTGTGAGTACAAGTACACTATTGCTTTGACAAAGAGCAGATGTAATCTACAAACACCACCACCACAGCATAGCTCATTAAAGGCAAATCAGAGAGGACAAACTCGATAATGTTGTTTCACTTGCATTACCACAAGTCATATACAAATTTGGTCCAACGCTCTCGACGAGTACAAGAAACCGAAACACAACACAAGCTTGCACCGAAACACAAGCTCGTGTTTAATCCCAAGTGGATTGCAGTGTAAGGCGAGCAGACAGCCAAATTATAGCATTTGAGAATACGGTAATCACCATTTTATTTACAGCTTGGGTATTTTTATCTGTAAGATACATTGCACTGGGATTTAAAAGACCTCAATTTTCTTTTCCGCTGTTATAAATACGATCTAAGATAAAAGAATGTACTTTAAATACACTTATTGAATTCCCAAAAGCTTTTAATGACTATAAAGATAATGCTAAACATCACGGATGTGTGGCACAAACAGGTCAATATTTGTGTTACAAGACAAAACAAACTGAAATTGCACATTATTTAGAATGTTATTTGTTTTCATGTATACGAGTGCTGTCTCCGGCAAATATGTACTTTAAAGGAAGTCTCTTCTGACTTTTGCAGCACCCAGGCCACAGGCTGAGCTGGTCCACATTAAAATATCCAGTGCTTGGCAAACTGTTTTCGACATGTAGTGTGGTTGTAGCAAGGATGTGATATCAGGTACTACACAGGTATTACAAGGGAAAAAGTGTTGTTGTTGTTATTATTATTATTATGCAGAAATGCACACGATGACAGCCAATGACTTTAATGGGATAATTTGAGATAATTGCTCAACCACCTATCCTTGTCAAGCCGATGCAAGTTGGTGGTAATTAACAAAAAAAAACAAGATGATTCAACCTTGTACAGAAATGGAGTCAATTTTGGACTCAAAATGAGTTGTTGTTGTTTTCTAATGTGTGCACCTATCTCTAGAAATATACTCACTTCAGCAGCATAGGTATTCCCATCAACAACGTGTTCAGAGCCTGTATGCTCGTCACAACCCCAGTGCATATGCAACTGGTTCAGGTGGAAATTTCCATCCAAAGGACCTCCACTCAGAACTGTCATCACAGGAAAGGGTGAAAGGTCAGGGGTGGAAGGTGTCTTGTGAGAGATATTTCAAACAGATGCTTATCACAGTGTTGGATATCTTTGTACAAAATAATCAAATATACTTGAAGAATGTATCCCAGCCTCGGTGGTGTAATGGTTAGAGCATCTGCTCCGAGTCTGGGAGGTCGGCGATCTGAACCCCAAACAAGTCTTACTCAGCATTTAAAAGGATAGAGCATGGCCAAACAACCATAAGTTGGTAATAATAGCACAGGTTTTGATGGACCTTATGGCCTCCTGTGTCAAAGTTCCTTGCAAGGGAACTTGTATTATTATTAATGTTGAATTGCAGATTCTAATATCCTTGGCTTTTGCAACACGAGTTGCAAAAGCAAAACCCTAGATCTAGATTAGTACTTGCACATGTCTCAATCAGCCCTTAGTTTCTCAATGGGAGAAATTACTATCTCTAAAGTTTATCGCAAGAAGAAATCATTCGGAGGAATGTTTATAGGGAATGAAAATTGTTCCGAGTGGATAAATAATAACGAAACAATCGATGGTAGGAGAGGAAATTGGTAAGCTCAGGGTATGCTGGGTGAAACATTACAGGGAACACGTAAACTGACAAAAGAGAGGAACAGGTCTTCCAATGAAAAAGTGTCTTTTCCAAACGTTTTTTGTTGTTTATCAACATACAAAGGAGGTTCAAGATGTATTTATTTATTTTGAGGTTGATAGAGCAACAATTATCCATGGGAAGGAGGTTCACGTGCACTAACCCTTACTGTCATAAAACATGGCCAGCACTAAACGTACATAGCAATAATCAGACAAAGTTTTAATGTATACATTTGGTACTTTCCTGAGAAAGAATGGGGGGGGGCGGGGTTGGAGGGATCCAGACCTGACAAAGCCCACTTTGTATCTAACTAAGTAACACACATGCTTGAAAGTGGAGCTTCATACCGCAGGGATCGGAGGAGTCATCGAATGATAGCTTGAAAGATAATCCATTGTTATTCAGCATGCGGGAAGATGTGGGAATGTAGTCGTAGTTTAAGGGTTGCAGCTTGGCATCAAAGCGTGTCTCTGAGCTTCGTAAATCCACAGGCGATTGACGTGAGCCTTGCGCTATTGGGAATTGATGCACCCATGTGTGCGGACCTGTAGAGGTATCACTCACATGTGAGGTGAGAGGAATACATGCATGTACACAGTGCTTACACCTTTTCCCCAAATCAGTCTCAGTCTTAGTCACAGTCTCTCTCTAAAACTGTAAGGTAGGAATATCTTTCAAAATTAATTACCTAAAGATTTTGAACATTCAAACATGGCGGCAATCAATTACCACTTTAACTTCATGGTGTGCACTTTACAGCAGCACTTCTGCATGAGTGGAGTCCAAAGAACAATATTAATTTATACTTTCCCAAAGTAATCTTCTGCTACATAATCCCTAGGCCACAAAAAACCCCAAATTGCATCACACTTGTTTGTCACACAACAAAAACCAGGCTGCCGAGGTTTGATAATGCTCCAATCCTATAACCACCCTCAATTTCTCAATGACAATCACTCTGAAAAGGCACGACAGTGGAGACGTTTGTTATACCACGTACCGGCTTCATGCAAAATTCATGGCATTTCCAGCGAAAAGTAAAGCAAGAGATTATGATTCACTCATGTGAGGGAATGTGAGTGGAGGCAAATTTTTACTCAATCTCTTGCAAGTGGAAACCCTGTTGTGTCCTTCCTCAAACGGAACACTACATTACACTACATCTTGCTGTCATTTTGGGACCCTTTACAAATGCAATACTGTACTGTATTTAACTCTACAAAGTCTAGAAATAGTACAAGCAATCTATTATCAGTAAGTACATGTATACATATATATATATATATATATATGTTGCAAGTGATGGAGATTTATCACACTCTGTTGATAGAGAATCAGTGCTTTGGCCAGGGTTACTTATGCTGGGTGGTTTCCTGTTACCTCCCAAGAAACCAGGGCAGGATTTGTAATGTGGTCAGGGTCTGGCAGTAACTTGCCTATTTTTCATTGAAATATACTGTGGGATCTTTAACCACCATTGACTAATGCTGGCAGATAAATCGCCAGGTGAATGTCCATCCGAGGGATGGTGCCAATTATGATGCAATTCCCTAGGGACCTGCGAAGTATCAACAGTTTTATATTTGAGTGGAGGGAGAATCGAAACCAGACGAGACACCTTAAAGGTAAGTGTACTAGCTCTGCACCATCCTGTCAGACAATATATATAGTTGTTATAAAGGTAGATCTGGACTTTTCTATCATATATATATTTGCTTCGCGTCAGGAGAGATACTCGATAGGGATTCGGTTCACTTTTTAGCAATCCTGCAGGGGTGCAATGTATGTCTCTATGTACCTGAAAAATAATAAATGAAATGATATAATATATATATATATATATTGTTGTTGTTCGTCTTTCGGCTGCTCCCGTTAGGGGTCGCCACAGCGGATCATCCGTTATGATCCGCATACTGATTTGGCACAGGTTTTACGCCGGATGCCCTTCCTGACGCAACCCTGGTCGCCTCTTACGACACAGGGATAAGGATTGGGTTTCGCCATGATTCGGGCTGCCCTACACCCTCTCATAGCGCGGCCCAGTGCAGAGCTCCCGTCCTCAAGCGATCCTCCAACCCAGGCCTCCGAGTAGTCGGATTACAGGTGCATGCCACTACGCCCGGTATATATATATAATATTATATATATATATATATATATATATATATATGATGACGTCAGCTTGAGGCAGACGTATGTGGGACAGGTGGTGAAAAAGTGCTAGCCTAGCAATCACACCACAGTGGTGAGGATTCCTTGCACGGGGTATTTTGGTCTCAATTGATCTCATCCCTGGGCTCATGTTAGAAGAAAAATATAAATAAATAAATAAATAAACCAATGTCACCCTTAGGGTGACCCGTATCTTGCCAAAAGGTTGACCTACGGTGCTTCTTTTAACGGTCACACTGAGGTGAACAGAGCTGCTATCACCAGAGAGCGACTCCTTGAGGAATATCTGCCTACGAGAGATTCTGATGAGAATCGTTCTACAGAGTAACCATAAAAATATGCGTTTGCCTCATGACGTCACCAAATGACGTCATAATGTCTCAAGCTTGATATATCAGAAAGCACTCATCGAGGTGTTCAATTTGAGGTACTACACGATATGGTTCCTAAAACTGAAATTTTGACCTTGGGGTCAAATATGTTTGACCTTAGGCCTAACCATGAAGGTCAAGGTCAATCGCCACCAAAAATTAATAAGCTGAGCGCCAGACCATGAACTATATTCCCATGAAGTTTGAAGACGATCCGATCAAAATTACTCAAAAAATAAGGGTTTCGTCGACTCCCCTGATTTGCGACAAAGTGACCTTGACCTTCAAAATTTTATGCGCTGAAAGGGACCTCTATAGGCCTCTGATATGCGAAGTAAGAAAAATTTCCAATGATAACTGTGCTCTGCAGAATTTTTTATACGTGATTACAGACAAACAAAAAAACAAAAAACAAAAAAAAAAAAACACAAGCTGACTAACAATCTTGCAAAAAACTCGTTTTGGCAAGATAATGAATGAAACTCATCTGAAACCCACACAGTAGATTCCACTTTTTTCAGAACCTTTGACTAACACACGAGAGGACATATGTGTTGCAAGATATATCCTGATACTGTAAAGATAAGAGTTGTCATGGATTAAGAAAAACTTCGTGATGTTATACACATATATATATATACACACACACACACACACACACACGAATTTATTTTATAGGTATCTGCGAATTACACCGCACCTGTATGAGACAAGGATTCTGAGAAACAGAGAGCAACCGTTTTACTTACTTGCCTCTTGACTTTACATGTACTTACCATTAGCTTTGCTGTAACCCCAAGAGGGCTGTTCAGCCATGACTGCAGACTCAAAGTACGAAGTATGGAGGAGTGAAAATACAATCACCAAACGCCGTGCATCCTCCTCCGTACTATATCACCGTTCGTCTCTCACGGTGTACCGGTGATGCTGTGCCTGTGCTTATGATTTCGCACCACCCAAACCCAACCGGTCTATCAGCCCCGGCGGTGAAATGTGAGATCGGTCACTCCTGGCTGTTGCGAGGCGATGATTCTGCGCCGACTAATACACGTCCGTGTTATTTCTACCGATGCTTGTGGCAGGCTTTTTAACTCGTCGCACGCAGGATAGCCCGCGAGAGCCAATGTGCGGCAAGCTGGGCGAGGGGCGGGGCGAGGAGCGAGGGGCGGGGCGAGGGCGGAGTGGGGGGCGAGGAGCGAGGGCGGGGCGAGGCGGAGCGAGGTGCGGGGCGAGGAGAGGAGCGAGGGGCGGGGCGAGGAGAGGAGCGGGGGGCGGGGCGAGGAGAGGAGCGAGGGGGGGGCGAGGCGCGAGTGGCGGGCGAGAGCGAGGGGCGGGGGGGCGAGGCGCGAGTGGCGGGGAGGAGCGAGGGGCGGGGGCGAGGCGCGGAGCGAGGGGGGGCGAGGAGAGGAGCGAGGGGCGGGGCGAGGAGCGAGTGGCAGGGCGAGGAGCGAGGGCGGGGCGAGAGCGAGGGGCGGGGCGAAGCGCGAGTGGCGGGGGGGAGAGGAGCGGGGCGGGGAGGAGCGAGTGGCGGGGGGGGCGAGGGCGGGGCCGAAGCGCGAGGGGCGGGGCGAGAGGTCGCGCATTGACCTTGGTGTGCTCGTCGAGCGAGACGGTCAAGTCAACATGTAAGTTCCTCATCGAGAGCTAAGACAACGGAACCGCGCGGGTTATCGGCCTTCCGGTTTAGGAAAATGTCGCTTTAACTCACGTCTTCCACGTCCAACAGCACGACCTTATCGTGAGACGTCACGTGCTCTCTTTCTTTCGGGACGGAACACAATGGGAGACTCGATAAGCGTTGTCTGCCCTTATCGAACCTGGACATTCATTAATCCACTTCCTCCTGAAAACCAATTTATAATATGTTTTCATCATCGATCGCCAATTTATTAGATCCTTTTAAACTTTAGCAGGAACTCTTAACTGCCACTCGACCGGGTGTCAAACCTTTTAAACTTTAAAAAGGATCGAATAAACCGGCGATCGATAATGAAAATAAATTATAAATAATTGGTTTTCAGCACGAAGTGGATTGATGAATGTCCAGGTTAAGTTTGGAGGGGATCGTGAGATTATTGGATCTCAATGTGATCATTCCTGCACACGTGTTCTTTAACTCCATCGCTCAGACACTTCGTTCCCGCACAGTGGGTCAAGGTCGCCCAAGTATGACGCAATAAACTCGAATTGCTGTACAAGTTGATGCTCCAACCAAGGCGGCTGCAAGTTGGCCGGGGGCGTTTTTGAATCCATTAATTATCACCACTTGGATGTCGCTTTCGGAAAATCTTTCACCAATCTGTTGGCCAGGCCTGATGTTCGACCGGACGTGGTGGGAATTGGTGATTTGTTCAAGGTGCCGGCGATAACTCGCTGACTTTCTGGGAAAGAGACTGGCGGGTCTTTAACGTGCACCGACGAATAGCAGCAGATGAGACAACCGGCTTAACGTCAAGTCCCAGGGATGGTGGCGTTTGCAATACAATGCTTTTGCCTGCGAAGCGCAAATCCGACGGTTTACAGTCGGATCAGGAATCAAACTCAGGCTAAACAGCTCAAAGGCAATTGTGCGCTCCACTCGCCATGCCAGAATGGGTGGGGAATAGGTGAAGAGGTGGGGAATAGGTAAAGAGGTGTAGCCTTATATCAGGATTGGAGTATACCTCTGGAGTCAAATATGCGATTGCAGGATGATGGTTTGGGTAATATATATATATATGTTGTGGCTGTGCCACAACACCATGCTGGTCACATTTTGAACATTTAGATATGTATTCTGGGCCATTCTGGGTCCAATCTCCCCCCTCCCACCCTTCCACCCCCAAACCCATACGCTTCAAATATTTTCTTAACTAATTTTGGCAATTTCAATGAGTGGTCATTTGAGCCCAAAACACAAGAGTCTGCATTTATGTGGAACAATTACATCCCTGGTAGTATAATGAAAGCAGGGCACAGTGAGTAGCATGAAATACACACAGCATGGCCACAATGTCTTGTCACCCACTTGTAAATTGCCTTTGTGTGCAGAGTGTTAATTCGTTTCCTTTTCCATTTTTTTCAGATTTAGTGAATACCACCGATGACCTTATACAAGCAGAGACTTGCTTTTGATGGTATCAGCCCCTCCGGAACATGTCCCGCCCAGGGCATGGCGCAAAATGATTCTCTGTAATGACAATGATGGAGCAGAAACGGATCCACTGCACACTTAAGGCTTGCGTCATATGAAATATGCTGTAAAATGTGTAATAAAGTAAAAGAGTACTGCAAATGTATGTGGTATAACTTGTAGAACCCTTAAGTGTTGTCAGGTAATATGATAAAAGGCAACATAATTTGTACAAGGGGTGAGAAGACATCGTAGCCACCTTGTACAGTAATATCTCTGAGGTTACGTTCCTGGAAAATACCGAATATTCAGAACTGTGATAGTTAAAACCAATTTCCTATGGGAAAAAGGGGGTTAGATTCCTGGGCTTCGAGATAATATCGAGGAATGTGGGTGGCAGCCAAAACAATTGAAACAAGAGCGAGAATTACTTGCAATACATGTCCCCTCCCAGTCCCAATGAATGTTTGGGAGGTAAAAAATTTGTTTGCGTTTAATGCACGCTCGAGCCAATACCAGAACCAAAATGAAGAAGAAGAAACTCTATGAGCCACCGTGTTTCTTTCGTTTTTAGGCTTTACCTATTTCATATTAAAAAATAACCCGATGTACAGTACATACATGAAGAAAAATATGCATCCGGCTTATGTACATGTAAAATACATCGTGGTTATATACCTGGGATCATTACAATTGCACTGGTCCATGGATTAACACCCTGGCCCAATGCTTGAGGCCTGCCCATCTGTGCTGCTTCATGCAATGGCGGCACATGATTTTATTGGGGTGGAGTCAGGCTAACTGTCCAGCCAATGGGTGTAAAGCAGTCTGGTGGAGTCAGGGCAGCTGAACTCTGACCCATGCACAATATGTGATATTTTCTAAGTCTAAAAATGGCATAACTGGGTGAGAAATTGACAAAATGCCCTGAAAGTCGAACTTCTTCTGTAACTTATCATAATAGCCATGTACCAAGTTTCAGTTGAATATGCTAAAGGGTCTGGGGAAAACGTCTGAAAATCCACAGGTGGGACGGATGGACAGACGGAGAGCAAACGTATAGTTCCCACCCCGGTAAAACCGGTCGGGGTCGAATAAACATGAAATAAACATAAATCGGCTTTACAATGAAGTCTACTGTGTTGAAGCAGATTAAATGTTCAGAAGTCATTAAACTTGCCCCCTTGCCCACTCCCCACACCATTCCTCCCCTATTAATCTATTAAATTGCTTTCCTTTGTAATTTGGCGATGTGTTTCTTTTATAAATCATTCTGCAGTTCCGTAAACCAGCGAATAAATAAATTAAAAGAATTACTTTTGTCTATCGTTTTACACGCCATTCGATTAATACCTCCGCCACCAAAGGTGGGCAGAGGTTATGTTTTCACGCCTGTCTTTGTTTGTTTTTCTGTGGACTGATTCGGATGAAACTTGGTGGATGAGTTGTAGGGTCCGGCGATATATCCACAGAAATATTGGTATATCACCAACAAATCGAAGAAAGGTGTTTACAATGTTTAAATACCATACATGATTTAAAAAGCTTTGATGCACTCGGCTACACCTGAAACAGTGGAACGTATGACGTCAAGATGTACCAGGGAGTAAGTACAGTAGGTTTTAACTTTTCATCCTCAGCATTGGAGCACAAGCAATCGCAGTTTTCTTTGCCATCGTTGCTGTTTTTAAAACAATTGCCAATTGGTTATGCTATATGAATCGGATGTGCTTTTGAAGGCCTGTGCCGATTACTGACACGGCGATCCGTGATAGTCAAACTAGACAAGCACTACACGCAGAAGGACTGGGGTCTCGGAGCACGTTCGTGCCTGGGGAACACAGTGTCCAAGAAAATCCTCTGGTGGACTAAACAAGGTGCTTCTTCCCCTCTTCATATCAAGCTTGGCTCATGAAGAATTTCGTGAAGGCCATGGACAAGGATGGCGCTGCCTTCCAACACCTGTGCACTCTGTTCCCAGGTCTCAGTTCTGCTCAGCTCAAGGAGGGCATCTTCGTCGGACCTCAGATCAGGAGGTGCTGAAGGATGAGGTATTCGAGGAAAAGCTCACCTTGAAAATGAGAGCATGGGAAGCATTTAAGTCAGTCTGCCATGGCTTCCTTGGTAACACGGGCACTAGATTACCAAATGCGTGTCGAGAAGTTGTTGCAGGCTTATCAGGATATGGGGTGCCGAATGTCTCTCAAGATTCACTTTCTCCACTCGACCCACCTCAACTTCTTCCTCCCGAACCTCGGAGCAGTAAGTGACGAACATGGGGAAAGGTTCCACCAAGATATTACTAAGATGGAGAGGAACTACCAAGGCAAGTGGAACCCCAGCATGATGGGGGACTTCTGCTGGATGCTCCTACACGACATCCCGAAGGCAAAGTACACCAGATCCTCCAAAAAAACTCACTTCTGACGATCGAACTATATGTATTATTACTTATATCAATAATATAATTATTCTGTCATGTTCTGTGTCTATTTTTGTTTCGTTCTGTAATATGCCATTTGACTATATGAAATAAACACATTATATTAAAATATATGCATTATAATAAAAAAATGATATGTGAAAGCAAAAAAACTAGAGGTGATAGAGCAAAACTGTTTAATTTGAATTCAGCATATCAAAATTAGTCAGGAAGACCTATTCACATGCTTGCCTCAGAATTTTTTTTTGTAAACAGTGTTACCGGTATGGCGATCCGCAACATGATACCCTGTCCGATGACCAGTACGGCTATCCGCGTAGTCAAACTGGCCTGTGCTGATTACCGGTATGGCGATCTGCACAGTGATACGGCCTGTGCCGATGACCATACGGCTATCCGCGATAGTCAAACTGGCCTGCTGATATTACCGATATATGGCGATCTGCAACAGTGATACCGGCCTGTGCTGATGACCGTACGGCTATCCGCGATAGTCAAAACTGGTCTGTGCTATACCGTATGGCGATCGTTAACAGTGATACCGGCCTGTGCTGATGACCGGTACGGCTATCCGTGATAGTCAAACTGGCCTGTGTGATTACCGACGATTGGCCAACAGTGATACGGCCCTGTGCTGATGACCGGTACGGCTATCCGCGATAGTCAAACTGGCCTGTGCCGATTACCGTATGGCAATCTGCGATAGTGATACCAGCCTGTACCACTACCGGTACGGCGATCGCGACAGTGATACCCGCCGGTGCCAATTACTTATGGCAATCTGCGATAGTGATACCAGCCTGTACCGATTACCGGTACGGCGATCCGTGACAGTATACCGGCCTGTGCCGATTACGGTATGGCAATCTGATAGTGATACCAGCCTGTACCGAATACCCGTACCGATCCGCTACAGTGATACCGGCCTTGCCGATTACTGGTATGCAATCTGCGATAGTGATACCAGCCTGTACCGATTACCGTACGCGATCCGCGACATATAACCGCCTGTGCCATATCGGACGCGATCCGCGACAGTATACCGCCTGTGCCGTATACTGTATGGCAATCTGCCGATAGTGATACCGCCTTGCTGATTACTGGTATGGCAATCTGCGATAGTGATACCAGCCCGTACCGATTACCGGTACGCGATCCGCGACAGTGATACCGGCCTGTCCGATTACTCGTATGGCAATCTGCGATAGTGATACCAGCCCATACCGATTAACGGTACGGCGATCCGCACAAGTGACCGGCCTGTGCCGATTACTGGTATGGCAATCTGCGATAGTGATACCAGCCGTATCGATTACCGGTACGATCCACTACAGTGATACCGGCCTGTGCGATTACTGGTATGGCAATCGATAGATACCAGCCGTACGATTGCCACGGCGACCGCGACAGTGATACCCCTGTGCCGATTACTGGTATGGCAATCTGCGATAGTGATACCGGCCTGTGCAGATTACTGGTATGGCAATCTGCGATAGTGATACCAGCCCGTACCGATTACCGGTACGGATCCGCTACAGTGATACCGGCCTGTGCTGATTACTGGTATGGCAATCTGCGATAGTGATACCAGCCTGTACCGATTACCGGTACGGCGATCCGCGACATGATACCGCTTGCCGATTATCGGACGGCATCCGCGCAGTGATACCGCCTTGCCGATACTGGTATGGCAATCTGCGATAGTGATACCGCCTGTGCAGATTACTGGTATGGCAATCCGCGACAGTGATACCGGCCTGTGCTGATTACTGGTATGGCAATCTGCAATATGATATACCAGCCCGTACCGATTACGGTAACGGCGATCCGCGACAGTGATACCGGCCTGTGCCGATTACTGGTATGCAATCTGCGAAAGTATACCAGCGCATACCGATTAACGGTACGGCGATCCGTACATGATACCGCCTGTGCCGATTACTGTATGGCATCTGCGACATGATACCAGCCCGTACCGATTACCGTACGGCGATCCGCTCAGTATACCGGCCTGTGCTGATTACTGGTATGCAATCTGCGATAGTGATACCAGCCTGTACCGATTGCCGTACGGCAACCGACAGTGATACCGGCCTGTGCTGTTACTGGTATGGCAATCTGCGATAGTGATACCAGCCCTACCGATTACCGGTACGGCGATCCGCTACAGTGATACGGCCTGTGCTATTACTGGTATGGCAATCTGTGGATAGTGATACCAGCCCATACCGATTACCAGCGTACAGCGATCCGCCTACAGTGATACCGCCTGTTCCGATTACTGTATCAATCTGGAATAGTGAACCACCCGACCGATTACCGGTACGGCGATCCGCTACAGTGATACCGGCCTGTGCTGATTACTGGTATGGCAATCCGCGACAGTGATACCGGCCTGTGCTGATTACCGGTATGGTGATCCGTGATAGTCATACTGGCCCGTTCAAATTACTGGTACGGCGATCCACGATAGTCATACCCATGCCGATCACAAATACTGATCATGCTGAAAAACAAAATCAATTTTAATACAAGTTGAAGTTGGAAGTAAAATAACCGTTCTCATTATGGGGATAAAAAGCCCCATGTGGGAATACTTTGAAAAATTACCGTGTGTCAATGATGTGCCCGTCAAATAGGAATACGCAATGGACCATTGGACCATTTGGTATTTTTGGAATCTGCGTAAAAATGTATATATTTATTGAATTATTTTTTTGTACCGATATACTGGTATGAGCCCACCGATATATCGATATCGAAAAAATAAAATCAATACCGACATAGTCGAATGAGTTATGTAGGTGACAAGAACAAGCCGATTATATTTTGGATGTGCAGACCCAGATCCGGCCTATCAGCGGAATAGAAAATGTAAACTGTTCAGCCTGGTGGAAGTATGCGCTCGACCAAGTGCCGTTCTAGTTAACATTCGGTGTATGAGAAACCACAAAAGACTCGAAATGTGAGAAAATCATCACAGCCCAGGTCAAAAACTACCATTGGTACAAAATTAAACCCGCAATTACTACATCGGTACATGAAGAGGTTTCCGCGATTGGTCAAAACCCATGATGTACAAACCCGTGATATTTAAGGGTCTTCTGTATTACAAACAGACACAATGACATGTATGCTGCAGTCAGTGGCAATCAATCAGGGTATTATATTCAGATAATACACTGCAAGTTGAAAGATTAAAATGTGAAAGGAGTATTCCTTGCCAACTCCGTTAACCCTCACTATTATTTGTAAACTACCCCTCCCCACCCCTATTAGCAGTGTTCCTTGTAACCCCATCACCCCCCCCCCCCCATTAGCAGTGTTCCTTGTAACCCCCATCACCCTACCCCCATTAGCAGTGTTCCTTGTAACCCCTATCACCCCCCCCCATTAGCAGTGTTCCTTGTAACCCCCATCACCCCCCCCCCATTAGCAGTGTTCCTTGTAACCCCCATCACTCCCCCCCCCACCCAACCCCGAGTAGGAGTATTCATTTTTGCCTCATGGCGGAGTGAAATAGTGTCCATACGTCGTCCCTGCTCGAGATCCTGCTTGTTCTTCTTCGCATGGCGGACAGATGCTTCTACATTTAGTAATAGTAACACCCGTTCCTTCCGGAGAAAAAAAAAGGGTGTTAATACTGGCTCCCTCCGGCAGGGGTCGGTGGTTAAAGCACTTGCGCACGATTCCCTGTGTACAAGTGAAAATTGAAGTTATCTCCCCATTCCCCAGAATCATTTTTCTGGGGGCACGGCTGTCACTTATGCAATGCCGTTATCAGCTCGCTGGTACTCATTTCACCAACCTCGGAAGGAATGGTAGGCTGAGGCAACCCACCTGCTGTTAATTGAATGGGAGACGGCCAGTCACCCTAACCTAACCCTAAAATCTTAAGCCAGTCACCCTAACCATTAAGCCAACACCAGGCTTGGGTGCATGGATCATTTGGGGGAATGGAGTAAAGTGACAAGTGGAGTATCAAGGCAGTGTGTTGGGACCAATTCTTTTTGTGTTCTACATAAATGATCTATCTGCTGTTTTAAGCAGTTGTTGCAAATTGTTTAGAGATGATGTGAAGGTTTACAGTGAGATTTATAATGATAGACAAGATAATGAGTTTCTGTAAAGTGATGCATTTTCTTTACGTGATACATGGTCAGATTGTTGGTGGTTACAATGGGTTGAAAAAAAATAAATACAGTTGATCATATTATGTCAAAAAAACAAAAATGAAGGTTTATTTAATAAAATTATTTTCAGTCTTAGCACGCAGGTTTTGCAAGTAGCAAACAAAGCTAGTACTCGACTACAGGCATGATCAAAAAAAAAACGTTCAGATTTATGGACCATTTTGTTTTTGTGTCTTTACAAGTGTTTCCTTCCCCCAAGCTTGGTGGATACAAATTGCATATGGTCCCTGTTGTATGAGAAGGACAAGGATGAGCTGGAAAGGGTGTAAAGAAGGCCAGCCAAGATTGTTGTGAGTTTAGACCAATTTCCTTGCCGAGAACGGTTACAATAGGTTTGAAGACTTCCGACATGAGCTCATAGGAGAAGATCGATCAGGTGATCTCACTCAGCTTTTCAAAACAGTCTTTCCCGCTGAACCTCACAAAATTTCCGTGAGACTCCGGAAATTTAGATTGATCTCCTGTTCTCGTGGAAATGTATAAAAATCTCATGGAATTCTGAGGAGTATGCAAACATCCAAAATAAAAAGAGTGTTTCACCAATCACAACATATGTGACGTGCATGCCCACATTGTGTAAGGTTGCACAGGTTTTACTAAACATGTCTCAGTGAGAGGAGAGAGTCTTCAGTGTGGTAACAAAGAGCAAAACAATCTTGTAAGAACAAACAACAAAAGGGGGAAAAATCGCAATTACCTGGAAAAAGGGAGTGCTTGGGAATGGGGTCATTTGGGGGAGGAGATCATGAGTATGGATAGCAGGTGGCGTGAGGTAGCGGTGAACAGCTGTCTTGAAGCGCTGGAGTGAAGAATGGGACAGAACAGACTGAGGAAGTTGGTTTCACATGTGAGAGAAAATAGGAACAAATGAGTGGAGGTGAGCAGTGAGCCTGGATTTTAGGAGTTTAACAAGAAGATGGTTACTGGCAGAACATGTGCACCCTACAGAAACCTGGGAGGGACAGAGTCAAGAAAGGGCAGAGGGTGCAACACCAAAGAGGAGGTGGTGGAATTCAGAGAGGCCACCAACCTGTCTGCAATGTGAGTATAACAGGCCTAGACCTCAGCTTCGTTACTGGAGATCCCAATGATTTTTAAGGGAAAGGTGTGAGGCAGGGGCGAGAGCAATATGAAGGGGGGTGAACAGTACTCCATCAAGCTTCGAATGAAGCCCTCGTAGATTGCGAAAAGTCCATATTGGCCAAGGAAAGACGTTGCACGACGAAGGATACCCAGTCGGCAACTGGCTTTGGAGGCTACATTGAAAATATGGTTTTTCCAAGAAAGATCAATGTTGATGGTGAGGTGCAGAAGTTTGAGTGAAACCCCTTCAAGTGGTTTATTGAGGAAGTAGATGGGATGGTTTGCCAGATGGTCCTTTTAGAGAGACAGGTTGAGTGTGTGGGATTTGTCAGGGTTGAAAAACACATTCCAAGTGGTGGATCAGCTCCTGATTCTATGAAGGTCTGCAGAGAGAGAGAGAGAGAAGAGGCTGCTGGCTACCTTGGTGAAGAATGAGAAATTATACAATTTTGAAGGTGAAGGTTGGCTCACCAAGAACAACAGGAGCTGTGCTATTCATTCCTGCCATCAAAGCCTCTTCTGAAAGCAGTGAAGGAATACAAACAAAAATTAGAAGGGCACTCGGTAGAGCGCATACCTCCGCCATGCAATGCCTGATCCAGTAGAACATATTGGGCCCAATACATTTTTGAAATATCATGCCATATACACATCGTTTTAACCTCATCTCTCAATGGTGAAGAATTACTTTAAAAATTATTGGATCTGGATTTGGATCTTCACCAAAATTGAATCAGTTCTTCCTCATCACACACCCAACCTGTCCACCAAGTTTCATCCGAATCTGTCCACAACTTCTTGAGATATCTTAAAAAACAGACAAACAAACAGACAGACAACCCGGTCGGCGGCGATGGGTCGGCAAGCATGGAAACTATAAGATATAGAGCAAAATGGATGTCATATAGCGGATAGGGCCATCACCCCCCCGCCCATTAGCAGTGTTCCTTGTACCCCCATCACCCCACCCCCATATTAGCAGTGTTCCTTGTAACCCCTATCACCCCCCCCCATTAGCAGTGTTCCTTGTAACCCCCATCACCCCCCCATTAGCAGTGTTCCTTGTAACCCCATCACTTCCCCCCCCACCAACCCCGAGTAGGAGTATTCATTTTTGCCTCATGGCGGAGTGAAATAGTGTCCATACGCGTCGTCCTGCTCGAGATCCTGCTTGTTCTCTTCGCATGGCGGACAGATGCTTCTACATTTAGTTAATAGTAACACCCGTTCCTTCCGGGAAAAAAAAAGGGTGTTAATACTGCTCCCTCCGGCAGGGGTCGGTGGGTTAAAGCACTTGCGCACGATTCCCTGTGTAACACACGAACAAGATAACTGCAAGTTGAAAGATTAAAATGTGAAAGGAGTATTCCTTGCAGCTCCGTTAACCCTCACTATTATTTGTAAACTACCCCTCCCCACCCCTATTAGCAGTGTTCCTTGTAACCTGCAAAGTTTCATTCGTATCGATGCACTCACCTGGTCGCTAGGGGGCCTTCAATTTTTTCGCCAATTTTCGTTGCATACCCTAATTGTCGGGGGCGCTGCAGGTAAAGTATTCCATATATCACAAAACCGGAAATATTTGATAGAGCATCAACTGTTGATCATTCGTGCCAAATTTCATAACCCTACGTGGGATAATGGCTTTCGGAATTGATTTCGTCGTGAACGGTACCGATTTTGAAGGTTTTTCGGTTGTTGCTAGGGAACCAAAGCGTCCCTAGCAACCATCAACAATTTCTAAAGCACTAGGTCATAAGATGTACCTACCACCCGAGTTTGTCAAAATCCGCCCACGTTTACTACCAATTATGCTGATGACAAACGAACAAAAACATCCAAACAAACAGACAGAATTACTGACAATAAGGGTCACCTATTTCGGCGACCCAACAGGGGTGAAAAATAACGTCCTTCCACTTTCAGTGGCGGAGGTAATAAAAGCACTGGGAAAACAAACACCACTACATGGGAATAGGCTGCCGAATGGCCTACAGGTATGCACACTCACCTCCAAGCTGTCTAGCCTGAGTTTGAAATCTGACCCAGCTATAAATTGTCATCCTGGTGTTTCTCAGGCAAGGGCGATTCATCAATGCATGTGCCGTCGCTCGGATGGATTTGAAACTGGGCGTCCCATCTGCCGGCATCAGTTGGTGGACATTGAAGATCCCATGGTGTGCTTCGTGGAGATTAGGCCTGCTATCGCCAGCACTCTGAACAAATTACAAATTCCTGCCCTGACCTGGAGGACATTGCATCAGCAGCACATCTCCATAGCCAATGATGCTACCCTGCAGCCTTGTGCTACATATGAATGCAGAAGAAGAAGAAGAAGACTACTTGAGAATACAAAAAGAAAACACTTGCACTGATTAAATGATCTTACTTGATACCAAGTAATCTTACTTGATATTGTTGTGGGCCGGGGGTCGGTGGCGAGAACGACCGCTAGGTGGGGAAGGTTACGCCGTCTCCCACCAGACTCCCCGGAATTGTAGGCCGTCGCTCGGATAACTCCGTGAGCTGGCGGGTCGTCTAACCGACCGTGGACGCCAATATCCCAACCGCGTAGCGTAGGGTCTATTTGTCTATAACCAATTTACCTAATTAACGACGCGATTTCGACTACCGGGGAAACCATGCCCTCGGCACATCTTGCTCGAACCGGGTCACTCTACTGACTGCGGTAGAGTTCCAACCACCGACTACCAACTCCGGTTCGGGTGCAGCCGAGCGGAAACTGCCAGAGCTGTGCCGGCTGGAATGAACGGATTATCGGGGATGAAACCCCGCTTATACTCAGACCCAGACCATGCTGGACTAATGTAAGAAGGGACAGAAACGGACTGGGAACATTTCTAATAAAGGTTTATTAACAGTAAAAAG
>CM068960.1:65366455-65377617 GCA_035128595.1 Eptatretus atami | reverse complement strand
TTTCCAACCAGACGACAGTATAATGAGGCATATACACATCAACTGAAATAAGGATGGCCTAGACTCAAGAGGTACACACACTTGCCTCTAAGCTGTCTAGCCTGGATTCGAATCCTGACTCAGCTATAAACTGTCATCTTGGTGTTTCACAGGTCGGGTGATTCACCAATGTGTGTGCTGTGCCGTTTCTCGGATGGATGTTAAACTGGGCATCATAGTTGCCGGTATTAGTTGATGGACGTTAAGGATCCTATGGTGTCCTTCGCGAATAGTAGACGGGCTATCGCCCACACCTTGGTCAAATTCCAAAGTCCTTCCCTAACCTACAGAAGGGATTGCATCAGCGGTACAGCCACACACTCAGCCAATGATGCTACCCTGCAGCCTTGTGCTGCATACCAAAGAAGAAGACCAACTGGATTAAACTATGGATTTGCAGTTCATACATTTCTTAGGTGTGTGTGTGTGTGTGTGTGTGTGTGTGTGTGTGTGTGTGTGTGTGTGAAACTAATGAGGAAGGAAACCCAATGGGGGAAATCGGCCTTGCAACGTGTAATATTACAATTATCCTCACGAGACGGAGCAATCATGGAAACGTATGTGCAAATCATGTCTCCCTGCTTACATATTTGCACACGATCCATGTCAATATACTCTCTATATAAATTGGCCACCCATGTAGTCCGAGTCAGTATAGGAATGCCTAACCGACATTAACACCGCATATGTACTGGTTTCTGTTAAAGCGGAGCTCAGAGCGAACGATAGCTCGAATTGCACCAGCGCGTGTCAACCGTTATACAAACAAATGTCACGTGCAGACACAGAGACGACGTCTTGCAACTGCTTCCTTTAATACAACGGTGACTGCAAAACAAAACTAACCACTGGATGTTTGCCTAGCCTCAATCACAATCCATAACAGAGAAAAGAACAATTCACATCGTAAAATAATGAACGTTACATCGTGAGAACCGTTATAAGCGTCAAAATGCAGAGATCGTCCACCCACCAGAATATGATCATAGACAATAATGTGTTATTACTCACTTGACTATGATTCAGTGTAGGGAGAAAACAAAATAGGATTAACGAATATAGAGCAGCAAAGATCGTTGTGGTGCGACAGGACCCAGGTGGCTCGTAAAAAAGACCCCTCTCCTCATAAAATCTGGCCACACATCAGATCTCATGGCACTGTGGCACAAACCAAGCTGTCGGTGAAACTTCGCCCAACTCAGTGATTTCCATCCTCAGCTTCACCCATCTTTGCACTTTAATTACGAAAGGTTTTGCATGCAAAACAGCCACAGTCCCCAAGGGAGGTTTTGAATCATGTTAATACGATAATTCTAAGGACCATTATAGCATGAGTTGGCTTAGCATCCCTATGATTCAGACTGCCATTACTTCCCAGTACAATATTCATTACAGTGCCATTTTTAGTAGGTTACCTGTCAGGCAGGAAAGTTAGTGGAGAAAACTCCTGGTCAGCCAAAGGGCTATGGGCTGGCATTCAAGTTGTCCAAATAACTGATCTTGTCATCATTCAAAGAGGTGCTACGAATGGTATCACATATAGTGATGAGATCATTATGCCTGGAGTTAGTTGTTCCTCTGGTTTAACAGTCAGGTCCTGATTTCACCTTAATTGGTGACAGAGCACAACAGTACTGTGCACCTGTCATTGCTGTACTTTTCCATAACGTCACTCATATAGACTGACGGGTCTCACTGACTTCAACATGGATCTCAATATGGGACGGGTCTCACTACACAATCTCCAGACTTCAATATGGTTGAAAATGTTTGTGACATCTGACCGGTGTGTTTGTTTGGTCACCAAGTTTCTCCCACAGTCCCTCGTCGAGATCAACTTTAAATGGCATTGATCGAAAAATGATGCAACATCCGACAGTGAGACCTGGGGCGTATTCCACCAGCAAGCAGCTTGCGTACCACTTTCCAAGTGGCTCGCTTGATTCAAAATGCTCAAGCAAGCATTCCGACAGAACCACTGAACAGCATGGCAGTCTCCAAATGAAACAATGCTACCCTCTAATGTTGTCCAGACCATCGTTTTCAGTTTTACTCGATTATCTTATGACCACAATTTTCCCAAACAAACTTATTGTGATAGCAGCGGCTACAGAGAGTACTATAGGAAGAGGAAAAGAGAGAGAAAGAAATGGGGTCAGAAGCGAGAGCTTATCTATGGACCTGCTTCCTTTGTATTTTGACGTAGGGGTTAGAGAGGTTTTGTATGTTTGTAGATTTTGAAGAATTCGGATGAAAAGTAGAAGTAATGTTTCAATATCGTCCTCTGTGACGGTGGAATTGAAGAAGTACCCACTAATCGTTTTAATCTGACTACCAACCTTTGGTGTATTGTATCTCATTTGTTCTTTAACATCCCTCATATTAGTGTGTGTGCAAGTTGGTTACACAGGAGGGGATAAAGAGGAATAAATGAATGGAGGTGAGCAGTTAGTTGTTCTGGATTTAGGCAGTTTCACGAGAAGGGGGTTGCTGATGGACCACGTGCATCCTGCAGATACCTGGGGGAGAAAAAGCACGGAGAGGGCAGAGGGTGCAAGACCAGAAAGGAGGCAGAAGAAGACAGAGAGACCACCGACCTGATGGTGATGGAGAACTGATAGGCCCATAAACTCAGCACTATCGTGACAGATATTCCAATGATCTTGAAAGCCTTGGTTTCCACTGCCATAAAGCTGAGAAAGATGTGAAACAGGGGCACTGGCCCAGAGGGGGGGAGTAGTACTCCATCAAGCTGCAAATAAAAGCCTTATAGGTGGATAGGGCCTTTGGTGTGCCAAGGAAGGACTTTGCACATTGGAGGATGCCCAGTCGGCATCTGGATTTGGAGACCAACTTTGAAATGTGGCTTGTCCAAGAGAGATCATGGCTGAGAGTGAGACCTAAGTGTTTGAGTGACTGAACCTCTTCCAGAGGGTTGTTGAGAATGTAGATTGTGTTTGACCAGTTTGTGATTTTGTCAAGGTCTAAAGAGAAGGAAGAGGCTGCTGCATGTCGGAAGGATGAGAGATGTCACGGCAGAGTGTGGAGTCATCAGTAAAGAGATAGAGGATTTTCCAGAGTCAGAGAGATCATTGATGAAGATTAGGAACAGGATGGGGCCAAGAACACTGCCTTGAGGTACTCCAACCTTGACAGGGAGAGGGGATTAAAGGGTTCTGGTGAGAGCCACATGTCTGAGGCACATGTAACTGAATTCAACCACCTATTATGTTTGAGGTCTAAAGGTCAATATAAGGCGAATTTTTTAAATCATCAATTTTCATCCAATTGACTTGAAATATGAAGAGGGTTTGCAAATTTGATCATTAAATTCAACCACCAATTCTTTTTTAAGCTCCAATTTGTTTTATGGATTTTGCAATTGTCGTGTTATGCATGATATCTTTCTTGTTACTTGCAAAATCCAAGATTTTTCAAGTATAGTGGTCAGTCGATTTTGTTACCTGGTGAAAAAATTTGAAATGTTTTTTTTTGCCAAGTATGTTGGTCTGTAGCATTTGTCTGTCACACGATTTTTGATCACAGTTTTCAAGGATTCGTTTTGAAAATTTTGTGTGTGTAGGTGACTGACCAAGGACGGCAATGCTAAATTTGGGTGAAGATCTGAATCCAGATCCGGATCTGAGAATCTTAAAGTGATTCTTCACCATTGAGAGATGGGGGCCAAAAACGATGTGTAGCATGTTATCTCTAAAAGTTGTGGACGACTTGCGACAAAACGAGGTGAAAGAGTTGGTTAGGTGACAAGAACAAGCCGATTCGATTTTGGTTCAGCTTCGGAATCAGATCCGACCTATCAGTGGCATACAGAATGTAAACGATTCAGCCTGACCGAGGTATGTTGTCTCCGGAGTGCCGTTCCATTTCGCCAAGTTGTCACTCGAGTGATTTTTAGCTCGCCTGTTCGAAGAACAGAGAGCTATAGCGATACCCCCGGCGTGAGCATCAGCGTGGGCGTGAAAATGTTCAAGTTTTTGGTGCAAGTTATTTTTTCCTTTCTAATGTTTTTATCTACCACACTATTTTTTTATACGCCCGATATATATATATATATATATATATATATATATATATATATATATATATATATATATATATATATATGTCGGGGCGTATTATGTGATACCGGTAGTCCGTCCGTCTGTCTGTCTGTCTGTCTGTCCATCCGTTCCGTTCGCACTCTAACTCCCAAAGTTTTCAACTTTCACGTTTCATATTTGGTACATAGGTACAGACTGTGGAGACGGTGTGTAGCGACATACGTTCGTCATCTAAAGTGGTTGCCATGGCAACCAAGATGCTGTTTTCCATCCGTTCCTGTCCCACTCTAACTCCAAAGTTTTCAACTTTCATATTTGGTACATAGGTACAGTCTGTGGAGACGGTGTGTCGCGACATACGTTCGTCATCTAAAGTGGTTGCCATGGCAACCAGGATGCTGTTTTCCATCCGCTCCTGTCCGCACTCTAACTCCAAAAGTTTTCAACTTTCACATTTCATATTTGGTACATAGGTACAGAATCTGGAGACGGTGTGTCGTGACATAGTTCGTTATCTAAACTGGTTGCCATGGCAACCAGGATGCTGTTTTCCATCCGTTCCTGTCCGCACTCTAACTCCCAAAGTTTTCAACTTTCACGTTTCATATCTGGTACATAGTACAGACTGTGGAGCGGTGTGTCGCGACATATGTTCGTCATCTAAAGTGGTTGCCATGGCAACCAGGATGCTGTTTTCCATGTAGTAGCACAATTCTGTATATACCTTCTTGTTCGGGCGTATATTGTGCTCACTTGCGCTCTTGTACTGATTACAATATACAAATACATATATTGCTCTAAAATTATTTGGATCAGACTTCACTGCAATGCTTTATAAAAAAAAAAAAAATTATTAGACGTCTTTTAAAAACGATAAATGTATAAACAGGCGAGCATTGGGTGGTTTTGACACCAACTCTGGTTCATTGTTCTGTCTGTCTTTATCACCGACAGGTCACAATTCTAAACTGATCATTATGAAACTTTACCAAGTTGTAGAGGTAGTCTCAACAGAGAAGCCTATTGATGTTGAGGTCAAAGGTTATATTGAGGTCAAATTTCTGAAATCGTTATTTTTCATCCGATTGACTTGAAATTTGAACAAGATTTGCATATAGTGTCACTGGATTTGGAAACCCACTTTTTGAGGTCAAAAGGTCAAAGGTTAAACTTCTAAAATCATCAATTTCAGTCTGAAAAACAATCAATTTTCATTCGATTGACCTGAGTTTTGATTAAGGTTGTCAATTTTAATCTTAATGAAATGGACAATTTGATGTATCCATGGCAACCTTTGGAGAGGGGGGTGGATTTTGCACATCTCATGCTCTGCATGTCTTTTTCTTGTTTGTTTGTCTGAATGACAATTGCTTACAAGTTACAATTACAAGTTGATATTCACAAAACTTCACAGAGTGGTAGAGTTGGCCTTAAGCAAGAATTCTATTGATTTTGAGGTCAACATAGGCCAAAGGTCAACAACTTTGTCAAATTTCTAAAATCATCAATTTGCATCCGATTTACTTTTAATTTGAAGAGGATTTCCACATAAGGACAATTAATTTATACACAAATTATTTTTCAGGTTAACTTTGGTCAATAGGTCAACATAGGCCAAAGGTCAACAACTTAGGTGGGACTTCTAAAATCGTCAATTTTCATCTGATTCACTTTAAATTTGAAGGTTTTGCACATTATGTCACTGAATTCAACCCCCCATTATTTTTGAAGTCAAACGAGGCCAAAAAAGTCAGCATCAGCGAAATTTCAACGACCTGAATGATTCTTTTTCTAAAATTGTGAATTTTCATGAGATTGACTTGAAATTTGAACAGGATTTGCATATATGGTCACTGAATTGCACCACCAATTGTTTTTAAGGTCAACCTAGGCCAATTTCTGAAATTGTCAATTTTCATCTGATTCACTTGACATTTGAAGAGGAGATGCATATTTGGTCATTGAATTCAACTACCAATTATTTTTGAGGTCAATTTTGATTTATGGATGTTGGTCTGTAGCGTTTGTCTGTTTCTCACACAATTTTGGCCATAGTTTTCAAGCAATCATTCTGAAATTGTTTGTGTATGTAAATGACTGGCCAAGGACAGCAACGCTTAATTTTGGTGAAGACCCGAATCCGGATCTGAGAATTCTCTCAGCGATTCCTCACCATTGAGATAAGGCCCAAAACGATATATAGCACAATATCGCAAAAGGTTGTGGGTGGATTTGGATGAAACTTGAAGGACACGTTGGGTGTGTGACAAGCACAAATCGATTAGATGTTGGTGAAGATCTGCATCCAGATCCAGCTACTATAATTTTTTAAGTTATTCATCATTGAGAGATAGGACCAAAAACGATCTATAGCACGATATCTCAAAACGTTGTGGACAGATTCAGACAAAACTTGATGGACACGTTGGGTGTGTGACAAGAAATAATTGATTCAGATATTGATGAAGATCCAAATCTGGATCGAGATATGAGAACAGTTTAATTTTTAAGTGATTCTTCACCATTGAGAGATAAAGCTAAAAACGATATTGCATGTTATCTCAAAAGGTTATGGATGGATTCCAATGAAACTTGGTGGACAGGTTGGGAATGCCACGAAGAAGAATTGATTCAATTTTGGTGAAGATCTGATTCCAGATCTGGATACGATAATTATTTAATTTTTAAACTGATTCTTCACCATTGAGGGATGGGGCTAAAAGCGATATTGCATGATATCTCAAAAAGGGTTGGAGATGGATTCGGATGAAACTTGGTGGACATGGGTGTGTGACAAGGACAAATTGATTCCATTTTGGTGAAGATCTGAATCCGGATTAGGATTCGCAAATTTTTCAAGTGATTCTTCACCATTGAGAGATGGGGACTGTCGTGGCAGTTTTGGCCACCTCAAGACAGAAAAACCTTTGTCTGAAATTTCCTACTGAATAAACAGCTTAAATTTAACTAGACTCACGTGAGGAAGCCTAGCCTGGAGCTAGGTGTCTCAGGCAAAAAACTTAACTTCACATTGCATATTACGAATGTGTATATATATATATATATATATATATATAATCCCTCCAGGGTGTGGTTGATACATCAAAATAAATTAACTGAACAAAGAGAGGCCTCTTGGAGAAACAACAGATGGAACTTTGTCAGGTTAAAATCACAAACACAGGATGAAAAATGGTCTGTTATCGGAGCTTGCTCATTGCCCCGGTGAAAGAGTATTTGATTCCTTGTTGCTCATCTGGAAAGAGATAAGGTTTTTACGACTACAGAGGAATGTATGTATTCTACCTCCCTACTAGTTTTCCCAGCATATATTTATTAAATTCTTTCTCAAAGCACTAGCTGAAGCTAATTGGCATTTTACCTCATAAATTCAATTAACAATTCAGTTTCCCACAATTCCCCTGTTTTGTTCATACAAAACAACACCAGGGTTTGTTCTACAAGGACAAACCGACAGAAATTTAAATTTGTCGTCGGCTAGTGGCAGGCCCGTTTCCACCTCGTCACCCAGACTTGCACTCTGTGGTGGGTCAAAACCCAAGCGAGTGGATGCAACCCTCGGGAGCCACCGCCTCCCCGTGCTGTCTCGTTCCACAGAGTTTGGGCGACCGAACATATACATCCAATAGGCAATCGCCCTTTTCAATTATACTAATCAGCTTTTATTTGAGCAAGCTGCTCAAATTAGTTTTCCCCTTCAGTTTTTTTTTAAGAAATCTTTATTTTCCCACATCCCTTCATCACAATCACCCATCTGTTTTTGGTTCTTTACCAACATTTGTTGAATTCTTTCAAAAGGGCTTTCGTCAGTCCCAAGGGCACGAGTGTGTGCACTTTCGTATTTTCCATAAAATCCCACTGACACGGGTCTCAACTCGATTTTATACTAGGTTCTTCATTTTCTGTGTTTTCTGGATCTTCATGGTCACCGTAGTTGCTCAGAGATGGTCGGTCCAGGGAAACTTCATGCACCACCATCGTTGTCACTGTGGCAAATTTTCTCACACACACACCGATAATTATTGCTCTTATGCACGCTATGATGACAACAATAGCGACGAATATCATGAGTCCAATGAGCAATATGTGGAGTATCCAGGTTCCCCATCCACCAAACACTCCCTTTAACCAAGATCCGAACCCTCCTTCCTTAAAATAGTCACGGTACTTTGCAGCTACCTTCCTTACGTGTTGTACCACGTCATAGATATGTACCGTTTGATGCTACTTTAGCATATGTCCCATTTATGCCCTTCCGGTTATCTACCATGTAATTAAGGTGCCATCCGGCTCCGCAATAATCGATTTCCTCAAATGGGATCACCGCTAACGGCAGTCCTGTTTGTGAAGAGTGCGGTAGGGGGGCACATACCCAACACTTCGCCTTATTTTCCTTCGTTGCGTAATTGTGCAACAGCGTCAAAAAGGTGTTTATCCCATCCACTCCTTTCTCATGCAATTGGTCCCGATGTTTACCTTCTTCTGCCCTGCGCACCCTGTCATGACCTATTCCTTGTTTCCCCTGCTCTCGACCTACCAAACATTCTGCTCTCCATGGCATTCCCATAATGCCCTCACTGTCTGTTATCGTCCATATTATCATGATTATACAAATGCTCATCAGAACCACTGCTACATATGTCATGAACCCCTGGTAACGTTCTTCCCGCTTGCGGGTTTCCTTCATTCTCTTTACGACTTCCTGTATGCTCTCTTGCAGTGAGATGCATGAGTCCATGATTGCTTACCTTCTCACTTGACAGCGGTTTGGGGAACCAACAATACCTGGTGGGGTCCGGTCGTATGTGCCCTCAGTGCGTTCTTCCGGTTGAACACCTTGATGTACACCCAGTCACCAGGCTGGATGCTGTGGTGTTTCTCCACAACCGGTCTGGTAGTACTTGTTTGACCTGCGAGTCAAATTCTTTGACAACCTTTGTTAGAGTATCACAGAAGTTGATCATTGTCCTCTCCCCATGTATGTCCATTTGTTTCAGGGTTAATGGGGTGGTTGCTGGCACACCCATCGGTCTCCCCATCAGTATTTCATGTGGGGGACAATCCGCTGTGCTTGCTTGTTTACCGTTGACCGAATTTACATCAGTGCCAGAGGAATAGCCTCTGGCCATTTCAAGCCTGTTTATCACATATTTTATAGACAGTGGAAGTGTTGTTTTATTTGCAAAGCTCTGCAGAGTTCCTTAGTAATATCTGATGTGATGAGCTCCTTCCGGTTGTTCAAACACTTTACCAACAAAATGGTGTTGACCATACACACAGCTTCTACAAAAATTTTCTGCCACAGCTGTATATCCTGGAGCGTGCCATGTTCGTAGCACCTCCTGCATCCCCCGTTTGCTCGTGTGGCCACTTCCACGGGCCAAACGAGCAGACCATGCCAAAAATGCCTTTGGTGCAACTATTTTACTCTTCTTTGAAAACCAGAGCTTTGTTTCCGCATTATAGCAGCAACCTGTTTTCTCCCACTTGGCTTTTTCACTTGCCTCCTGTAGTGCTGCAATGTCGTCAGTAGTCGGCACCCTTTCCTAATTTTTCTCTTTTGAGAGCATGTTTGTTCCTTTACAAAAGAGATCGGGCGGACATGGAGGGATGGTTGTCACCAGTTGTCATGGTTTTCGCATGCCATCCTCACCTGCTGGAATTTGCTTACATACACATGCGCAAATATCCCGAGATGTATCCCACCAAGCCCAGGCAAGCGAGCCATCGCTGGCACACCGATCAACCACAAATTCCTGCCACAATCGACTGCCAAAACCCAAACCAACAACCAAACGCAACCAACCGAGCTGATACTGTTACGAATCTGGAAACCATGCGCACTCAACATTCAGGTCCCAAAGTTAGTTATGCCGGTAAGTGCGTGTGACATAGGTCCCTTTCCTTTTTGTCTAGTGGGAGATTCGAAAACGTGCGTTGTGATGTCTTTAGTTAGGTTATTACATCAGCCATCTAAATCCCATACATCTACCATCCCATCTGCGCGACCCAACCAGCCCATCACGCTCCATCCCCACAGACGAACTCCTCTGGTATGATGATTTTCTTAGGGCAGATCCTGTTACTCTCTGCGCGAGCGAGGCTACGTGGCCACGAGGAATATTCGGGGCTACCGAGCAGGGGCCACGGCTCCGCCTCGGAAGGGTGCGGCCGTAGGCCAATGAGGGACGGACAGCGAGATGATTTTCGCCAAGGCCCCGCCCCATGTGGGAGGAGAGATAGCCCCCGAGCAGTGCCAGAAGAGTGGTGGAAAAACGGGAGTGGTGTGGACGGAAGGTCTGTCGTTGTCAGTGTCGTTGCGCGAAGAGTTCGGTGGACAAGATTCTGTGGACAGGAGTGGAGTGGACGAAAGGAGCCATGGTTGTTGTTTTGTGCTTGTCGGTGGCTGCACGGATAAGGTGGTTTTGTCGGCACGTGGATGGACGGAGTTCGAGTGCCCCGACGATTCGCCACGCGGGTTCCGTCCCGAACCACGAGCTCCCGGACCGTGCCCCGACGACCATTAGCCACCAGGTGCCGCATTTCCGAGCACCGCTTCCCTGCGACGGCAGGTACTCTTTTACTCTGACCTCCAGCTCGTCTCTCCTCACGACTGCGAGGGGAACAATAAAATCCTGGTTTATTTTCTTTTGTGTGTGCGTCTGAGTGTGTTGGGCCCGTCTTTTAAGTAGGAATTTTTAAAGTGTTTTTATTTGCATCATTGTAAATATTCCTTGCGTATATATTCGCTTTAAGTCTCGCTTCTCTTGTCTTTTATTTTCTGTAAATAAAATAATTGTTTAAATGTTCGCAGTTCGTTTTGTCCTTTCTTTGATTGAACCTAGATGGTTCGGACTTGAGAATTAGTGAGGCCGTTTGGGCCGGTAAGTTGTCATTGGGACCGGCGCGGCTTTGGTAACTCCGCTCGGTTACGCCGGATCCGAGTCGGTACCTACCAAAGCGGCCGACAGAGTCGGCCGAGGGTGTGGTTTTCCCCAGTAGTTGGACGACGTGGGTATTTAGGTATATTGAAATTAGGCA
>CM068960.1:65342094-65357349 GCA_035128595.1 Eptatretus atami | reverse complement strand
TGGCAGCTCGTGAGCTCGTGTTTTTTTTTCCTCTTCGTGGTGGAGCTCGTGGTTTTTTTTCCTTCCGTGGTGGCAGCTCGTGAGCTCGTGGTTTTTTTTTTCGTCCTTGGTTTTTCCTGTGGTGGCAGCTCGTGAGCTCGTGTTTTTGTGGTGAGCTTTCTGTGTTCGTGGTGTGGTTTTTTTCGTGTGGGCTGGCTCGACTTCTTCGCGGCACACAGGGACACGGAGGAGGCGCGCTGTGCAGCTCTGGCCGCGCCAAGCCTGCCGCACCCGTGTGGAGAGTGCCGGAGAGAGCTCGCCGGCTTCCGTGAAAGGCCGAGCTCAGCCGCGCTGTTCTAGCTGCCGTGGGGGGACGGACCCGCGACTCGCCCACCATCGCACCACGAGGGTGCAGGTAACTTGCAACGGTCTTTGTGGGATTATTGTTCGGTCTGCCAAGTCCCACGCCATAAAGCCCACGGGCCCCCCGTCTGACCCCCTGTCTATGGGGTGGTCTTTTTCTTGGGGTTTTGCTTTCGAATGAATGTTGGTGGCGCCGTGTCTTGTGAAGTAAAACTGTTAGTGGCTGTACATAAATGCTTAATCGTCGGTTGTAGTGCTTTTACCTTGCTCGTGTCTTGCCCCCCTTCCCCCATTGATTGCATGACTGTATATGTGCATGTAAAAATAAATGTGTTTGTGTGAATGTACCCCGTTCGTTGCGTCCTCCTTTCACCCACATTGAAATGCCATCTTGCATCTCGGAATAAGAATTGGGTTGTTAAATACCCGGTAAATAGAATCGGATCCGGCGAGGTCGGGCGATAATACCCGCTCGGTTATCACTGCAGAACGGAACGAACCGCTTGGGCGGTTCGTGTCCAAGCCGACCTGCGCCGAGGTACGGTCTCCCTGGTAGGCATCCCCGTGCGGGTACTTAGGTATATCGAGATTCGGCGATTGACCCTATCTGCGCGGGTAAGAAATTGGCTAGGCCGTGGTGGGGTTGAAGACCCACCCGTGACAGGGTTCCGGCGTTGCTCCGGAAGGGTCACGACTGAATTGTCCGTCCGGTGGCGAGCGGCTACTATATAGTGAGAGCGGCCGTTCGCACGCCGGCGGGCGCGAATTCGTAACAATATGTAGTATATAACTGTAGTGTCTCCAATCATGGTGGGCATACGATTTTTTTGAAAATCAAAAGTGGGGCGTGGGACAAAAAAAGGTTGAGAAACACTGTGATAGACTGTTCTAAAAGTCTAAAATACATCAGTCAATAAAAGAACATTAGTTTTAAGATACAAATTGGATATTCCCCAAGGTTCTTTACTTTAAACTTCTTCCAAACAATTTTGTGCATGTATATACAGTAATCTTTATCAGTTATATAGCTTTTATTTAACTCATTAGAGAAGACAACTTCGAGGGAAGTTGGTGTTCTTTAAACCTCTCAAATGAGTCCTTCCGATACAAATCTCCAAGTCGACGCTTTCCCCACCTCTTCAATTGATGTCACAGCGGGAATGGTTTGTAATCTGAAGTTCCTTAGAGGCAATCCATAAAGTGAGATGAACCATTTCTTTCCATCGCTGAGTCGAAGCTGGGAGAAAAATAATATTTAATTAACTTTAGGTGCAATGGCAAACCGACCAGTAATAACCAATTAATTACACATAGATATACTTATATGCAAGTCACTCACCTACCTGTCATAGGCTCTGGGGGAGGGAATCTTTAACCGCAGTGCAAACTGAAGACCTGTTTGAATGTCTTTCCTCAAGCTAGAATACACACGATTTGCTTTTACGAACAGAATTCTTACCAAAGCCATGATGACTATATTAATGGCAATATTAATATTCATCATTTAATAGTCCCCCACCACATGATAGTTTGAATATTACGAATGAGCAAATTCAACCCGTCGCTTCACTGATGGGGGCAATCATGGGGAGGGGGGAGAGAGAGAGAGAGGGCACGTGTAGGGTGAGAGAGAGGGAGGAGAGGCAGAGAGGATGAAGAAGGGAGCAAGGAGGGGAGGAGAGTAGAATGGGGGGGGGGAGGTGGGGAGAGCAACACCTCACTAAATGTTGCTATTCACTGTGGGAGGGAGGGTGCATGAGAGAGAGAAGAGGAGAGAGAGAGAGAGAGAGAGAGAGAGAGGAGAGAGAGAGAGAGAGAGAGAGAGAGACAGGGAGTGCTGATTTTATTAGCAGGGTGGAAAAAAGAAGGGGACAGAAGAATGAGAGAGAAGGGTGAGGGGGGGGGAGGAGAAAAAAATACGGGTGAGGGGTGGAGGTGGGGTTAGCAAAGAGAATGATATGTGACGCTTAATGACAGAACACAGAAAAAAAAAACTCATGTCCGAACAGCTGTACACACAACAACACAACAGAGTTTGTAAAGTAATCCGCTGGCACATCTGCAAAAACTTTGATATTCCAGTTCCAGAAAAATTTATGGGAAAATGAATCAAAAGCAATCACTGAAAACATTGAAGTAACCGCTCCCGTATGACCTAATGATCCCATCGGGCATGAACATCGAAACAAAGCATTGCGACCAGATATCGTACTTGGGTACAAAAAAAAAAGAGAGGCATTGCTAATTGAGATGTTGATACCAGTGATTTTGGACTACGATGCAAGAAATCCAGAAAATGACCAAACGCCAAGCTCTCACAGCTGAAGTGAAAATTTCTGGAAAGCTGAAGAATGCCAAAGTTGTATCAGTGACGACGAGGAACGTCATGGAATGAACGAAAAAACCTCACAGAGATATTAAAACCATCCCTGGAAATATCACGACAAGCAAATTACAGTTGGAAGCTGTCTGGGGCTCAGTAACGATCCTGAAGAGAGCCCTCGGCACAAAACTGAGAACAGAAAACTTCAACAGCTTGGTCCGTGAATCGTGACCCCTTACCGAAATGAAGATGGATACTTTGAGCCTGCCAAAGGAGGACTCAATTCCACATTCTGAAACCCCAATATGTAGATACCAATCAATGACACACACACCACACACACACACACACACACACACACACACACACACACAACTTTGAGATCTGGCAGGCGTCTGTTTCACCTCCTAAAACCCACCACATGTGGAGAAAGCAGGCAACAACAGCATCTTTTACACACATACTCACAAGTTACAGGCTCAAAAACAGTTTTTGCATCATTTTTGAAACTCAGTAATGTGCTACAAGAGTTACGATTGAAATTGTATACTGTCCCCCACTTACAAATCGTTCTTATAAAGCACTGCCCTCCACGTCCCCTTTATTCCCGTTCTTCATAGCAAAAGAGCAAATTGTTATATCGTCATTACATATTTCTTCAGTGGAATATTTTAACTCTTATGCCATTAGTAACTACCAGAAAGCACATCAAAATGATATGCGGAAATATGTGACCATGAGTAGGTCACGACCAGTCATGGTCACTTGTCCAACTCACAATACCACGAGATATGCGGAAAAGATATGTGACCATGAGCAGGTCATGGTCGCCTATGCAACTCACAAACCAACAAGATGTGCGGAAAATGTGACAAATAAACGACATGAAACCAATGATTCTTTTTGACGGATATATACTGTTAAACTTAAAGAATGACCTTGGACAAAGTACTTTTAATGACATGGATTTAAGCCCTGCTTGAGAGAATGCCAATCCCCTCCCCACTTCAAGCCTGCAAACCCCTTCCCATCCATCATGGTCATCAGTCTATCTCACAAGATATGCAGAAAAGATATGTGACAATAAATAACCTGAAACCAATTATCTTCTTCCTGATGCATATATATATATATATATATATATATATATATATATATATATATATATATATATATATATATATATATATATATATGCACATCATTAAAATAAATAATGACATAAAACAAATTTCAAATGATGCATTTAATCTCTGCTTGAGAGAATGCCACATAAGTTAACAGACTGCTGTTTCCATGGCTGAAGCCGATCTTCACAGGGCCATAACACCGATCGTTCCAAATCACTTTCAACTGTCGCTTTGATAGTCTTACAATGAAGGAAACAAATCTAGGGAGTGCATAGCGATTGGTGAATATGACGGCCCGAGGCATCTTGCCTTCACAATTGCAGTGAGCACCAATATGGTGGCTGTGATATTAATACGTGATTATGAGTAGTCTAATTGTGTTAATAAATTATCGTAAATGAATTATATTATTGTGAAGCATCTTAAAATATGCATTGAAGTTACAATTGTGGGTGTAGTCAGGGCAGTTGTCCAACCAATCGGTGGGAAGGATTGTAACAGACACACACGAACAAGCGTATTATTATTAATAAGATAGCAATCTTAATCATATGTGTTGACACTTCGTTTTTCCCTGGGGGTGCACAACCTTCACAATAAGTTTGAACTTTTGACACACATTATTACATAAACTTTACCCCACTCGATCACACATCTAAAACCCAGGGTACAGTGTTACCTCCGAGATAACCCTGGTCCTGGGCAGGGTAAAAGTACAGGGTATAGGCCCAAAAAGATCCCCCCCCCCAGGGGAAGAAGTGTGTCGCATTGAAAGCTCCAAATTTGTAGAGGTAGCGGTGGGGTAGAATCAGATTTACCTCCGAGATACCTACGAGATTTTTCAGTGTGAAAGGGGTTATAGGAACTTGGAGGAAATGCAGGTTGAGGGCTACTTGGATATTGGCAAGATTATATAGGTTTTGTGGGCTTAATAGCCTCCTGGGTTGAAGTTCCTTGTTACAACATGATGATGATGACAATGAAAACGACATAAAAACAGTTTTTTTCACTATTTTAATTTTTCATAGTAAGTTGCTGTAACGTCACAAAAAGATGCCGAAGAAAATCGCCACTGATACCTTCTAATAAAAGCTGGGGCATGACCTAACATTGAGGATGGCAGGAATTTGTAATATGTTACTCCCCGACGTCCACCAGCTAATGACGACAAAAGTATTTTCACCTAATCTCCATCCGAGAGACACTGGATTTTTTTGATGCAAAGCTTCGCTGAGAAGCTCCAATGTGACAATTTATAGTCACGGGGAGAATCAAAACTCACATTAGACAGCTCAAACGTAAATGTGCTGCCTCTGCAGCCACGCATGAGGTTCTTTTTTTACAGTAAGAGAATAAAAAATTAAATGGAGGAAAAGCAACTGTGATGATTCACACCTAATATCATTTTCCTTTCTCATTCATCCAATGCATCATCTTAGCTCCTCTTCACACTGTTCTCACAAGCTAATTTCAATGCATGTTTATTGTCACCACATTGTGCATTACATCTGCAAGGACTCTGACCTGACTTGGATAAATTCCTGCTTCCATCACAATTGCTGGGGTTGGGGTACATAAATTTTTGTCATGCTTTGGTATTTTCAAGGAAAGAATTCAAAGAGTAGATAAAAGAGATCTGTGTCAGCACAATGTTTTAACAAGTTCCACAATGTGATTGAAATCAATAAATATATGAGTGAAGCAAAATTAATAAAAAGTCTCTGACCTTAGTCTCCAATTTTCTTCTCCATTTGCAAAATAGTTACTGAGGAATTGAGTGAAAAAATGGAACAAAATCTGGTTTTAGATTTCCATCACCTTGAAGCCTTTTCCATGTTGAGTTGTTGTGCTTCATGATGAATATTAAACGTGTACAGCACACACACGCGATATCCGAATTCCTTCACTTCACGGCAGAGCCACATCGAGGAGAGCGAAGCGATTCCCCGACATCGATGCATCCGATGCACGCTCGTGCACATAAGCTGGCAAACCAAGGGACGATCAGATTGTTGTCGATCGTGACTGTGCGGACAAAGCTGACCACCTGCCTCCGCCACCCAGAACCAAGCTCCATGAGGGGACATATAACTGCCTTGGATGTCCGCTCATCTCCCTTTCCAACACATTGTTCAGGTATGAGTTACAAGTTTTTCCATGCACTCCAATATATTATATCAGCAGAAGAGACGAAAAAGAAAGCGCTCTAGCTTTGAATGAAGACCAAGGCGAGGCATGGTAGGGCAAATTAGAATCAAGACTAGAGGATGCGAAGAGATTGGAAGGAGGTCTTGAATCCCCTCCAGTTCAAGGGGACTGTTCGCTCACGAAAAGAGTTCCCGTACATCATGATAGTCTTCATCTCGGTACGGCTTGTGGTGTACCCCGAGGGAAGTTGGACATTCGCTCTGCTGGACATGATGCTCTCCACCCACACAATAACATCTATTTTTGGTCTTGGGAGGTTTATAAAGCCCTTCCTCAAACGGAATGTCAGGAACGGATGCCCTCTTCATATGTGTCCAAAGCAAAAACAAAGTTGAAACACATTATCTGATGTTACTGTTGAACGTTAGACTCTTACCTGTGTCCTTCAAACCTTGCCCAGAACTCATGAAAGTTTTACATGATCCGAATGATTGGCCCCTTCCATTTCATAATCGCTTTGTTTGTTTTTTCCTTTATCCCTCTATCAGGCAATATTGCAATATAATTGAACTTTTCTGCAAAGCAATTTGTACTGATTGACCAGTGTTCAACTTCAAAAAAAACTTTTTTTAATGAAATGATGTCAAGTTGTCCAACAGTCCTTCATTTTCTATTTGTGCATTATTATAAAGAACGAGTTACTGAAACAGTAATCCTAATAAAGCGGTGAGTCATTGCACACACATCTTTCCCCAGATAATTACCCCAACATGGCACGAAGCAAAGAGCAGGGTTAAGCAATTGGTTAACTTTCTGTCTGCCATTCTGTCTCTCCACAAGTTCAGCCTATGATCGAGGAACAACATAATTTTAATTGAATGTTATACACGGTGGTCCAAAGGTCCTGCACCATAGGTTTCCACAAATAAAATTAATTAGTTTATGGGTTAATAATCCTTTTTTTTTGCCACTTTCAGTGACAAATGATAATACATCAACTTATGGATAATGTGTAATTAAAGGAAATTTTCAAAATGGACTCCTTGCATTTCTCCCACAATCAGAAATTATGCTGCTCCCTCCTGACTGAGGCCCTGAACATGTTTGAGAACAAATTCCAGTTTTTCTTGGAGTGTACACTGCAACAGCTTCTGGTTCCGTCATTTGTGAAATATAATACCTTGAAGGAATCCTGTCGTCACAGCATAAAACTCGAAGGACACCCAGTGGAGCGCACACACCTCCACCGCACAATGCCTGATCCAAATAACATATCAGGCCCAATACATTATTGAAACATCAGGCTCATCTTCAATAGTGAAGAATCACTTTAAAAATTAAATAATTCTCGTATCTGGATTCAGATCTTCACCAAAATCGATCAATTTGTCCGTGTCCACACCCCAACCTGTCCACCAAGTTTCGTATGAATCCGTCTGTAACTTTTTGAGATGTCGTGCTATATATCAGTTTAATGGTCTCTCAATTATCAGATCCCTGTCTGTCTCTCAATTAAGCCCTGTCTCTCAATGGTGAAGAATCACTTAAAAAATTATCAGATCCGGATCTGATTCATATCTTCACCAAAATTGAATCACTTCTTCCTTGTAACACACCAAACGTTTTCCTCAAAGTTTCATCCGAATCCGTCCACAACTTTTTGAGATATTCTGTACAAAAAAAAAGAAAGCGTCATGCAGCGCACTATATTGCAGAATCCACCCCCTCTCCAAAGGATGCCATGGATACGTCACATTGTCTCATTTCATGAAGATTAAAATTGACAATGTTAATCAAAGCTCAGGTCAATCGGATGAAATTGATCATTTTTCAGATTGAAATTGATGATTTTAGAAGTTTGACCTTGAGTTGAACCTTTGACCTCAAAAAATAGTGGTTTGTTCCAAAGTAATTGATGCACTATGCAATTGCTGCTTAATTTTCAGCTAATCAATGAAAATTGACGATTTTTTTCATATTGAAATTTGATGATTTCAGAAGTTTGACCTTGAGTTGTGACCTTTTTAACTTGATATCTCAAAATAGTTGGTTTCCAAATCATTGAGGTAATTTGCAAATCCTGTTCAAATTTCAAGTCAAATGGATGAAAAAAAAATCACACCAGGCGCAACGTGGTTGGATTACTGGTGCAGGTGAAAAGATTCCTAATAACACAAAACCTGACGGTTGAAGATGGGCCCTCTGGGGTTGAGGCAAATTACCATCCTTCTTACGAGCGGCAAATTCACCTGTAAATTTATTGGGACGTGATTTGCTTTGTCGCTTGGGATGCACGGTAAAGTGCTCGGAAAGCGGAGTGTATTTGAATATTCCCAGTGAACAAAGAAACCATTAATCAAAACCCTAGAAATGGTATCACGGTTGATTGGACCTGTAGTGTACTGGTGGCAAGTGTGGAAGGAAATGTCGGAGAGATAAAACTGAGCAGAATTTGGCAGAGTTAAAAACAATTCCCGATATAAAAACGTTGGTTGGAAGCCTCACGATGAAAAATATGGGGGAAAAATATGCAAGAGTGGATTGAACCCTACACTGTGCCAACATACTATGACGTTTTGGGAGATAAAATCAGATAAAAAAAAAAACAGCTTGAGCATAACAAAAGGTGGGTTGTATTGTTGTGGGCTGGGGTTAGTAGCGATGAACGACACCAAAGGTGGAGCAATGGAGTCGTCTCCCCCACCGAACCACCACGGAATTTAAGTCGTGCCTCTCGGATAAAGTCCGAGAGTTTCACGGGTCCCTTAGCGGACCGTAGTCGCCAGTGTTTCGACAGGGTGGGGTAGGGTTAATTGCCTAATTTCAATATACCTAAATACCCACGTCGTCAACTACTGGGGAAAACCACACCCGTCGCCGACTCCTGTCGGCCGCTTTGGTAGGTACCGACTCGGATCCGGCGTAACGAGCGAGTTATTCCCAAAGCCGGCGCCGGTCCCAATGACAACTTACCCGGCCCAAACGGCCTCACTAATTCTCAAGTCCGAACCATGCTAGGTCAATCAAAGAAAGGACAGAAAACGACTGGAACATTTAAACAATTATTTTATTTACAAGAAAATAAAAAGAGAGAAGCGAGACTTAAAGCGAATATATACGCAAGGAATATTTACAATGATGCAAATAAAAACACTTTAAAATTCCCTACTTAAAAGACGGCCCCCAACACACTCAGAGCACACACAAAAGAAAATAAACCAGGATTTTATTGTTCCCTCGCAGTCGTGAGGAGAGACGAGCTGGAGGTCAGAGTAAAAGAAGTACCTGCCCGTCGCAGGAAAGCGTGCTCGGAAATGCGGCACCTGGTGGCTAATGGTCGTCGGGGCACGGTCCGGGAGCTCGTGGTTCCGGGACGGAACCCGCGTGGGCGAATCGTCGGGGCACTCGAACTCCCGATCCATCCACGGAGTGCCGACAAAACCACCTTCTCCGTGCAGCCACCGACAAGCGCAAAACAACAACCATGGCTCCTTTCGTCCACTCCACTCCTGTCCACAGAACTCTTCGCGCCAACGACACTGACAACGACACACAGACCTTCCGTCCACACCACTCCGGTTTTTTTCCACCACTCTTCTGGCACTGCTCGGGGGCTATCTCTCCTCCCACAGGGGCGGGGCCTTGGCGAAAATCATTCTCGCTGTCCGTCCCTCATTGGCCTACGGCCGCACCCTTCCGAGGCGGAGCCGTGGCCCCTGCTCGGTAGCCCCGAATATTTCCTCGTGGCCACGTAGCCTCGCTCGCGCAGGAGAGTAACAGGATCTGCCCTAAGAAAATTTCATCATACCAGAGGAGTTCGTCTGTGGGGATGGAGCGTGATGGGCTGGTTTTGGGTCGCGCAGATGGGATGGTAGATGTATGGGTTTAGATGGCTGATGTAATAACCTAACTAAAGACATCACAACGCACGTTTTCGAATCTCCCACTAGACAAAAAAGGAAAGGGACCTATGTCACACGCACTTACCGGCAATAACTAACTTTGGGACCTGAATGTTGGTGCGCCTGGATTTCCAAGATTCGTAACAGTATCAGCTCGGTTGGTTGCGTTTGGTTGTTGGTTTGGGTTTTGGCAGTCGATTGTGGCAGGAATTTGTGGTTGATCGGTGTGCCAGCGATGGCTCGCTTGCCTGGGCTTGGTGGGATTACATCTCGGGATATTTGGCGCATGTGTATGTAAGCAAATTCCAGCAGGTGAGGATGGCATGCGAAAAACCATGACAACTGGTGACACCATCCCTCCAGTCCGCCGGATCTCTTTTGTAAGGAACAAACATGCTCTCAAAAGAAAAATTAGGAAAGGGTGCCGACTACTGACGACATTGCAGCACTACAGGAGGCAAGTGAAAAAGCCAAGTGGGAGAAACAGGTTGCTGCTATAATTGCGAAAACAAAGCTCTGGTTTTCAAAGAAGAGTAAAATAGTTGCACCAAAAAGGCATTTTTGGGGCATGGTCTGCTCGTTTGGCCCGTGGAAGTGGCCACACGAGCAAACGGGGGATGCAGGAGGTGCTACGAAACATGGCACGCTCCAGGATATACAGCTGTGGCAGAAAATTTTTTGTAAGAACCTGTGGTGTATGGTCAACACCATTTTGTTGGTAAAGTGTTTGAACAACCGGAAGGAGCTCATACCATCAGATATTACTAAGGAACTCTGCAGAGCTTTGCAAATAAAACAACACTTCCACTGTCTATAAAATTGTGATAAACAGGCTTGAAAATGGCCAGGGCTATTCCTCTGGCACTGATGTAAATTCGTCAACGGTAACAAGCAAGCACAGGCGGATTGTCCCACAGATGAAATACTGATGGGGAGACCGATGGGTGTGCCAGCAACCACCCCATTCCCCTGAAACAAATGGACATACATGGGGAGAGGAAACAATGATCAACTTCTGTGATACTCTAACCAAAGGTTGTCAAAGAATTTGACTCGCAGGTCAAACAAGTACTACCAGACGTGTTGTGGAGAAACACCACAGCATCCAGCCTGGTGACTGGGGTGTACATCAAGGTGTTCAACCGGAAGAACGCACTGAGGGCACATACGACCGGACCCCACCAGTATTGTTGGTTCCCCAAACCGCTGTCAAGTGAGAAGGTAAGCAATCATGGACTCATGCATCTCACTGCAAAGAGGCATAAAGGAAATCCGTAAAGGAGAATGAAGGAAACCCGCAAAGCGGGAAGAACGTTACGGGGGTTATGACATATGTAGCAGTGGTTCTGATGAGCATTTGTATAATCATGATAATAGGGACGATAACAGACAGTGAGGGCATTAATGGGAATGCCATGGAGAGCAGAATGTTTTGTGGTAGGTCGAGGAGCGGGGAAACAAGGAATGGGTCGTGACAGGGTGCGCAGGGCAGAAGAAGGTAACATCGGGAAACCAATTGCATGAGAAAGGAGTGGAGGGATAAACACCTTTTTTGACGCTGCTGTTGCCACAATTACGCAACGAAGGAAAATAAATAGGCGAAGTGTTGGTATGTGCCCCCCTACCGCACTTCTTCACAAACCAGGACTGGCCGTTAGCGCGTGATCCCATTTGAAAGGAATTCGATTAATTGTCGGACCGGATGGGCACCATTTAATTAACATGGTAAGAATAACCGGACAAGGGCATAAATGGGACATAAAATGCTAAAGTAGCATCAAAGGTACATATCTATGAGTGGTACAACACGTAGGAAGGTAGCTTTGCAAAGTACCGTGAATAATTTTAAAAGGAAGGAGGGTTCGGATCTTGGTTAAAGGGAGTGTTTTGGTGGATGGGGAACTGGATACTTCACATTGGACTCAAATGATATTCGTCGCGCTATTGTTGCATCATAGCGTGCATCAAGAGCAATAGATTATCGTGTGTGTGTGAGAAAATTTGCCACCAGTGACAACGATGGGTGGTGCATGAAAGTTTTCCCCTGGGACGCCATCTCTGAGCAATACGGTGACCATGAAGACCCAGAAAACACCAGAAATGAAGAAACCTAGTATAAAAATCGAGTTGAGACCCGGTGTCAGTGGGATTTTTTTATGGAAAAATCGAAAAGTGCACACACTCGTGCCTCTTTGGGACTGACGAAAGGCCCTTTTGAAAGAATTCAAACAAATGGTGGTAAAGAACGCCAAAAAAAGATGGGTTGGGAATTTGTGAATGAAGGGATGTGGGGAAAATAAAGTTTCTAAAAAAAAAACTGAAGGGGAAAAACTAAAATTTGAGCAGGGCTTTGCTCAAATATAAAAGACTAATTATATATTGAAAAGGGCGTATTGCCTATGGGATGTAATATGTTTTGGTGCCCAACATCTGTGGAACGAGACAGGCACGGGGAGGCGTGGGCTTCCCGAGGGTTGCATCCACTCGGGCTTGGTTTTGCCACCACCACAAGAGTGCAAGTCTGGGTGACGAGGGTGGAACGGGCCTGCCATAGCCGACGACAAAATTTTAAAAAAATTTCTGTCGGTTTGCCTTGTAAGAAACAAACCCTGGTGTTGTTTTGTATGAACAAAACAGGGGAATGTGTGGGGAAACTGAATGTTTTAATTGAATTTTATGAGGTAAAATGCCATTAAGCTTCAAAGTAGTTGCTTTGAGAAGAATTTAATAAATATATTGCTGGGAAAACTAGTAGGGAGGTAGAATAACAATACATTCCTCTCGTAGTCGTAAAAACCTTATCCTTTCCAGATGAGCCAACAAGGAAATTCAAATAACACTCTTTCACGCGGGCAATGAGCAAGCCTCCGATAAAGACATTTTCATTCCTGGGTTTTGTGATTTTAAACTCTGACAAAGTTCCATCCTTTTGTTTCCCAAGAGGCCCTCTTTGTTAGTTAATTTTTATTTGGATGTATTCAACACACACCCGTGGAGGGATTATATATACTATATATATATACTATATATACACATTCGTAAATGCCAATGTGAAGTTAAGTTTTTTTTGCTGAACACGCTTAGCTCCAGGCTAGGCTTCCTCACGTGGAGTCTGAGTTAAATTTAAAGCTGTTTATTTCAGTAAGGAAATTTCAGAACAAAGTTTTATTTTTTCTGTCCTGGAGGTGGCCAAAAAAACGCCACGACAGTCCCATCTCTCGAATGGTGAGAATCCATTGAAAAATTTGCGAATCCTAATCGGATCCCAGAATCTTCACAAAATGGAAAATCAATTTTGTCCTTGGTACACACCAATGTCCACGCAAGTTTCATTCGAATCCATCTCCAAACCCTTTTTGAGATATCATGCAATATCGCTTTTTTAGCTCCCCATCCTCATGGTGAAGAATCAGTTTATAAAAATTAAAATAATTATCGTATTCCAGATCTGGAAATAATCTTCACCAAATTGAATCAATTCTTCCTTCGTGCATTCCCAAACCTGTTCACCAAGTTTCCATTGGAATCCATCATAACCTTTTGAGTAACATTGCAATAAAAATCGTTTTTTTAGCTTTATTCTCCTCAATGGTGAAGAATCACTCTAAAAAAAATTAAATAATCTGTTCTTCATATCTCGATCCCAGATTTGGATTCTTCATCCAATTCTGAATCAAATTATTTTCTTGTCACACACCCAACGTGTCATCAAGTTTTGTCTGAATCTGTCCACAACGCTTTTTTTGAGATATCGTTGCTAATAGATCGTTTTTGGTCTATCTCTCAATGATGAATACCACTTAAAAAATTAAAGTAGCTGGATTTCTGAACTGGATGCAGATCTTCCACCAACATCCTAATCGATTTGTTGCCTTGTTTCACACCACCCAACGTGTCCTTCAAGTTTCATCCAAAATCCACCCACAACCTTTTTGCGATATTGGGTGCTATAAATAATATCGTTTTGGGCCTTATTCTCAATGGTGAGGAATCGGCGAGAAGAATCCTCAGATCCCGGATTTCGGGTCTTCACCAAAATTAAATAAAAGCGTTGTGTTCCTTGCCAGTCATATTACATTACACAAACAATTTTTTCAGAATGAAAATGCTTTTGAAAACTAATGGGGGCCAAAATTTGGGGGGTGTTGAGAAACAGACAAACAGGCTTACAGGACCCAACATCATAAATCAAAGATTGACCTCAAAATAATTGGTAGTTGAAATTCCAACATGACCAAAATATGCATCTCCCTTCCAAATGTCAAGTGAATCAGATGAAAAATTGACAATTTCAGAAATTGCCTAGGTTGAACGCTTTAAACAATTGGTGGTGCAAATTCAGGCTGACCATATAATGCAAATCCCTGTTCAAATTTTCAAAGTCAAGTCTCCATGAAATCCAATTTTAAAGAAAAAAGAAAATCATCTTCAGGTTTCGTTGAAAATTCCGCTGGACTGCTGGAACTTTTTTTGTTCCTCGTTTGAACCTTCAAAAATAAATGGGGGTTGAATTCAAGGTGACATATAATGTGGCAAAAACCCCTTCAAAAATTTAAATAAAGTGAATCAGATGTAAAATTTGACCGATTTTAAGAAGTCCCAACCTAATTGTTGAACCCTTTGCGCCTATGTTGCGGCTATTGACCAAAAGTTAAACCTGGAAAAATAATTTTTTTGTGATAAATTAAAAAATTGTCCTTATGTGGAATCCCTCTTCAAAAATTAAAAGTAAAATCGGATGAAAATTGTGATTTTAAGAAATTTTTGAACAAAGTTGTTTGACCTTTGGCCACTGTATGACCTCAAAAGTCAAAATTCTCAACTCCAAATAGAATTCTTGCCTTAAAAGGGCCAACTCTCTACCACCTTGTGAAAGTTTTTTTGTGAATATCAACTTTGTAATTGTAAACTTGTTAAGCAATTGGTCATTCAGACCCAAACAAACAAGAAAAAGACAATGCAGAGCATGAGATGTGCAAAAATCCACTCCCACACCCCCTCTCCAAAGGTTTTGCCATGGATACATTCAAAAAATTGGTTCCATTTCAATTAAGAATTAAAATTGGACAACCTTAATCAAAAACCTCAGGTCAATCCACGAAGGAAAAAAACCACGAGCTGTCACCACGAAGGAAAAAACCACGAGCTCACGAGCTGCCACCACGAAGGAAAAAAACCACGAGCTGCTGGACCTGGCGTCCTGCACGCCCTTATATCGCTCACGCCACGCCCCTCCGCTCTCGCCCCGCCCTCCTTCCAGAACCTTCCAGAAAAAGGGGCGTGCCCTCTCGCCCCCCTCCCCACGCGCCTCGCGGGGGGCCGAGAGAATCAGAATAGGCTCAGGTCCAGGGAGAATCAGGCGGGAAAATCTGCGCGCCATCGGAACTCCTCTGGTTTCCTTCGCTTCGTC
>CM068960.1:65321790-65331831 GCA_035128595.1 Eptatretus atami | reverse complement strand
GGGCCTGACTGTGCCACTGATGCTGGGCCCCTGCACCAATACACTGGTACTCATTTTGCCGACCTCGGAAAGATAACAGGTTGAGTCAACCCCACCTGCTGTTAATTCTGTGGCCAACGGGGCTCAAACTCAGGACCGTAGGATCCGAAGCCAGCCACCCGAACCACGAAGCCAACAGCAGGCTTTCTCAATGGTGAATAATGACTTTTAAAAAACTTAGAAAAACTCTCATTTTCTTGGGAAACGTTTTACCAGGAACAAACACGAGCCTGGGCTTCATTTGTTTGAAAGATTTTCTCCCATTTCTAATCTTTATCATATGCAGGAATTATCATCCAACAATTGCAACTAGACGAAAAATATAAGCAAAAATGTTTGGCCTCATCGCCACACACACACACACCAAAACCAAATTGGCACTGACATGACCCGGTTTGACCCACAAAATCTCCAGTGCCGTGACTCCACAGTTGTAATGGTCCGTGATGTCGTATCAAAAAGAATCACCTATGCAAACTACGATCAAATCGCCTGAAATGCGAGACAAAGAAAACATGCTCTGCCCCGAACCAGAAACACATCGCACGAAACCAAATCAAGATCAGTTAAAAGTTATCAAGTTTGGGCATCCTAGAGACCTTGGACTGGCAGCGATAAACCATGCTACACTCGCCCCAGCCAAACCGATGGTCCCGATTTTCATTTGAGAATACCCTTCATATACTCCAACACCTCAAAAATAAAATGGGATCCATGAGGGCCAAGTGTGATGAGGTTTAATGATTTCGGGTCCACATATTACTACTAATTCTTGTTTCGACAATAGGCAATAGTGCCGCCTGCATTCGCTCCAATGACGTCACCGTGCGGCAGGCACTTATGTCCAAATTGACAATCATCATCATCGGACCGAATTATACGACCGCCTACTCACGTCTCCTTTCCCCACGCGACGCTGGCTGCAGCTGATGGCGCAAAGGCGGTGGGTATCTCTATGCCTTGCAACGACTCTAACTCAATTTGCGCAAATATATTAGCAGTTATAGGTGTACACTTCAACAATCTTCAAAGATTGAAGACAGCGTTCTTTCTGCTGTAAACAATATCCCGACCGAATCATGGGCGAAAATCTCGAAAAAAGACGAATGCAGAGAGAGAAATGAATCAGAAAGTCGATATACGATCTGCCCACAAAATAATAGCGTGACAAACTATTTGCAGTAAGCAGCAGTGCCGAACGCACCTAGGTGACGAAAGCAGAAAAGGAAGTCCCAAAAGTAGCCACACCTGTGCGACCGGCATGACGTCACAGGGTCCCGCCGATTTCTGCACGAGGCCATCAAAATCAATGACATGCAAGTTCTGTAGCCGAATCATTACATTCAACAACTAATTCCGAATGCCCCGGGATCAGTCGTCAAATTCGGTGACGACTGCATAAGACAAACACCGCTAGAAATCCACATGTCGTGTTTCACATTTAAACTGAACAATGATGAAATCCTGCTCAGAAAGATGCTTGAAAAAGATAGCAAACGAACAACAACTTCGCATTGAAGTATACTGTAATCGAGAAGTGAGAATAGTCAGTTGAGGTTGAGCCAAAATTCCCACATTTTGTAAAAAAGTGAAAAAAGAGACGAGCACAACAGAGAAACAACCATCGTGTCGCAGCATAATCTGCGAGCAGTGCCAGGTAAGAAAAGCAGAGACTTCGCTTGGCAACCAGGGACACAAAGCTCCAATGCAACGAATTCATCTTACAATCACAGTTCAGGAATAACATAGAGAGCATAAAAACTCATGAGAACGCAGGTCAGAAGAAACATCATCTCGAAAACAAGATTGAGCGTTATGGAAGGCGACTGTAGAGGAAGTTCTATTGACCAAGCGACGTCAAGACTCAAGGATTCCTAAAACCTTAATACGCTCATGATCACTAAATAAATGCTCGATCGAGATGATGAGTTATCGAAAGCCCCACGACAACGGAAGGGGCGAAAGAACCGCAGGTCGTTCCTGCGACAAAGCGAAGTAAAAAAAAGAGACGGTCATGGAAATCCGCGAGAAGGAACATCTCACCAAGTATATGCAATAGTGAACTCAAGAAGATCTCGTGGTATGATCAAATCAATCACTCGCGAGAAAACACACCACAAAATATCCCTACGTCAGCAGCATGCGCAAAAAATGTGATCAAAACAGAACACCGAAACATAAGTAAGACGGTTGTTCTTCGAGCATGTTCATCACTGTTCAAGAACAGTACAAAATACAACTAATCAATCGAGCCAGCTACAGCTCTATTAGGGTAACTAAAGACCGACAGGATGAAGCTAAACTTTGAAAGCTATGTATAGTGACTGCATCGAGTGAGAACAGAGTCCAACAGAATGAATCGACTTGACTCGTGCATAGGTAAGGAGTTCTAGTGCTATACATCCAAAAATTAAGAGAAAAAATCGACAAACTGGGCATGAGCACATCGATATACATGCCATGTCCTCGCGACATGATGACAAACTAGGGTATTGTACAATAAAGATATAAATAGAACGCCACAAACGTGCTGTATGTGACGAAAGAGTAACCACCAACATAACGACCCTAGAGTAGGCTTTCTTACGATCTTACTCGAGACACATTGTTAAATCCCATCGGCCAGGAAGTAGACTCTTAGCAAAGCTCGCCGCACTCGATAATAATGTCTCACGAAATGTAAAAAAAAGAGAACAAGAGAACATGTGGCAGGGACGTCGAAACAGGTCACAAAAAGAAGATGAGAATCTAGTGCGAAAAACAACAGACAAAATTTGTCTGAAAGTGCTGTTACACCTAAAACACGCCAGGAAACAATCTCAAACCGTTTCATAATCAAAGATCAAAGCAATCACAACTGAAACTGTCACTGAATAGGTCTGAGATCTTCGTGAAGATCATCACCAAGGGATTCCCACGCGCCCTCGAGTGTGCCTGTTCGAAATTAACTAATGCACACCGAGAGAGTATCAGATCTCCCTACGTCCATACATGAAGCCCACCTCCGCCTGGTGCTATGCGTAGATATACGAAATCACACACGGCAAATCAAAGAGCCATTGGAAAAGCCCACAAACTCATTCAAGGGATCAGCTGCTACACAATCATTGAAGACCAACCTACATTATCTTATGGTGCGATCGACAAATATACCGCCTCACAATTTGACATACATGGAAATTTGGCACCTGCGAACCTCCTACTATCGAGGAATCGATCATATGAGAGAAAGCAATTGCAACAGACGCATAGTTGACCAAACCGAGCATCAACAACCAGCATGCGAATAGCATGCGTAACCAACATAAGAAATTGCCCACGTCATCGAGAAGAGGACTTCAAAGTAAGGAACGGCCGAAATGAGCTGAATATGCACAACACAAACGCTAAGTACTTATGAGAAAAATGCTTAAATCATAGTGAACATTAGTAGTGAAAATATGATCAAAGAATGGAAATTCCAGTTAAACGGTGAACATCAAACTATCTATTCTGAGAGAATCTAGAATAGACCTGTGACAGAGAGCTCATGGTCTCTCAAGCATTTAAATAAAATCAAAACCACACCCATTAATCTTCAACGTCGCTTTTGACAGGAAAGTACAGCTGAACGGCGTCCTGCCAAGGATACATGAAAATCACATGAAAAAAGTACTCTACTGACGGGACTTGCTCCTAGTGACCTCTCATGCAAACACGTGGCACCACACATAGTCAATTTCCAGAAAAATAAAGAAGACAAATTGGTGAAGGAGAATGCCGGCAGGTAACTGTGCAAACCGCCTAGTGGCTAAAGAAGCTACTACTCTGTCCATACCGACAGAACTGCGAGCTGCGATAGCACAAGATGACCAGGTAGCGAACACCTGCTAAGCAAGCGACTTCAACATCACGTTCAAAACACAGTTCTTCATATCTACCACCATTAACAAATTGCCAATGCGTTCACCAAAGACCGACCTGCAAGTATCAGTAAGAGGCACTGCATCTACATCTTCACGACATCACTCAAATCGCTCATACATACTGACGACTTCTTGTTCGAACGACCAGTAAAGGCGTCAAGCACGGCATCGCCGCCATCGCTGGCCGTGTCACACGAAGCTCAATTGAAACACTCCAATGAAAACTCTAGCAATGATCAGAAGGAAGTTATTCAACAGAGCAATTGCGTACTATTTTCCACTACGGTGTGCCGGCCAACTATAATAATAGAATTGCAAAGTCTGGCAGAAGACATATTCGAGAGGCCCATACTCAAGTTACAGCGGTATGTGGGATGCAGATACAGAGAGATACTTTTGCCAACACCGAGGAGATCAAATGAGAAATGCAGCAACAAATGGGCCCTATACACTGCACATGGACATCAAAACAACCCGTTTAATGCAAATAAGCAGAAAAATGGAAGAAGGAATGGGAAGTAAACAGTAAAGAGTAGAACAACAAGCACTGCACAGACACGGCGCGCCCCGACACTTTCTACAGTGAACGCAGAAGAACGCACACAGTGGGAAAGTTATTCTCCAAACGATCTTTCGCCTCGTAGTAACAGACTTACAAAGGTTGAACATAAAATGCAAGTTCAGTCATGATTACTTGGGATGATCCAGAGCGAGACTAGGAGTAAAAATCTATACCATCTGGAAGAAAGGTTAAAACTATACTCTGCCCAATAACCTCCAGCATGCATCTTCGAAGAAATCCAGTAGCCACATGCTTCCACACATAACACCGCCCTATTCTAAAAACGCTCTTCAAGTACTCGCGAGATGTCAGCCTCTACGGCCCGGAGGAACTCAAACCCAAAGTTTCAGCCAAAAAAACGGGAAATATAGAGATCTGTGTCAGCTATTCAAATATACAGCGGAACCCACGAACTTGGAGACGTATCGAAATGTTGAAACTGCCGAAGGTACAATTGATTCGTGAAGTTGGGTAACCGAAACTCTCTCCCCTCAAATGATCAAAATAAAATCGATTTTAATATGTCTCATGGACATTATCGCAGTTCAGGAATTAATTGAGAAGAAATCGAGAGAATAAATTACAAGTTCACGTGGGCGTGCACCGCCATGCTGAGCGTGGGCCGGCACTCTACAAAAAAAGACACAACTAACCATATATAGCTTGTGTCCAAATTTCACAAAGAATCGCATCAAACTCACGGAGCTATGCTCTGGAGAAGTCACAAAACAGACAGACAGCCAGACAGACACCAACGAAAATAGTGGCATGCGCCGGAAACAATAAAAAGGAAGTAAAAGAACGAAGTAAAACAATAAACAAAGGGGAGCACTCGTAGAGTGCAAAAACCTCCGCCCGCAACAGGCTAGCACTAAGTAACCTAATCCATCATTCAATGACGTAACAGGGCTGCCACAGAGTAAATTTGCAACTTCCTTTACTTTACATACTCAATCATTCGTCTAATAATTCTTGAGACAGAAATTGATTTTACTGGTATAGCCACCGAATTCAGAATCACCCATTATTAATTTGCAGTTTTTTTGTTGGAAATCACTTAAACATTAGAAATGCAAAAAAAAAGAATCTCGAAATTTTGTTGAAAAAAAAGTTGCAAAAATGGGGGGGGTTGAAATACTAAAACATGTAAAAAAGGCAAAAAAAAAAATTCAAATATTTTTTCAAATGCCACCAAGGCCAATGGATTTGCTAACAATCAAATCTAATGCTGATCCTGGACCTAGCCTAATCCCGTTCTCTTCCGGTCACAATCATCCGGGATTTTTCCATAATACTCACAAACAACAAACACAGAACAACAATGTCACCCCGTAAAGGGACCGATCTGCGAAAAGGTTACCAGTGTGACCTTAAGTCACACGAGGTGACAGAGCTGCTAACCAAAGCGACTCCTGAAGAATTCTCTCCGAAGATTCGATGAGAATTCGTCTACAAGTAACATGAAAAATATGTGTTTGCCCATAGTCAAATGACGTCATAAGCCAACTATATATCTCAGAAGCACTCACGAGTGTTATTTGAGTATCTACACGATATGTCCTAAAAACTGAAAATTGACCTTTGGTCAAATATTTTGCCTAGCATTACCTACACGAAGGCAATGCCACAAAAATAACACTGAATGCCAACCATGAACTATTTCCATAATTTGAACATCCATCAAAATTCAAAAAAGTTTTGTCCGTTACCTGATTTGCGAAAAGTACCTGAAACCTTGACTGACCTTGAAAACTATTTTAAGCCCGAAAGCCTCATACTCTATATGCCGAATTACAAAATTCCAATGAACGTGGTCTGCAGATTTTTTTTCGGATTACAGACAACAAACAAACAAACAAACAAAAATATAAATAAAAAATATAAAATAACCAAGACTGAACTAACAATATTGCAAAAACTTCGTCTTTGGAAGAATAAAGACAAAAAGGGGTGACACATAACGTCCGATCTCGATGGCGAATTAATAACAAACTTGTACGCAAACAACCATTACGTTTTGAATTTCAGACACATAGAGAGTCGAGGGACATTTCTCAGTAACAAAGTGTGTCCATCCTATCAAAGAGAACATTGTGGATGTAACCGTAATATCTTATCGATTGGGGCTTTAAAGCCAGGTATTAAATCAGAGGAAGGATAAATCAGTGTGATGTAGATCCTGAAATTTAGTAACCGACACTATTTTCACTTGTGTTAATCAATGGAAGAATTCACATAAGCAGCAAGAGAATCCTTGGACTGCCTGAGCCCGGACCTCTGTGTTATGGTCGATTGGTAATATTTTGTTGTCACTGAAGTAAGCTATCCAGCCCAGAGTTTGAAAGCTCAGTGGAGTGTCTTGATGTTCGATCTCTCCCTGCTGAGATGTACAATTGACGCTTCAGGATGCAGCAAGGAATCCCTCTTATAGAGGTGATATCGGTTGCTTCTCGTTTGGGCATTCGCGTCTCTCCCAGTCGGATCCCACCGATTTTAAACTTTAACCCGTCTCAGTTTGACTTCTTCTACAGCCTTACTGGAGTCGAGTTTTCGATTTGGGGACAATCCGCGACAACACGAACGAACAGTTCTCCCTGTCTTCACCTGTTGGATCCGGGCAGCTCTCCCTGATCAGACATCCTCTAAGTCGCATGTGTCCACCACAATGGAACAACATTTCTCATGAGTGAAGCCCGTGTCGCTCTCTAACATTTCTGCAGCGTTGTTTGCCTAACGCGGTGAAGCAGATGACAAGAACTTGGATTGTGTTAGCATATTCATCTTCGGGGGAGATGGATGTATTGTTCCCCCCCCTACAGTGGGCTTGATAGTCAGAACCTTCGGGGAAGGATGGGAGTTCAAAAGCATGGAACCGAGGGCTATGGGACTCTACACCAGTTCCCGACTGGGTGAGACAAGGCGCCAACATTAACGTCAACAACTCCCCCTCCCTAATGACTGTGAATCAATTAAGGGGATCAATCGTAGACTCCTCGATCTCTAGATCCTCGAATAGCACAACACGACCCCGAAACTATCTGGTTTCATCCCTTTCCATGATCACGATTTACACCATGGAAGAAGATCTTCAATCCAATTTTGTACAAGACACAGCAGATCCCCACATTCTGTTCATGTCATGAGCCATTTATGGGTTGTCTCAGGGTCAGGGGTTGAACCCAAAAAACCACATAAAAGTGTGATTGTCTTTCCAGGTCTAAGGGGCTGAACATTGGGGTCGCCGCTTCGACCTCTCCGCGTGATCTGTCCCCTCTCTGGTTGATTAACCTCCATGAGACCCTCGAATCATCACTCAGAATGTGATCAATGCTCTCATCCCATCCCCAGCAGACCACACAGGGTAGATGACCATTGATAAGACACTCGTATTTAATGTTAACCTTCATGGACAAGAATACAGAAAAAATCCGATCACCTCAAACACCACTCACCGCCCTTAGAATCGGCTGCCCCGAACTCCCGCATCTACCGTAACACCCCCTGAGGCCAGAGAAAAAAACGGAATCAAATCACAACTGAAACAAAGAATCAATAAACTCGTTAAAACTAACGACACATAGTAACAAGTACGATCTCACACAACGAGAGTTAGTAACGGAACGGAAAAGCTTCCGGTTACACAATCCGTCGTTTTGTTGTTAAAATCCCAAAACTCGGAAAAACAACGAAACCTATCGATTTCCACATCATTCCTGATAAACTTGGAATGGAGAGACCAAGACAGGAGAGCACACATCATCACCTGTGACTCCGAAATGGCTTTTTGTCATGACGCATCCACGCGCCTCAAGGAATGTTTCCAGACGGTGGTTGAATTTGGCGGGCGCGATAGCTACCCACTCTTAGCGAAACATCGTGATTGTTTTAAATAAAGTCCCCCACCTCGTGCTGGAGACGGCGCCCAATTTAACATCTATCTTCGAGGACGTTAATATCTGGGTTCGGAATTCCGAACCAAAACGAGACAACTACGGGGTGAGTGTTCCTATCCTCTAAAACCTCCTCACTCAAAAAACTCAAGAAATAACTTATTCTCTCTTATCCAAAAAACATACTTTATTTATACGAACGAATGAAGCTTAAACTTTAACGGCGTGCCGTGAGAGAAGAGAAATGAAACAAACAAAACAAAAAAACACAACAAGAACAACGACACAATCCCGAGGATTTGGAATCCGTGTCGCACTCTGACCTTTTGCTTCCGTTCTTCTTTTAAAAACGCTGTTGCGGTGTTATAACACACGATTAGGTTATTTCTATCTGTGATATTACTTTCAACCGCGTGCATGAAAGATAGAAAGACAAAACACCCAAACCGCCAATTGGTGATTCCGTGTTGTACCTATGGAACCTTTTGCTTCGTTTGTTTGTTCGTTTTTTTTGTTTCCGTTTTTGTAGGGGAAAAGCATGCGGAGATCATGACCGGCGAAGTGTTTTATTATGCATAATTTTTTTTCCCAATATTTAATTTATACTTAAAAGTGATTTTTTCTGACAGCAAAGTGTTATTTTTTGATAATTACCGAGTGATTGAAAACTCTTTCCCCGGAATTATATTTCTTTTATTAAGAAGTTTGTTTATTTATCATTATTTTCTTTTCCCAAAGTAAATTTTAATAAGAGATAAGCTCCTCTCAAAATAATTTAATCCGGTTACCATTATTGATCGTGATTATTTTCCCGAATCCACAGCCGAAGTAAACCGGAAATTTTTGCAAAGGTCATGCAGCTGTGCGGAGCTAACTACCACGTATATCGGCAAGTAACGGTGTGAACACGTTATAGGTAAAGCCGAACGAGTGAAAAGAATTCTACCTTGCGCTTCTGTCGTTTGCCTATGTCCATATTATTTTCTTATAATCTTATTCATGAAAAACGATGCACAAACAGTTATTCAGGGTCAGGTTTGGAAAATTTAAAGTGATAGCTCCGAACTATTTCCCTCCCATCCTTACAACCCCCTGTTGTGTTTTGGGCTTAACAGGGATCTCAAGACTCACCCCCATAAAAGGACAGGCTCTCCTGGATGTACCTGAACACTGTGAGGAGTATAGGTTTCTCTAACATCGAGTTTATTTGCGTTGCTGTTGTGCAGGTCTTCTTCACTGCACACGAACAGCTTTGGCCGCTGGGTCGCCATATTTGGTTGGGGGCTGACTGTGCTCTGATGCGCCCTGCAAATTACATGGTACTCATTCGCCGACTCTTGAAAATAAAGGCGACAAGGCCCCACCTGCGTATTCAGTGGAAGGGTCAAACTGCAGGACTCTGGACCGAAGCGCATCCACCCTAATCACGACCCAACAGCAGGATTTCTTCAACGGTTGAATGATCACCAAAAAGACGTTGCTGTCTTTTCCACAATAGGACAACATTGAATAAAATAGAACTTTCACATCGAGTATTAACGGGTTCCGAGAAACAATTATTTTAAATATTTGTTCTCTCAATCCAATAGGCGCGGATGACCTCAAAATTTCAATAACTCACAAGAAATTGTGGGTCTCATGATGC
>CM068960.1:65311639-65321765 GCA_035128595.1 Eptatretus atami | reverse complement strand
ACATTTGAAATTATGACGTCTTAAAAAAGGCACCTATGATGTCACCAAAATCACACATTTCCCATGAGGAGTACTTGTCATGTGCCAAGGATCAATTTTTTTTCTTTGTTGCGGTTTCAGAGATAGAGGTCCAAAGTTTTTCAGTTTTTTCAACATGCCTGTGACACCATGTGATCTATGACGTCATAATTATGATTAAAACAATTTACATGAGTAGACGCACCTATGGTGAAAATTGTCTCAATCTGACAAGCGGTTGCGGAGAAAAATACGAAAGTTCTGTGCGGACAAACAAAGAAAAAAGAAGAAGACGTTGTGCACAGCACGACACTTGCAAAGTCCATACAACAGATTTGACTTCAAAAATAATTGGTGGTTGAATTCAGTGATCTGAAATATAAATCCTCTTTAAATTTCAAGTAAATCGCATGAAAATTGAGGATTTTAGAAATCTCACCGAAGTTGTTGACCTTTGGTCAATGTTGGCCTTTTGACCTTTTGACTGAAAAACAATAGGCTTCTTCTTTATGACAAACTCTACCATGTGGTGAAGTTTTGTGAAGAACGTTTTAAAATTGTGATTTGTAGGCGATAAACAGACAAACAAACAAATAGACCCAAATGCAATACCCTCTCTTTCGGCAAGGGTAATAAAAAGGAGCCCAGGCACATTGAGAGAGATGAGTGTCCATCACACTTCATCGTCGAGATGACTTTATACTTTGTACGGATTATGAAACGTGTGGTTTGCAATGTTTATTCAAATTACCTGGTAAAAAACTGGAAAGCTTCTAATTCTTTTGTAAGCAGCATAAGCCTGCTGGGTGGCATCGTCGGCTGAGGGTGCGGCTGTGCCGCTGATGTGGTGCCCTCTGTTGGGGGTTAAGGTAGCAGTTTGGAATTTGTTCATGGTGCCGGTGATAGCTCACCTCCTCTTCGCGAAGGACACCATAGGATCTTTAACGTCCACCAACTACTGGCAGATGGGACGTCCGGTTCAACGTCCATCCGAGGGACATCGCTCATGTTGATGAATAACCTGACCTGTGAAACACCGATGACAGTTTATCGCTGTGTTGGGATTCGAACCCAGGCAAGACAGCTTTGAGGCGAGTGTGCATACTTCTCGAGCCATCCTGCCAGCCTCAGTTGGTAGATAATTAGTTAAGGTAGTGAAATCCAAACAGAATTTAAACAGTGCAAGGAAAGTCATTGAGAACAACAAGAAACTGTTTCATCAATAATTGGGTTTAATTTTAACTAATTACGGTTAATTTCCAGCTATTTACAATAGTTTTGAAGGTGATTTCGGGAATTCAACTGTTTAGAAAAACAATAAATAAATACCGGATCTCTGGATTTTTTTTTCATGCTTTTTCAACAAGAATGCTTTGCCATTTTTCTTTGTTTTTACCTCGTCAAATCGCGTCGTCATGACGACCGTCAACATCTGGTGTTCCATGGCAGCGTTTGTCCTTTGCTCCAAACTGTTTGTTTGTCGTGCTGAACACTCCTGTTGTGCGCGTGTCCTTGTTGATGGTGGATATCCAAAGATGAAGAAGCTCGTGGCAATGGTGCGGGAACATTTGTGGTTATTGTGACCTCATTTGTATTTTGTGTGGCAACAACAACTGCAATGCAAGGTGAGGAGGTTTGGGCTTTACACTTTCACTAAAAAAAAACGATTAATCTCTGGAGCTGTGTGATTTACTTCGGACTGTTGAAAAAAACGATTTTGGAGTTACATGAAGATTTTCAGAGACCGATCTTTATAAGGTTTTCCTGAATCGCAGTCCAAAACCAAAAAATTATTTGAAATGTTGAACAATTACGGGGTTTGAAAAAGAAACTTGAATGTGGATTTGCTTTCGCCGAGAACATCTTCATGGATTATATGCTCACTTGGATGTAATATGTTGTGGGCCAGGTATCGGCGCGAGCAGACCGCGTAGATGGAACAGTAGAGTCGGCTCCACCGCAACACACCGGAATCTAGATCGTACTTTTGCGATAACTCCGAAGGTACGGGTGTCCCTTACAGGACCATGAATCGTCAATAAATTCAGGCGACGTGGCGACAGGTTATTTGCCAACTTCAATTACCTAGAGGCCCCACATGGCGAGCTCCGAGGAATTCACACCTTTGACGGAGCCTCGAACAGGGAGGAGCCGTTGCCGTGCTCGACCCGTGCGTAACCGAGCGGATGATACAAGGTCCGCGGTCGCAAATGCACCAACTGCGGCAAGGCAACGGCCTTTTAATTCGCCAACACGTACCGTGCTAATCCAATGAAGGAAAGGACAAGGACGAGCTGAAACAAACAACAAAATGAGATATTTATTTACAATAGGTGGGGGGGGGGGGGGGGGGCGGCGTACACAGTAAGGCAGAGTTAAACCGACTAAAAGAAATGCAAGTAATGTACAAGGCGCTGAAACAATCTACTTGAAGACGGGCCCACAGACACACAACCACGCACCACAAATACCCAAAGAAGTGGTGGCTGCGGCCTTATTCAGCCCTTCAGCTTGGGAGGGAAGGTTGAGCCGAGAGGGGAGAACCTGTCTCGCAACCTTCCCTCCTCATGCGGTTTTCGAACAATCCTGGAGTCGTCATCGACGACGGGTCACATGCTGGTGTCCATGGCAACGTTTGTTCCTTTTCCTCAAACGTGTTCTGTTTGTCGTGCTGAACACTCCTGTTGTGGCGCTGTGTCTTTGTTCATGGTGATATCCAAAGATGAAGAAGCTCGTGCAATGTGCGAATCATTTGTGGTTCAATTGTGAACCATATTTTATTTTGTGTGGAACAACACTGCATATGCAAGGAGGAGGTTTGGGCTTCACTTCACTAAAACGATTCATTCTAGGAGCTGTGTGATTACTTCGGACTCGTTGAAACGATTTTGGAGTTACATGAAGATTTTCAAGACAATGATAGAGGTTTTTCTGAGTGCAGTCAAAACAAATCACATGTTTCACATGTTAACAATTTCGGGTTTTGAAAGAAAGAAACTTGAATGTGGATTTGTTTCGCTGAGATCATCTTCAGGATTTATCTCACTTGGATGTAACATTACAATTTCATCTGTAACAGGTCCACGATTACCTGTTTTAACTTGATTATTACTGTTCTTATGTTTACTTTTTGTGTTTCTCCTTCTTCAGACAGGTTCAGAACTGAACCCACATTCATCGGATTGAAAGAACCTGTACACTGGCGATTGAAAACCTGATTGGCATAGTTAACGGACATTACTCCTCACCAAACGATAAAATACCTTCAATTGGAAAGGAACAAACATCAAGGAGAACTCGAACAAAACACACCATCAGTCTCATCTAAACATCTCTGGATAACATAAATGGGATGGAAAAGTTTTCACTTCTTCAAAATGCTGCAGAGAAGGAGTTGGAGAAACCTCCAGAAATCGGGGAATCTCATAATGAGCAGGACTTCATCTTCAAAGGTAATTTGTGCAAACTACTGGATGAAAGGGATTTGTGGTTGTGCAGGTTGTTGTTCATCCATTTCCGCTTTCAATGTCAAAAATTTCGACATTCAAAAACTTCATCGTTTGTTACTCATTACTCGTTTTCTGAACAAAACTGTGGATGATGACATGTTTTGTTTTGATTTGTGTACCATGGTGATACTGGTGTACCTGGTAATGACGTGGAAGGCCTTCAACGGGCGATTGATCGAGAGGTTTGTACGTGATACTTGTGAACTGTCAAGGAAGAAAAGGGGAGCAGGGAAAGGTTAAGAGGATGATTTAAAGGGAGAGTTCGGGGTGGGGGGGAGGGAGGGAGAGGACGGGGGGCATGGGTTGGAGATATACAAGGTGTCCCCATTAAATAGGTACTCATTATCATTGATAACCAGTACGTGCCGTAACGTGCGTGGTTTGTACGTGCGTGGCCGTACTTGCAAAAAAAAAAACGCTTCAAACCACGTGCCAGAAACAACAACACACAGGCTGTTCCTTCGCTCTGCGTGCCCGTACAGTGCGTGGCATAATGTGCAAACCCCCCCAAAAAACTTTTCAAACCTTGTGCCAGAAACAACCACACAGGCCGTTCCTTTTGCTCTCGTAAACGACGACTGGATTGGGGCATTGTGTTTACTATAAAATGCGGCATAAGAATTATTAGAATCAGTAAGTCATCACTATCTGGAAGGTCCGGACGTTGTAACCCGTATGGGAACGCGGCTGAGGAATTCTCTTCCCCAACGCCCGCTACGCCAAGCAACGTGTCCTGTCATTGGTAACTAAGGCGCCCTTTCCCCATCGGCCACACCTACGCAGCCACGTGTACTGTCATTGGTTTGGTAAATAAATGGCCATAACTTGGGAAACCTCGTCCGATTAATATCAAACCCTTGAAAAGGCACATACTTAGGTCCCGCAGCAATGATAGCCGGCAAAGTTTCCAAATTAGATCGGAAACCAGTGGTTGTCGAAAACAGCGGTCACAGACACACACATACACACATGCACACCACCACAACACACACACACACGACACAACCACAACACACCACACACACACACACCACACACACATTGCTGGAATTATAGATAGGATACAACAAGCAGAACAGTTTTCGCAGGTCAACTTCGATGCGACAATTGAGCAATGTTTTTTGAAAAGATTATTCAATACTCCAACTGTCCACTTTCTTTTCAAAATCATGCTCATCACTCCACGCACAAAGGTTAACGGAGGTCGTTTTCAACGTTTGTCTGTCTGTTGAGCAGGATATCTCAAAAGGTTATGAACCGAATTGGAAGAATTTGAGGGAACAGTTTTGGTATCCTGACAAGGACAATTGAGTAGATTTTGGTGAAGATCCAGCTCCAGATACTAGAATTTTTAAAGTGATTCTTCACCAATTGAAAGAGATGGGAACCAAAAACGATACATAGCACGATATTCAAAAAGTTGTGGACAGATTCGGACGAATTTGGGTGGACGGAAGTTCGGGAAAGTGACAGGACAAAGTAATTAGATTTTGTTGTGTGGGACGCGGGGGAGAATGGTCGGTTGCAAGATCGCGGCAATAATCAGTGGGTGATGGATACAAACGTAAACCGTACGTCCTGGCGGGGTACTATGCTCCACCGAGTGCTGTTGCTCGTTGTCACACTCCTTCCCCAATTCCATATACAGGTTGATGTATGAATTCATCGCCGGGGACCAGGAAAGGAGTACTCAGTTTTTTACATTGGTTTGTTTGTTTGCTTATTTGTCCAGTCATATATCAGCATCCTTTGAGCTGGAAGCTGAAATTTGGGGACAAAAGCCTGAGTTGGTAGATTAATTAGTCGAGGTAAGTGAAATCCCAAATAGAATTTAAACAGTGCAGGAAAGTTCATCGAGAACAACAAGAAAAACTGTTTCCTTCAATATTGTTTATTTCTACTGATATCATTGAATTCAGGCTATCTATCAATAGTTTTGAAGGTGTTTTTGGTAATTCCACAATGTTTAAAAACAATAAATAATAATAACGACATCTGATTCATCTTTCAGAACTGCACATCTTGTTTACCTCTGTTCATATGCATCTATACTGACCTGTCAACACGCTGGTTCCATGGCAAGTTTGTCCTTCCCAAACGTGTTCTGTTTGTCTTCTGAACACTCGTGTTGTGCGCGTGTCTTGTGTATGGTGGATATCCAAAGATGAAGAACTCGTGCAATGGGCGACATTTGTGGTTATTGTGACTGCTCATTTGTATTTGTTGGCAACACAACTGCAGATGCAGGTGAGGAGTTGGGCTTCACATTTTCACTTAAAAACGATTTAATCTCTGGAGCCTGTTGTATTACTTCGACTGTTTAAAACATTTTGAGTTAACATGCAAGATTTTCAGAGACATCTCTCAGGTTTTCTTGGTCGCATCCAAAACAAACATGTTTGAAATGTTTGAAAATTAGGGGTTTGAAAGAAACTTGATGTGGATTTGGTTTCAAGCGAAATCTTCACTGTATTTATCCTCTTAGGATGTGAACATTACATTTCACTGTCTTCAAGTCCACGATTTACCTGTTATATTTTTTTTTTGTCTTTTTTCCTCTCTCAGACCAGGTTACAGAACGCCCCACATTCAATGTTGACAAAGACTGTACAACTGGCGATCGAACCCGGACTTCGCTCATAGTTAACGATTACTCTCCAAACGATGAAAAACCTTCAACTTGGGAAAAGGCAACAAAACTCAAGGAGACCTCAGACCAAAGCAACACACATCGTCTACACTTGCAAACACTCCTGCTGATAACATGGAATGGATTGAAACTGTTTCACTTCCTTCAAAAATGCTCGAGAGAAAGGAGTTGTGAGAAACACTCCTCGCAGAGAATCCAGGAATCTATAATGCGCAGGACTTCATCTAAAAAGGTAATTTGTGCAATACTGGATGAAAGGATTTTGGTGGTTGGTGGCAGGTTGTTGATTCACATCCATTTCCAGTCTATTCATGTCCAAAAACATTTCGAACATTCAAAAACTTCATCGGTTTTACCTCTTTAATCGTTTCCTGAACAAAACTGTGGATCGATGACATGTTTTTTGTTTGACTGTATATGTGTAACCATGGTGATATGTGTAACATGTGTAAATGGACGTTGTAGACCTGAATAAGAGAAGGCTTCCATCTGTGCGATTGACCAAAGAATTTGTACGTGATACTGTGTGAACTGTCAAGGAAGAGAAGAGGGCAGAAGGGAGGGAATTCGGGAGAGTGGAAGATGGGGCAGAGTTGGGGGGGGGGGTGGGGGAGAGGAGGGGGGGCTTGGTTTTGAAGATATAACAAGGTGTTCCAATAAATAGGTACTCATTTTCATTGATTTTAACCAGTACGTGCACGTACGTGCGTGGTTTGTTAACGTGCGTGGCGTACTTGCAAAAAAAAAAACCTTTCAAACCGCGTTCCAGAAACAACAACACACAGGCGGCGTTTGCTTCGCTTCGGGCGTTCCGTACCGCTGCAAAACTCCCCAAAAAAAACACAAAAAAACTTTCAAACCCCGTGCCAGAAACAACAACCACACAGGCCGTTCTTTGCTCTCGTAAACAGCGACTGGCTTTTGGGGCATTGTGTTTAATCTATAAATTGCGCATAACGAAATTATTAGAATACAGTAAGTCATCATATCCCCGGATGTCCGGCGTTGTAACCCGTAATGGGGAAGACGCGGCTGACGATCCTCTTTCCCCAACCGCCACGCCTACGGAGCAACGTGTCCTGTCATTGGCAACTAAGGCGCCTTTCGCCATCGGCAAATCCTACGCAGCAACGGTGTCATGTTCATTGGTTTGGTAATAAATGGCCATAACTTGGGAAGCACTTGTCTGATTAATATCAAACCTTGAAAAGGGCACATACTCAGGTACCCAGCAATATATGCCGGCAAGTTTCCAACTTAGATCGGACCAGTGTTTTGTCGAAAACAAAGCGGTCAACCGCACACACACACACACAAAACACAAACACACGACACATTGCTGGAATTATGATAGATACAACAAGTCAGAACCATTTTCCAGTCCGACTTCGAATGGAAACAATTGGAGCAATTGAAGAAATTATTCACAATACTCACCTTTCCACCTTTCTCTTTCAAATCAATGCCTCGTCCCTCTCCACACCAAGGTTAAAGAAGGTCGTTTTCATTTGTCTGTTCTGTGAGGGATATTCTCAAAAAGTTATGGACGTAATTTGGGAGAAACAGTTTGGGTATCTGACAGACTATTGAGGAGATTTTGGTGAAGATCCAGCTCCAGATACTCGAATTTTTAAAGTGAATTTTCCCATTGAGAGATGGGGACGCAAAACGATACATCAGCACGATATCCAAAGTTGTGGACAGATTCGGTACGAAACCTTCGTGGACGAGTTGGAAAGTGACAAGACAAGTAATTAGATTTTGGTGTGGGACGGGGGACGAATGGTCGGTTGCGATCCGGCATATCAGTGGGATGGATAAAAAACGTAAACGCGTACGGCCTGGCGGAGGTACTACGCTCTAATCGGAGTGCCGTTCCTCGTTTGTACACCACTCCTTCCCATTCCATATACAGGCGATGCAATGATGTCAATCGCCGGTGGACCAGAGTGCGTGAATATCCTGATTCTGGCTCACTTTTCCCCATGTAATGAATGGGGGGATTTTCAGCGATTCATTTTTTTTTTCCCTTTAAAATACACCGCCCTTTTTTATCCCAAGGTATATTTGTTTGTCTCCCCTTTTACCTTGGGGAGCCTAGCTATTCAAATACCCAATGCATACTTGTTTTAGCTACTCATTGAACCTGGGAAGCCTAAGGACTCTATTCAAATAGCCAATGCAATAGTGGTTCAAGTAGTAAAGTAAGTACTTGTGGATTTTGTTAAAGGTGAAAAACATGTAAGCCGAGGGCACTCTTTTTTTCAAAATTACCAAATGCATATTGTTTAGCTCCCATTGAACCTATGAACATTTGTTCATTCTCAAATTCTTCAATAGTTTAATTTTCTTTGCACATAATGCCATCTAAATATTTAAAAAATAAAACATTTGATCTTTATATTTTTCAAGATACCCCTTTTGTGCCATTATCGAAATGATATACTTCTCTTAATGATCTCATCTGACACCTCCTGAGTTGGCATATCATTTGAAGATTGTAGTAATTATTTTTTCCATTGTTCAAGTTGAATAAGCCATCAAATTTTTCAGTCCATTCAAGGATAATTTATTTATTTTCTTTACATCCTCTAACTTATTTGGTTATTTTAAATTGATTGGCTTATTTGTTTTTATTTACCTTTGTTTTTAGTTTATTTTTCACAAGACTTATTTGAATATTTTTCACCATTTCATTATGTTTTTTCCATTTATATACCAAGACTGAGATTTTCTCCACTCTTTAGTTTGATTAATACTTGGTTCGACATCTTATATATTGTGAATAAAGCTCGGCGGTAGCCCTTAAAAACCCCTAAACCATCGTCCTATCGTTAAAACTTGGTTGTCCATATGAAACACAATCTATTCTAATTTCACTCTATCATAGCAATATCCATTGGAACACAATCTATTCCATTTTCTAAAATAAATCTCTTATCATCAAAGGCTCCTATGGCATTTTTTATTTACTTCTTCAACTATACTTCTTAATGTTTATAACTTCTTTATTGTATTCATTTTCCTATATTCCTTCTTTCTTATTCTCAACAATTATATATTTCTAAAAGTTTATTGATTTCTTTAATTACATATTTCTTTTTCCCTTTAACCTTTTTTATCACTCTGATCACATACCATTGTAGCATATGCCTTGCTCTCAATCAATAAACTCACTCATTACTTTTCACCCAATCATCCTTAAACTTACCATAACCTTTTCATTCTTTTTTTGAAAATAACTCACTCTTCTTACTAAACATCTATTGTATCATATACTCCATATTTTTCTTCATATCTTTATAAACATCATCAGTTTTTAATAATCAGAATAAAAACTATCAATGTCCATCATACACAAGAAACATTTTCACCATACTCTTTCTTTAAGTCATTATCAAATAATCATACATCAAATATCTTTGATAAAATTTCAGAAACTGGGTTGTTCCAATGTTAAATTGGTTTATCCATGACAATATTTTTTCCTTTTTCAATATGAATGGCAGAAAAAGTTCTCTGAAAAAAACTCTTCTTCTCAAAACTTGGTTATTATCAATCTAAGAAGCTTCTTTCCAAGATGTTAGCGAATCTAATGTTTTTGTTCTGTTTCTAACATTTTCCATAGTCTTTCCAAATACAAAGCGTTATTCATTAATTTATAAAAGTCCCCTTCAAATTTTACTTTTGGTATTTGCTCTCAATATCTGTATTTGAATTTATATAACTTTTCGAATCCCAGGACTTTTGTTTAAAATTTTAAAACTCTATGGAATTTTTAGCTAGCTCTCAACAGCCAGCGATAAATATTGTCTCAAGTTCCTTTGGATGCAAAACATATCCCTCTTTTAATCATCAGATATGTTGTTAATAACTTTTTCTGTGATTTAACCCTTAATATTTAACTTTTATTGGATATCAACTAACCCTTCTTTCTTTGTTTTCTCAC
>CM068960.1:65297350-65310639 GCA_035128595.1 Eptatretus atami | reverse complement strand
TATTATAAATACTTATATATATATAATATATATATATTTCTTCTTCTTCTTTCGGCTGCTCCCGTTAGGGGTCGCCACAGCGGATCATCCGTTATGATCCGCATAATGATTTGCACAGGTTTTACGCCGGATGACCTTCCTGACGCAACTCTGGTCGCCTCTTACGACACAGGGATATGGTACACCTATTCTAACCGGGGCATACACCGGGCCCAGTACACTGGTACTCACTTCGCCAACGTCGGAAGGATGACAGGCTGAGTCAACCTCCTGGTGTGTATTAATTCAAGCGGCCAATGGGGCTTGAACTCAGACCTTTTGGATCCCAAGCCGCTACCCTAACCACTACGCCAACACCAGGATATATATATATATATGTATATATATATATATATTATATATATATATATAATATATATATAATATATATATATATATATCTTATATCTCTTCTTCTTTCGGCTGCTCCCATTAGGTCGCCACAGCGGATCAACCGTCTCCATTTCGCTCTATCCTCCACATCTTCCATTGACACTCCAACCACCCTCATGTCCGCCCTCACCGCATCCATGAACCTCTTCTTTGGCCTTCCTCTTCTCCTCCTGCCTGGCGGCTCCATCTTCAGCATCCTTCTCCCGATATACTCCGCTTCCCTCCTGTGCACATGTCCAAACCATCTCAATCTCGCCTCTCTCACTTGTCTCCAAACCGTCCTACCTGCGCAGTCCCTCTAATATACTCATTCCTTATCCTGTCCATCCTCGTCACTCCCAACGAGAATCGCAGCATCTTTAACTCTTCCACCTCCAGCTCCACTTCCTGTCTTTTTGTTAGCGCCACCGCTTCCAAACCATACAACATAGCTGGTCTCACTACCGTCTTATATACTTTCCCCTTCACTCTGCAACTACCCTTCTGTCACAAATCACTCCTGCAACTCTTCTCCACCCCTCCATCCTGCCTGCACTCTCTTTTTCACTTCCCCACACTCTCCGTTACTTTGGACAGTTGATCCCAAGTATTTAACCCATCCACCTTTCCACCTCAACTCCTCTGCAACCGCACCATACCACCACCCTCCCTCTCATTTACGCACATGTACTCCGTCTTACTCCCACTGACTATCATTCCCCTTCTCTCCAGTGCGTACCTCCACCTCTCGAGGCTCCACCTCAGCCTGCTCCCTACTCTCCCTACAGATCATGATGTCATCCGCGAACATCATAGTCCATGGAGACTCCAGTCTGATCTCGTCCGTCAACCTGTCCATCACCATTGCAAACAGGGAAAGGGCTCAGAGTCGATCCTTGGTGCAATCCCACTTTTACCTTATACCGGTCCGTCATTCCTACCGCACACCTCACCGCTGTCACACTGTCCTCATACATATCCTGCACCATCCTCACATACTTCTCTACCACTCCCGACTTCCTCATACAATACCACAACTCCTCTCTTGGGACCCTATCATAAGCTTTCTCTAAATCCACAAACACACAATGTAACTCCTTCTGGCCTTCCCTATACTTCTCCATCAACATTCTCAAAGCAAACATCACATCAGTGGTGCTCTTTCCTGGCATAAACCCATATTGCTGCTCACAAATCGTCACCTCTCTTCTCAACCGAGCTTCCACGACTCTTTCCCACAACTTCATGGTGTGGCTTAACAACTTTATCCCTCTGTAATTTCCACAGCTCTGCACATCACCCTTGTTCTTGAAAATCGGAACCAGTACACTTAATCTCCACTCCTCGGCATCCTCTCACTTTCCAAGATTTTATTAAACAATCTGGTTAACAACCCACTGCCATCTCTCCTAAGCACTTCCATGCCTCCACTGGTATGTCATCTGGCCAACCGCCTTTCCAGTTTCATCCTCTTCATAGCAGTCCTCACTTCATCCTTACTGATCCACCCCACTTCCTGATTCGCTATCTCACCTCTTCCAACCTTCTCTCTCTCTCATTTTCTTCATTCATCAGCTCCTCAAAGTACTCCATCTCACCTTCTCAAAAAACTCTCCTCGCTCGTCAGCACATTCCCATTTACGTCCTTTATCACCCTAACCTGCAGCACATCCTTCCCACCTCGGTCCCTCTGTCTTGCCAGTCGGTATAAATCCTTTTCCCCTTCTTTTGTATCCAACTTCTCATACAGCTCGTCATATGCCTTTTTCTAGCCTTTGCCATCTCTCTCTTTGCCTTTCGCCGCCACTCCTTGTACTCCTGCCTACTTTCTTCATCTCTCTGACTATCCCACTTCTTTTTCGCCAACCCCTTCTTCCTTATACTTTCCTGTACTTCCTCGTTCCACCACCAAGTCTGCTTATCTTCTTCCTCTGTCCAGATGTCACACCAAGTACCTTCCTAGCTATCTCCCTCACCACTTCTGCTGTAGTGCCCAATCATCCCACCCATCTTTACCACCATCCAACACCTGTCTCGCCTCCTCCCTAAATTCCACGCAACAGTCTTCCTCCTTCAGCTTCCACCATCTGTCCTTGGTTCAGCCCTCACTCTCTTCCTCAACGTCACCTCCAAAATTTCCTGCAGACCACCAATCGATGCTGTCGACTACACTCTCCCTGCCACCTTACAGTCTCTAATCTCTTTCAGGTTGCATCTCCTGCTTAAGATGTAATCCACCTGTGTGCACTTTCCTCCACCTTGTACGTCACCCTGTTTCCTCCTTATTTTTGAAATACGTATTTACCACTGCCATTTCCATTCTTTTTGCAAACTCAACCACCATTTGCCCTTCCACATTTCTCTTGTTGAGACCGTACCTACCCATCACCTCCTCATCCTCTTTATCCCTTCCCCAACATGCCCATTGAAATCTGCTCCAATCACCACTCTTTCATCCTTGGATACACTCTCCACCACTTCATCTAACTCACTCCAGAAATCTTCTTTATATTCCATCTCACACCCCATATGCAGTGCATATGCACTGATGACATTCATCATCCACCCTTCAATTTACAACTTCACACTCATCACTCGGTCAGACACTCTCCTCACCTCCAATACCCTCTTGACATAATCTTCCTTCAGGATTACCCCGACACCATTTCTCCTCCCCTCCACACCATGGTAGAACAGTTTGAAACCACCTCCAATGCTCCTACCCTTACTCCCATCCACTTGGTCTCTTGTACACACAGTATGTCCACCTTCTTTCTCCATCATATCAGCCAACTCTCGCCGTTGCCAGTCATCGTCCCAACATTCAGAGTTCAACTCTCACCTCCACACTTCTACCTTCCCCCTCTCCCACTGCCTCCAGACTCGCCTTCCCGTCTCCTTCTCCTCCTTCGCCCAGCAGTAGCACCATTTCACTGGTACCTGGCTGACACAGTACACCGGTGGCGGTTGTTGGTAACCCGGGCCTCTTACCGATCCGGTATGGAATTCGTTTTGTTGTCCGCATAATGATTGGCATAGGTTTTACTCCGGATGCCCTTCCTGATGCAATCCTGGTCGCCTCTATGACACATAGGATATGGTACACCTATTCTAACCGGGGCATACACCGGGCCCAGTACACTGTACTCATTTCGCCAACGTCGGAAGGATGACAGGCTGAGTCAACCTCCTGTGTGTATTAATTCAAGCGGCCAATGGGGCTTGAACTCAGGACCTTTTGGATCCCAAGCCGCTACCCTAACCACTACGCCAACACCAGGATATATATATTTGTGCGAATTCGCGCCCTCGGCGTTGCGATCGGCCACGTGACTCGAATCGCGACCGCCTCGCCCACCGGACGGACAATTCAGTCGTGACCCTCCCGGCTAACGCCGGGATCCAGTCACGGGTGGACCTTTCGGCCTCACCACAACCCAGTCCGCATTCTACACCGCGCGGAATAGGTGAATCGCCGAAAGTCGATATACCTAAGTACCCGCACGGGTAACCTACCGAGGGGTTGTACCTCGCCACAGGCCGACTTCGGACACGATCGCTTAAGCGGCTCGTTCCGGGCTAACGGATAACCGAGCGGTGTTATCGTCGGCCTTGACGTTCAGATTAATTATCGGGCGGCCCGCGCCCACGACGAAACCCTTTACGTGAAACAAGATGGAGACCCAACGAAGGAAGGACGCAGCGACACCGGGGAAGAATTCAACAAACAAGCACGTTTAATTCACAGACGACACATAGAGCACACATATAGCAACAAGAATTCACAGCAACAATTATAATAAAGAAATGCACATATAAAAGAAAGAGTTGAAACCGACTACACGACACACGGACCACTTATAACAATTCTACTTGACGGACTTGCGCCGACACACACCGTTCACACAAAACCCCAAAAGAAATGGAAGTCGCGACTTCCTGAGTTGCTGTCCTTGGCGCCCGTCCCCGCGGTCGTGACTCCCTCGAGCGCGGCCGGCAAGGCCTCTCCGGCGCGCCTCGCGCCCGACGTACTGGCCTTCCGACGCCACGGACCAGCACCGACCGCGGCAGCAGGACCAGCGTGGCAGGGGCAGAGTAGCAGCCAGCGGGGGGGGGGGGGGGGGCGAAGCTGATGTCGTGCAGCTCTCCCTTTTCCCGGGTCGAGGAGAAGCAACTCCACTTCCCGCAGCCAAAGCGACAACCGACCACGACGATGCAACTGCGACTTCGACGACCACCGACACAACTCCACTCAACTCGACCGCCACCGACACAACTCCACTGCTTGACCGACACCACTCAACTCCCGACACACCTCCTGCTGCTTCGCCGCGCTATATCGTCCCCGCGCCCCGCCCTGTCTCTCCGCCCCCTTTTTGGCTCTGCCCCCTTCGAGGCGCGCCTCGAAGACTCGAAGCGGGGCGTGTCCTCTCGTCCCTCCCTCCTCCATCTTTCGGGGGGAACGAGGAATCCTCCCTTGGCTTCGTTCCAATTAAAAAATGAAAATGGATTGAACGACGCGGTAGCTTCTTCAACGGCGGGGCGGAGAGAGATGCGGGGAGGGGAGGCCTCTGGCAGGCGGAGACGTGCAGGTGCAGCTCAAAATTACAAAAGGTAAAAGAAAACGCTATTCTGAAGAGGTCACAGCCCGAAGGCACATAAATTCCTCTATACAAACGGGTTGGAGCTAACTACACATGTACTTCAGAAATACACTCACCTATGGGACCTGGATGTGGTTTGCGGAATTTCCACAGCCGTAACATATTATAATATATATATATATATATATGTATATATAATATGTATATATATATATGTATAATATATGTTATATATAATATATCTTACTTCTTCTTTCGGCTGCTCCCGTTAGGGTCCCCACAGCGGATCAACCCGTCCTCCTTGTCCTCCACATCTTCATGCACACCTGCGCTCCTCAACCGCAACATACACACACGTATCTTGCATTCCATCTTCTCCTCATGAGTGCTGGGCCAAGACTAGATATCTCGTCGCAAATTCCCATCTCTCTCTCTATATATATATATATATATATATATATAGTACTGTGCAAAAGTTTGGGTTATTTTCCCTTTTGTGGTACTATTTCTCATTAAGCATTTGTGGGAAGTTAGAAAGTGTGAAAATATGAAGATAATAATTCAGCTTTCTGTGAAAGTAAATTTTATATCACAGTTACCTTCGAGTATATATACAAAATTTGGAAATTGATAAAGTTTTATTTTTGCTTCAGAGATCATCATGTGCTCATCATATCCACTTACCACAAATAAAACATGCAGGAAACAATTTGTGGATTTTTGTACAGTAAATAATAAGATTATTGAAGTAATCAACACCAATTACATTAATGTGAATTTCAAGAAACCACATTATAAGTTACAAATTATTGAATATGTGAAATTATTTTTCATCAGCTTATTCCCTCGCTTGAAGGTCGATGAATGGGTTCAGAATGGCGCCAAGGAAGCATCTATCAACAGAACAGAGTGCAAAGATCCAACTCAGAGAGGCACACAATGAAGAAAATAGTGTTGAGTGCTTTTATAATGCCTGAAATATACTGGCTCGGAACAGGACAAGAAAAGGCCGGCAAGACCTGATAAATGAAATGAGAGCAGTCCTGAATATTAACATCTTGTCCAGTACTGTGCACAGGAGGCTGATTACAGTAGGTCTCCATGGCAGAGTTGCAGAAAAGAAACTACTGCTGTAACCACAGAACAAGGTGAAATTAATGAAATTTGTAAGGAAACACCAAGAAGGCAAAGGGCGACACATGAAGTATTCACTGATACTATAAAATGACACTGTTGGTGTTATTTACTGCATCAGTTTGTTTCATGCACATTAAAAAGGCTGTGAATTTACAATAATAAACACATATGAGTGTTATCACTGACAATTTGATGAACTTACCTCATTGGAATAACCCAAATATTTTCACAGGACTGTATATACAAGTTGGATATGCTTACAGACTACAAGCAGAAATTAGGGTGCATCCTACATGCATACATCTAATAAATATTATTTGTTGTCTGTCTGTATGTTTGTTCTTTTTGCAAAGACCGCTGGGCCAACCACTGCCACATTTGGCACACAGACCAAGTCCGACCCGGGGATTGTCCTGAAGGGTGTTTTCATCCACCACCTCAGCCTTTAAAAGCCACTTTTTCCCTCTTTTTCATTTATATACAATCTGATTGGTGAACGGCTATCACATGACACATAACACGGGCGAAGGCCAGCATATCTAATGTGATGAGCTCTGTCATCCATCCATTGGCTGGACTGCTGGCCTAACTCCACCCACAATTATAACCTAACTAAATAATACATTCACCATTTTTGTGCTGCGGTAAGCCGAAGCCATCTGCTACAGTAAGTGTTGTACAGTATTCGCCATGCCTTCCCTGTTTTCCCTTCATTCTAAAGCAAGCATGAGCCCATATTTGTCTATATCTGGTGGGTTTCACGGCCATTGAAAAAGCTCAAGTACTTAGTCTTTTGGCATTCAGTTAGTTCTCCAGCGACAGTCAAACACTGCCTGGGTTTATTTTTTTTTTGCAGGAGCGACCGTTTTCCCTTGATAAATTTCTCCACCACCTCTAAACCTCCATGTCTCTTGTGCGGATGCTCCGTATCCTCAACTTTGGCAACCTCGTGCGATCACTGTTGGTGTGAACAATCTGAGGTTTTTACTGGCACGAACAATCAGACATTTTTCGCCAAGAAGATATTTGTTGATGGGAACTTTTTATTTTTAAGTCTCGCTTTTTGGTTGAGGGGGATGAGAACACTCATGTTTGACTTGGACAGAAAGCTGTTCATTACATATGCAAATTTTATTAGAACACTGTTGGTGTTCATGCTCCCCCACCTCTGACCCTCCCCGTCTTACATGGCTGTTCCTATTAAAGTAAGTATCTCTTGCCTTAACTCTTCATACCATGCTTTTAACCATGATAAAGAGAAAAAGAAGCCAAACCAGATCAACACCAGCTGCACAACGTCTGGCTGCTCTCGGAAGATAGAAACATTTCAGCAGCGTGAAAGGTGACTTCAAGACAACCGGAGGCACAGTGCTGCTGCCTGATCCTGATCTCAGGAATCATCACAGCCCCTATTCCCCAACCATCTCATTTGCTACCTTTTGGTTGGAGCAGAAGTCAGCATTATTAAATTCTCTGGAACATGACAAATACTGCTTACGACTTACTCTGCTTTGAACAGAGCTCCCGATTGAGATATCTCGCTCTTTTTGATGGACCTCAAGCACAATAAATAGAGATCTCAACAGTTGCAACATAAATCTTGCATTGAAACAGAATCCCCAATTAAACTTGCCAGAGTAAAGCTACAGGTTTTCATGAGTTATGAATATTGTGGAGTGGTACAGTTTTGCAATAAACAGTGGCATCAATACTTACGCTACGAACTCCTCCCGTTGTTCGTAGAACGGGTATCCCAAGCTTCTACAAAGGTAGAAATAAAAGCCTCATCTATTTGATGAAGTGGATTGTTCTTGTATTCTGCAAGCAGCTAAATAACTACAGTAAATCAAGAATGAGTGATCAAAATGAGATCCTTATTTAACAGTTTACAGGTACATGTACACTACCAGTCAAATGTTTGAGAACACCCCCATTTTTCCAGTTTTTACTGAAATTTTCGCAGTTTAATGTTTAAGTGTACTCTGAAATTAAAGCATAGAACAAATAAACAATTGCAGATAAAAATGGAATCGTTTTGTTGAACAAAATTTAATCTAATTTTTTGACTCATCAAAGTAGCCACCTTTTGCAGATATAACAGCCGAACATACTCGTGGCATTCTTTCTCCAATGGAAATCAAATATTGTTCGGAAAGTTCTTCCCAACACTGTTGCAGAAGTTCCCACAAATGTGTTGCACTTGTAGGTTGCTTTGCTTTCACCGTTCTGTCCAGTTCATCCCAAACCAGGTCGATGGGGTTTAGTCTTGAGACTATGCCGGCCATTCCATGATTTGAAGCCTACTGTCTTGTTCTTTTCTTCTAAAGGCCCAGTCACACCTTGACGTTTTAGCCAACGTATGCCGATTTTTGCAAAAATTTGTCTAAAACGCTGGCACACGTTGAATACGTTATGGGTAAGTTTTGATAACATTGAGAGCACGCTGAAAACACTGCCATACGTCGTTGCACGCTGGCTTTAAACGTTGTACTTTTCGTTGTCCTCAAATTTTTGCATGCTTGAAATTTCACGACGTATGCCGGCGAATGACTCACACGTTCCACTACGCTGGCCATAAGTTGTAGGACGTTATGCGATCGTTGACAGACGTCAACACATGTTACTTTAAGTTAATCATAAGTTGAGACACGCCGAGGTAATGTTTAGCGTACCTGAAACTTATTCCTAGCCTATGAGTAACGTTTTGTAGGCACGTTACGCGATCGTTGACACACGTCGACACTCCTTGCTTGAAAGTTACTTATACGTCGAATCATGCCGAGTTTTGTTTAGGGCAAAAGAGGATTTTATCTAACCTATGAGTGACGGTTTTGCACCTGTGTGTAACGCACCTCCGCGCATACTGGCGTATGTAGACGTATTTGACGTTTACCGGACGACTACAGAACTTAACGAACGAGTTCCCAACCTACAGATACCAGATAATGATGTAATGGCAGCGATTAGGGGAATTGGTAAATAAAAAGGGTTTCACAGGAGGAACCCGTCAGTGTTGCAGACTACATAGCGAGTACATGTCCATGACATTACGAGAGATGGAGTATCGGCAACGATGACACTACAATATCTACCTGTCCTCCAACATCAGCATACCTCATCGATTTGGCACTGCACCAGTTGCGTGCCAATAGAACCGAGGAAGAAGACGTGAACGGAGGAGAAGGTACTGGGTGACACCATGGATCGGGATTTGATTTGCACCGATAAGATTTGCACCGATAAGATTTGCACCGATAAGACACCAGTTGATTTGCACCGATAAGAACACGTTAAGTGTAAACAATTGCGATTGTTTGGCGCAACGTCTATTTTCAATAGTGGAGTTTGAGCGATTTAGACGTTCAATAGAAACGCTTCAAATTTCCGAGCGCCAGCGTCAAAAAACAAAGGCGAGTGACAGAATTTAAACTTCATTGTAAACAATTAAAATAGTTGAGTGGCGCCGTTTAAAAGTCGTTGAGTGTAAAAAAATCCAATTGTTGAGCGCAAGCATCTACTTTCAATAGTGGAGTTGCAGCCATTTAAATCTTTGAGTGGCAGCCTATGAATAGCAAACCCCACGTCACCGGCATAAACTGACGCACGATATGGATAATTAGGCTATCGTTGGGCATAGGTTGTGAACGCCGGCTACACGATAATTATTCGTTGGTATACTGTATCTATAAGGTATCGAAGCGCTCTATGTACATTATTAGTACCTTGAGCATTTGTCCAACTCGTTATGAATACACCTAAAACGTAAAAACAAGCCATAGCTCATTGTTGAAAAAACCCCAAAAAAATGTACCGCGAAGAACTTCGAACAATGGTGCAAAGATGTCTCCTACCCGTGGACACGCGGACGCAAGGAGGATCCATCATCACCCACACCCTCCCATCACACTCACCTACTACTGCCAACATGAACAAATACTACTAATACTGATACTGATACTGATACTGTTACTGCTGACATGGACATCGACTCAAAAAGGAGTCGAAAACACTGATGGGTTCCCCTTGTGAAGACCATTTTTATATACCAATTCCCAAAACGCTGGGAACACGTCATTATATGGCAGTTGTAAGTTAGAACACGTTCATTTAGTTTTTTTGTCGACCGGAAGATGTCAATGGAATACGTCTACATACGTCAATGTGTTGGGACTACGTAAAGAATTGGTTCAAAGCACGTCAAACATAAGATAGAAATAAGTTTCGCGTAAAAAAGACATTACCGCGACGTGTTTCGACTTATGAGTAGCTTACAAGTAGCCTTTGTCGACGTGTGTAAGCGTCCGCATATCGTGTGTACAACTTATTCCCATCGCATGCGGAACGTGTGTATACGCCAAGTACGTCGTAAAATTTTGAACATGTTTAAAATTACTTGACGTACTCCACTTACTACGACGTATGATAGCGTACTTTGCGTTCTATTCACGTATACCAAACTTACCCATACCGTATTCGACGTGGCGCCAGCGTTTTAGACACATTTTTCTTAGGTCGGCATACGCTGGCAAGATCGCCAAGGTGTGACTGCGATGTTGACACTTCCATTTCTGCGGCGGTTATGATTTGAATCGTGTGCGTCAGCCTTTTAATAGGCTACGTCACGTCATCGTCGGCGATACGTGCAGCGCGCTATGCATAATTAGACTATCGTTGGCATAGGTTGTGTAGGCCGACAACAGGTTCAGCATTCGTTGGTATAAGTTAGCTGTAACACACAAAACGTTCTGTGTCCGTTACTAATACGTTATACATAAGACCAAGTCGTTATGAATACGTCCGAATCTTTAAAAAAAACATCAAAGTTCAACGTAAGCCAGCGTTTTACATACATTTTAATACTTGCCATCGGTGGCTAAACCGTCAAGGTGTGACTGGGCCTTAAGGTAGTTCTGACATAGCCTGGAGTTCTTTTTTGGGTCGTTATCTTGCTGTAGGATGAACCCCTGGCCAACTATGCATAGACCAAAGGGTATTGCATGGCGCTGCAAAATGCTGTGGTAGCCCTTTTGGTTCAGTGTGCCAGTCACTCTGTGCAAGTCGCCGACTGGATCCAGCAAAAGAGCCCCAGATCATCATGCTTCCTCCTCCATGTTTGACAGTTGGTGTCACACACTGAGGAACCATCCTTTCACCTACTCGGCGTACAAAAATGGGTCTGGATCTGGAAATGGATATGGGTCTGGATATGGATCTAGATATGGATATGGATCTGGATCTAGATATTGATATGAATCTGGGTGTGGATCTGGATGTGGATGTGGATATGGATATGCATTGGATCAAGTTATGGATCTGGATATGCATCTGGATCTGGATATGTGTGTGGTTCTGGATGTTTATCTGAACCTGGATCTGGATCTGGACACAGATATGGATCTGGACCTGGATATGGGTCTGGATCTGGACACAGATCTGGATCTGGATATGGATCTGGACATGGATACGGATCTGGATCTGGATCTGGACATGTATCTGGATCTGGGTCTGGGTCTGGACCTGGTTATGGGTCTGGATATGGATATGGATCTCGATATTTATCTGGATATGGATATGGATATCGGTCTGGATCTGGATATGTGTCAATATGGAACTGGATCTGGATGTTTATCTGAATATGGATCTGTATCTGGACCTGGATATGAGTCTGGATCTGGACATGGATCTGGATCTAAACCTGGATCTGGATCTGGGTCTGGACACAGATCTGGATCTGGATCTGGACATGGATCTGGATATGGGTCGACCTGGATCTGGACACAGATCTTGATATTGATCTGGATGTGGCTATGGATCTGGATATTGATCTGGACACTGATCTGGATACGGATCTTGATATGGGTCTGGATCTGGGAATGGATCTGGATATGGACACATCTTGATATTGATCTGGATATGGATCTGGACCTGGATATGGGTCTGGATATTGATCTGGATCTGGATATGGTTCTGGACCTCATTATGGATATGGATCTGGAACTTCATGTGGATGTGGATGTAGAACTGGATGTGGATGTGGAACTAGATGTGGATGTGGAACTGGATGTGGATGTCAATGTCGATGTGGATGTGGAACTGGATGTGGATGTGGAACTGCATGTGGATGTGGATATGGATGTAGATATGGATTTGGATCTTGATCTGGGTCTGGATATGGATCTGGGTCTGGATATGGACCTGGATCTAGATATAGATATGGATCTGGATCTTGATATGGGTATTGATCTGGATATAGATATAGATCTGGATATGGATCTGCATCTGGATGTTGATATGGATCTGGATATAGATATAGAAAGAGATATAGATATGGAACTGGATATGGATGCGGATCTAGATATGGATTTGGATCCGGATTAGGATTTGGATCCGGATATGGATCTGGATATTGATCTGGATCTGGATATGGATGTGTATATGGATCTGGATATGTATTTGGATCTGCATATGGATCTGGATCTGCATATGGACATGGATCTGGATCTGCAAATGGATATGGATCTGAATATGGACATGGATCTGCATATGGATCTGGACATGGATCTGGATCTGAATTTGGATGTGGATATGGATTTGGATCTGGGTATGGATCTGGATATGGATATGATCTGGATGTGGATATGGATATGAATCTGGATATGGTTCTGGATGTGGATGTGGATATGGATCTTGATATGGATCTGGATGTTGATGTTGATGTGGATATGGATATGGATATGCATCTGGATATGGTTTAGCCATGGGATCAAGATTCACATCCCAAGCTGTTTAAATGTTTTAATGTTTTTTTTTTTTAACCTCTTTTTTTTTTTATAAAAATAGCCTACTTCTGAAGGTGCCTTCAGAATAGTCCAGATGCCAAACAGCCATTTCAGGGCAAAGCGTGCTTTCGCGTCATTATGAAGTTTTTTGGTTGATTCATCATCTCTGAGCTATCCTGAATCAGAATCAGCCAGGTGCCAGACTCGCACCCTTGAGGAATTTTTTTTAAAGGCGAAAAACAAAATGGCCGCCACCGACTTTCGATAAATTGTTTTGGGCTATATCTTCACTTCTAATGCACTTACACACACAATTTTGTTGTCCACTACTATGTTTCATGCGACAGACAAGGTAAAC
>CM068960.1:65277484-65289051 GCA_035128595.1 Eptatretus atami | reverse complement strand
ATATATTATCTAATATAATAATATATATACATACAATATATATATATATATACATATATAATTTAACACACACACACACACAACCACACCACACACAGCATTCACACACACACACCACACACAAAAAATCAAAAACCACCAACCACCAAACGTCCCCCAAAGAATGACAACAACCATACACCCACTACTCATTCAAGGGTTATTCTTTATTTTTATTATTTTTTTACATTGGTAGAATAATAGTGAAACATCAAACTATGAAGTTAACAATGTGGAATCTATAAGTAACTAAAAAGTGTGAAAAAAAATCAAGAATATATTTTGATTCTTCAAGTAGCCACCCTGCTTGATGAAAGCTTTGCACACTCTGCATTCTCTCAACCAGCTTCATGAGCGCTCCAGTTCACCTGAATGCTTCCATTAACAGGTGTGCTTAATTAAAAGTCGATTTGTGGAATTTCTTTTTCTTCTTTATGCGTTGAGGCCATCAGTTGTTGTGGAACATGTGGGGTGGTATAAAGTAAATCAGCCCTTATTGGTAAAAGACCATTATTTTATCTGGACGAGTAGTATATTATGGCAAGAAAAACTCAACGCAAGCAACGAGAACGAAACCATCATTTCTTTGAGACATGTAGGTATCAATCAGAAAAATTTCAAGAACTTGAAATTTTGAAACAAGAACTTCTAATGCAATCACAAAAACCATCAAGGCTATAATAAACTGGCTCTCAGAGGACACGACAGAAGGAATGACACCAGAGCTACTCTAAAACTCAGATATAAGTTTATTGGGTTCAGCCCTCAGAAAAATCAATTAACTGCACCTCAGATTGCAGCCCCCAAGTAATGCTTCACAGAATTCAAGTCAGACATCATTCAACACCAACTGTCAGAGTAAGCTGCAGTGAGATCAGGCCTTCATGGGTCGAATTTGCTGAAAGAAACCATACTGAAGGGCAATATAAGAAGAGACTTGCTGGGGTCAAAAACAAAGCAATGGACATTAGACAGGTGGAAATTTTCTCTTGGTCTGATGAGTCCAAACTTAGAGATTTTGGTTCCAACCAACCGTGTCTTTGTGAGACCAGAGAAGTGGGTACGGATGAATCTCTGCTGGGTTGTTTTTCCACCGTGCAGCATGGGAGGAGTGAGGTGTTGAATTGGTGTGGGGTGCTTTTCTGGTGACAAAACTGTCCAATTTATTTAGAATGCAAGCACACTTAACCAGCATGGCTCTGCAGATTTGCAGGATACGCCATCCCATCGGTTTGCGCTTAGTGGGACATCATTTGTTTTTCAACAGGACATGACCCATTCACACTCCAGCGCTGTTGTAAGGGCTTATTCGACAGAAGCAGAGTGATCGGAGTGTTTGATCAGATTGACCTGGCTCCACACGATCACCAGATCTAAAATCCAATCGAGATGGTTTGGGATGAGTTTGACCGCAGAGTGAGGGAAAGGCAGCCAAACAACAGTGCCTCCGCAAGATGTGGAACTCCTTCAAGTCTGTTGGACAAAGCATTCCAGTGACGACTCATGAGCCGGTTGAGAGAATGCCAAGAGTGTGCAAAAGCTGTCAGTGCAGGCCAAAGAGTGCTACTTTTTTAGAATCTAAAATATATAATTTGATTTGATTCACACTTTTTGGGTTATGCATAATTCCACATGTGTACTGTCATAGTTAGATGTCTTACCTATTATTCTACAATGTAAAATAATTAAATAAAGAATACCTTGAATGAGTAGGTGTGTCCAAACTTTTGACGGTACTCACACACACACAGTATTTGTATTTTAGATATATAAATATATTGATAAATAAATAAATAATGTTAAGATATAAATATATCATAAATAATATAAGATATAAATATATATATGATAAATTATATGATAAAATTATATATATATATAGTATATGTATATTGTGCTGCATGCCTGCTTTCATCGATTGATTATTTAGCGCACGAACGATTAACTGGCAAGCAACTCGCACGATGAAAGAAAATGTTGTACAGCCAGCTTGAAATAACCTTAATTTGGTGCAGCTGACAAAATTCTCTGCTGAAACTTTCAGTTCCGTTGGTTGGAAAAGATTAAGCCTGAACCTTTGCTGAGCGCAACAATTAATGTAGATATGCAATAGCTTAAAGGTTAGGCAAAGTTACATGCTGATGATGTACTCTAACGTGGACTGTTTGGATAAGATGAGTTTTGCTCTAATAGAAGAAATCATCTTTCCCTTGGCCATAATTCCACGACATGTCCAGCTGCAGCAAAAGGCAAGCATTGTTAGAAACAAGCTATTAAGCTGTAAACTGGACTGAGTGGAAATTGGGGTGGGGAGGATGGTTGGTTTGGGGGTGGATAAAGGGGGGGGGGGGGTGATGAGTTAAAACATTTGGATTTGAGGTCATTGTTTTATAGAATATCCCTCAGTGAATACTAAAAAACAAAGCATCAGCCAACGGACTGCGAGATCTTAAGGCAGAGAAGCATTGCGACCCTGTAAAAATGATTACAATAGGAACAGTCTCTGAGGCAACCTTGATCTTGCAGGTACTAAACCAGTTATTTTAAAGATCAATGAACAAACTGATGCCAAATTCGACTTGTTTCATGCATCAGAGAAAGCCTCACTGACACCAATTCAAGCAAGACTGTGTTTCTGGTTCACACATAAGAAAATTTACAGTAGCGAACGTACCTTACCGGATAACTTCCAAATGACATGCTAACAAAAATGCTCTAAGCAATACCCCTATAGTCCAGTATCAGAAAGCTACTCATTGACAAAGGGACAACGACAGCCCTTCAACTAGAGGGGGAGCACTCGGTAGATGCAAAACCTCCGCCGCCATACTTTGCTAGGTCATCAAGGTGAACGATATCCTATTTCATTCAATTTGACGTCAACAGTGGCTCACAAGTTATAGTTTGCAACTTTCCCTTTACTTTAATTTTTACTACTCAATTCATTTCGTCATAACTCGATTCCTGAAGACAGAAATTGATTTTACGTGGGTATATCACCTGAAAGTTCCAATCAGCTGCAGATTTATAATTTTGGCATGTTTTTTTGTTGGATAATCACTGTATAAACATGTAGAACATGCAAAAAAAAAAATCGGAAATTTGTTTGAAAAGAATTTTCCAATTTTTTTTTTCTCTACACAATTTTTTTGGGGGGGGGGGGGGGCTGGAAATCACTTAAAACATGTAGAAATGCGAAAAAAGAAAAAAAAATTCAAATATTGTTTTCAAATTGGCCGCCATAGCATATTTGGATTTTGGACCAAGTCCAAAATCTAATGGCATGAGTCCTTGGACCAGACTCAACCCCCCCACCAAGTTTCGTCGAAATCGTCGAGGATTTTTCCATAATACTGTTTCAGAAACAATACACACAACAAACAAACAGCGATCATAGACTGGTAGCTTAACGAAATCGTCCAACTTGACCTCTGACCTTCAGTCTACTAAAAGGCTGTCTCGAGAGAGAGGTAGCGACCAACCAGAAGTTTCTACGATGCATGTATCAACCATAAAAATCGTAACGTCGACCGAAGCAAAATCTCATTCTCGCACGCAATTATACCTTAAACGTCACTCACGACGCGTCGCTCGAGCGGCAAACTGCATCATGGGACGACTCGTGATGCGTTGAGTGAAACTGTTTTTTTATTACAATCTTAAAACGTTCCAAAACATCTCGATTTTTACCAGAATTTCGGACACCGAGTTTTAAGCGTCTAGAGCGATTGCAAAAACGCGGAAGACAAAATTAAAATCGAAGTAAATCACGAACTCTGTCAACGTCGAGCGAAGAAAAATCTTCCATTTCTTCCCTTCTCCAAGCAATTATACCTTAACGTGACTCAACGACGAGTCTGCTTCGGCGCCTGCATCATGGGACGACCCGTGTACGCGTCGAGTGAAATATTTTTTTTAGCAATCTTAAAACGTCTCCAAACATCCGATTTTTAAACCAGATTCGACCACCGAGTTTAAGCGTTCTACAGCGATCGCAACAAACCGAAGACAAAATTAAAATCGAAGTTAAAACGAACTCGTAAGTGAGCGACCGCAAAAACTACTCATTTTCCACGTGAATTGTTACGAATTATTGTTGCATCCTCACTAGTGACCCTGACCTTTTGACCGATTTTGACCAAAATTAATCAGCACTAGCCAATCACGCCCTGATCAGTGGTGTAATTTGACATTGGTAAGCTTCTTCCGTTGTCGATTATCTGCTACCAAACGCATTCAAAAATCGAATATTTGACCACACTGTGACCTTGACTTTGACGCGATTGACCAAAATCTAATTAGCACTACCTATCTACCCTCCTGAATCACGGTGGTGTAATTTGAACATCGTAGCTTCTTTCCGTTCTCTCGATGTATGCGTGTCTACAAACAAACAATACAACAAAGCAACAGAAACGGAAGTCATCATATACTTAACGAAATCTAGATTTCGTAGTAACAACAAACAGAAAGGGGTGAAAACTAGTAACTCCATCATCTTCGATGGCGGAGGTTAATGAGTCAGAATCGCTGGTCCATTTTACATGTGGCAGCAAACAGAGAGTCCTGCTTGAGACAATCACAGACAAGTACAGATGAACATTCTGCTGTTATCTTTGCAGATGTTCTCCTGTGTTGACAGTCTACTCATTATAATTATTTTCATCCCACTGAAACAAAAAGAAATACTGAAGGAATCTGAGAAAAAAAAAAAAAGAAACAACCGCAGAATAATCTGGTGGCATACCATTGCTCGCAAAAACTTTCAAATTCATTTATTCTAACTCCATTCCCATATGCTTTTTCAATTAGTTAAAATACATGCCCTCTCAAGTTTTATCAAACCATATTTTTTGGAGATTGTTCGAACAAGGAATTAAATGTTATTAAATTTGTCACAATATGAACCTCAAGTACTCACTGGCAAACATATCCAAAAGGCAATTGTTTCTTAACGGTCCCTCTACAACCAACCATTCTTTTGGCAAGCTTCCGCATTGAGTAGTTAGCATGTTAACCCAACCAATCCTAATTGCTGCTAAGGGAATTAGCACAAAAAAAGACTTGTAAACCAATACAGTTTGGACAATAACAGACTGCAGCACGGAGAGGTCAAGCCTTTTTTCAGTGAATAACAACGATTGGTGTTTCAACAGTAAATATCGGCACCTGGGTCGTGTATCGCTGTGGAGACACGGAACCAGAAGGATCTGACCACAGAAGTTTCTCGTTCCGCATGTCAATCTCCTCAACATCCTGCTCAGATCATTCTCAGCATTTTTCATCGATTTCTGTGGCACGACATGCCCTGCTTCCTTCAAGATTACTTCGATCGACTTGTAGGTATAGTGGCTATGACCTGTAATAAGCATTACTGTTACTGCTTTTGCAATCCTATTCACTGTATGGAGTGCAGTCATGGCTTCTCATTTTAAAGTGCTTGTTTATGGTGATAAGCATTCCAAAATTTGAATCCCCCTGCACATGACTTATTAACCGGTCCCCAACACAGCAGGAGAAATGGGTTTACAATTGCTTGTTGTGTGTCTGTCTGTCTGTCGACAAGCCATAACTTTTTCCTTTTTTTTAAACATTTAAGCTTTTGTCAAAATTTTCAACAAACTTTTATGATGAGAATACAGAGAAAAATAATAAATAACACAGTGGTCAACAAAATTCGAACTTTTTTCGTCTCATCAAAGATGTAAACATGTTTCTAGATCAGTTTTGCACGCTGGTTTCAAATCTGTTTTAGGTTTATATTCTATAATTGTCTGCATCAAAAATATTGTTATGGGATTTGGAAACCTTGCCGCACTCAACTATTCAGGTTGCAAAGTTAGTTTTATTTCAATAAGTATGTGTTATAGGTTAGAAATCCTTCCCTTCTTCTATGGGAATTACATGTGTGCGCGAAAGAGTTATTTTGGCTAGGTTTTTCCTCTCAGAAACAATACTACACATCCACTACAAACGCTACGTCCCCACACTCGACGGTCGCATTGCCCACGTGTGTTGGCTGAAGGCGTGGGCGCAGCTCCAACGCCTCAGATCGAGGCTCGTCCCAAGGAAGGGCATGACCGTTTTCCTCCAGCCAATGAGCGAAGGGAGCATGAATCCTCACACACCAGCAATGGAGGTGACCATGATCATCTCGACAACCCCCTCGTCAATCAGGAGGCGAGTGGAGGAAAGAGGCCCCTCACTAAAGAGAGTACGAGTGGTTGTCTGGACTCAGTGTTGTGGGAGACAGGGTGCGTTCTGCAGGATGTGGTGACTTGCGTTTCTGCGGATCGTGGCGATTGCGTCTGTGGTGTTGGTGCGAGTGCGGCTTGGTCTGGGTCATCGGGTTCGAGTCCACCGTGGTGTTTGGCGTTCTGAGCGCATCGAGCTGGGATCCGTTTCCGTCCACGGCCTCGAGCTCCACAATGCGGGTCCGTGAAACCGCACGAGGTGGGAGGTCCGTTAACCGAAATCAGATCCCACGAGGTCCATTTCTGTTTGTGTGGTGTGGTGTGTGTGTGATGTGAGTGTGAGTGTGAGTGTGAGTGTTGAGTGTGGTGTGTGTGTGAGTGTGAGTGTGTGGCATCTGTCCTGTAAGTACTATTGTTTAAGTGCCTTGTAATACCTGATTGCTTTTAGTCGCTTTAACTCTGCTCGTGTTCCCCTCCCCGGTTATTCTTGTAAAATAAACCCCTGTTAAATGTACCAGCTTTCGTTTCTGTGGCTTTCTTCATTGGCCTACATGGTGCGGGTTTGAGTGAATTAGAAGGCCCGTTCGGGGCTGGTAATTGTTTCATTTGGACCGAAGGATTCTTGGTAATTCCCGGTCGGGGTTTACCCCGGATCAGGCTCGTAGACGTCCGTTCCGGCCGAGGTCCGTCGAGGGTGTCACTTCCCCGGAATTGATGCGTGGGTATTAGGTATATTGAAGTTAGGCTTAACCCTACCCACGCGTCGAGAATAGGCGATCACGGTCCCTAAGTAATCCGTTCGAATCCGGAGTTTGTCTGGGGTGACGACCTATTAAATTCGGGTGTTCGGTGGGGAGACGACTCCACTGTCATTGTGGTCGTTTTTCGCCACGAGCCCTGGCCGCACAACAATATAACTGGTGTTAATTTCAGCACAAGTTTAGTAATAATCACCGCGTTTAAAACTTGTCAACTTATTACACTGTTAATTATTTTCAGTATAATTCCAAATAACGTGTTAACACACATACACTTTGGTTAAATTTATACAGTCCAGTAACCTCAAATATCGCTGGTATGACGCAATTGCGGGCAGCCACTTGTGTTCCGATTTCATTTTCGCGGGATGTCATTTCGACTAATCGTGAATTTTTCGAGCTGGGATTAGTCAATCATTTGCGTTTAAATGCATGCATGATTATCTCCTTGCAAACTATTGTTGTTTCTCGCGCACGCATTTTTAATGAACCTAAGCTTGTAAAAGCGATGGACTAAATTATGTGTCTCCCAAAAGAGAAAGTTATGACATTGGTGAAAAGACAGAGTTTTTAGATCAGCTTGGGTTTGAGGTTGAAAAATGTTGGTCATGTGTGGGCCCCATTATGGGGTCAATGGTTGTAGGTAGAACCTTCCCATTCTAAACCTTCATTTTCTTCAAACCTAATTTCCAAACTTCATCTTTCCAACTCCGGATTCAAAGCCTCAGTTCGCTAATCTTATTTTAACGAACACCCATACACGAACCCCATTTCCAAAATGCTTCTTTCGATACCCCGTACTCTTTAGCACCATTCCCAAACCCCTATTTTCTGACACAAAACTCGATACTTCATTTTCAAACCCCTTTATCAACACTCATTCCCAAACCTTTAGTTCTTAAACCCGTACTGCGAACCTCAGTCCTAAACCCTTATTTTCCACAACATTACTTGAACGCCATCCAAAACCCTTAATTCTGACACCCGTACTCGACCCACCATCCCAAAACCGTTAATTTCCGACACCAATACTCAACCCGCCGTTGTAATGCTTTATTCTCAATCCGCCGCTCGTGAAACAAATCATGGTGAAGGGATGTGCTTGTCGAGCAGGTGTTTTTTTTTCACACAGCCGAGATGGGATTATTCTAAGAAGAGATGCCGTCCTTGACCTTCCTCTCCAAGCAAAAAAAAAAAAATCGGGCTTTAAGGTAAACGTGGTTAAGGATCGTGGTAGCCCTTCCTTTTGTGGCAATGCTGCAGGCGCTTCATCGTTAACTAATATTGTTGCGAATCTGGGAAGCCATTGAGCACACAACATTTCAGGTCCTATAGTCAGTTATTTCGATAAGTGAGATGTGTAGCATAGCTCCCTTTCCTAGTCTAATGGGTGAATAATGTACATGCGCTGAGTTACTTTAATAGGTTAGATTTCTACAATCAAATACAACACTACGGCTCTACAAGCTCCAAATACATACAAACTACGGTACTAAGCTCAAATACAACAACAACGGCTACTACAGGCTCCAAATACAACAATACGGCTACTACAGCTCAAATACAACGACGACGGCTACTACACTGCTCCAATACAACAGCGGAAACCTCTGCTCCCGATTCTCGGCGCGCTCGGTGGTGATGCGGCGTTTCGGAATCGTTCGGGGATGAAATCCATTCCAATTGGTCATCGGATCCGTTCGCATTGACGCACCCAGAGAGCGAGCCACCCTGAGCGAACCGCGCCCGGAGCGATAATAAGGGACGTGGAGATCGAACGGAGCGAATTCGAAGAGAAAGGAAGAGATCGATGATCGACGAGTGAGGGACTCTGCGGAAGTGCAAAATCCGTGCGAGCGAGAGAAACTGGGGGAGCGCGTGAGGATCCGCTGGAGCTCGGGAGGCCGCTCGTGGCTCGCTGGTGTCTGGATTCGGCTCACCTCTTCGCTGGTGCCCGGTTCTAAACATCAGCTCGAAGACCAACGAGGTGACAGTTCCGAGGCAGGCTCTGGTCTTCAAGCTCGCCTCTCCCTCCGAAGGGAGGCTCATAAACGGCTGTGGCCACCATTTCTTTGGTTGTGCATCTGAGTGTGGGCCCATCCTAGTACATAATAATGTTAAGTTTTGCTTGCTGTACATCGTGCAGCTCATTCGAGTAACTCTGGCTTCTTGCGGTGCCCGCCCTGCCCCTTATAAATAAAGCCTGTTTAAAATGTATCAGTTCGTGCTGTGTTTCCTTAATTGCTTAGCGTGACAGCGTTAGAATTAGCTAGGCGTTGTTGGCCGCCATAATAAGGGACATTTGACGACGATTCGGTGATCATCCGCTCCTGGGTCGCACACAGTTCGAGCCAGCTAGTGCTCGTTCCGTACGAGCGCCGTCGAGGGTGTGAAACTCGGTTAAACTTGCACGTGGAGCTCTAGGTATTTTGGAAGATTGCAAAGAACCCTGTACCACGTGTTTAATTATTGACGATTCACGTCCGGTAGGGCCCGTACTTGTCGGAGTTTTCCGAAAAGGTACGATCTAAATTCAGGGTGTTCGGTGGATCGACTCTGCCAGCTCATTTAGCGTCGTGTCGTCGCCGATACGGCCGCAACAATAGTGCTTTTCGAACGGGAATCACTTTTACCGCTTCCATCCTCCCACCCTCCCCTCCCCCACTAACCTCCCTCCACCCCCCTCCCCTCGTCACAGACCTTTCCTCTAAAGATTAAATGCTAAGTCTTGTGTTCTCTTTCTGGACGAGTACATGGCGGTATAATGTTCTTACGCTCCCAGCCTCATTTGTTAACAAATTAAAAAAGTAAAAAGTTTTGTGTTTTGAGAGCTGCACTGTTACGTGTGGAATCGGCTCGCTACGCTTGCCTCCCAAGTCGTTAAAAGGATTGACATCACAGATTTTGCTGTGTTAATCAATGAGAAGAGTAGAAGAGAGGAAGGAAGAAAAAAAAAAAAAAAAATAGCTGGAGAGAAAGAGAGAAGAAAGAAAAAGAGATAGAGAAGAAAAAGAAGAGAAAGGAGAGAGAGGAGTGAAAAAAGGACGAAGAAGAGAAGTGAAGGGGAAGAAGAAGAAGGGAAAATCGAAGAACAGAAGAAATGAGAGGGAAGTGAATTGCACCAACATTAATTACCAAACATATTTTTGCACATAATGTATTTGTAATATTGGTGAGTGTTTAATGGTTGTTGTATTTATTTGTAACATAAAAGGTCCAGTTCAAAGCTATAAAGGCAAGGGGTCTACGAGTTGTTTCAAGGCTGTAAGGGGTCTAATGGTTTAGGATGTAAAGTCTGAATGTTCTCGTGATCAAAAGGGTATAAAAGTCAAAAGGGTCGAAGGGATTTAAAGTGTCCTAAAAGTGTTGAAAGGTTCTTAAAGGTAAAAGGGTTTAAGGATGTAAAGGGCTTTAGGCGGCTTGTAGATCTTTGGGTTGTTATGGTCTTTTGGTCCTTGGGGTCATTTGAGCGTTTAATGGGTCTCAGCAGTGCAAAGGGTCGAAAAGTACATTCAAGCAGTTGTAATAATAGACGTATATGTTGAAGCAGGATGCAATGATGTTCAAACACGAACATAATTAATAGACATAGTCACATTGCTTTCGTGTGAAAGTTACAGTCCAAGAGTACTAAATTATAGGGCCGTGCGTGCAGTCTTCCAACCGATTTCAACGGAATGTGATAATAAGCATTTTTGTCACACGTTTCATGGATCGGTATGCTGGTGCTTTTCACACACTAAACGCGAATGCACAAACAGCACCAACAACATACAACACACACACACTCACGGCAAAAATATTGGCACCCTTGCACTTTTTCAAAATTCCATTTTCTGCAAAATAAGTTGAAATTGAACAAAAGTATTGGTTCTTGCAATTCTTCATTATTTCATTGTTAGTGTGACAGAACCTTGTTCTTTTATTCAAGAACTTAATATATCTTTTAATCAGATAATAGAAATGATTGACAAAATTATTGACGACCCTCAACTTAATATTTGCCATGCACCCAGCCTTTGGACAAAAATAGACTGCAGTCAACGCGCTTCTATAGCCATGAATGAAGTTACTTACACTCTCTACCTGGCAGGTTGGCCCACTCTTCTTGTGCAGAATGTCCTTCTCCCAGATTTGACGGGGCGTTCTCCCAAATGGTTTTCCCAGATCTCCACACAGGTGTTCAATGGATTTAGATCTGGACCATTGCTGGCTACTTAGAACAGTCCACGTTTTGTTTGACCATTCTAGTGATTGGTGAAGTGTTGGTCATTGTCTGCTGCAGACCATGAACTTGCGCACGAAACCAAGCTTTTGACACTGGGTAACATTTGCCCTCTAAAATGCCTTGTAACTGCCTGATTCATGATGTCATGCACCATACTCAGGCACCCATTGCCAGAGGGCAGCACAATAACCCAACACATCACTGAACCTCTCTCGCTGTTGACTGTAAGGAGTCAGGACTCCCACACACAGCAGGCTGCACACATTCCAAGGTTATGTGTTGACATTCCACACCTTCCACCTTGCCTGCGCACTGACCAACTGCCTCACACTCCAGGGTTACATTCTC
>CM068960.1:65228425-65238482 GCA_035128595.1 Eptatretus atami | reverse complement strand
ACATTCACTTGACATCTAGCCTATCTGACTTTGTCTCGGTTGATTCCTGGTTTGTGTTCCAAGAACTTGAACTGCACGATTCATTCTTAACGTATGAAGTGAGTGAGTGGGCAACACTTCCAGCCTATGTAGATTCAAAATCTAAAACCAAAGCACTCAATGCAACTAATGATGCGGCTAAACGTCTAATAAAACTCGGAACGGACTGTCTCGGTGCAGCTAGGTCTGAAGAACACTTTCAGAATGTGCAACAAGTCACTGAGAATGACAGGAAAGAGAATCCAAATCTCTGGAAACGCTTGAAACTTGATCATTAATGATATTATATGAGTACCTTGATATGAATACACATAATTCTGGGTAATAAAGCCGTGAATTTGACAGAACCGAGGCATTTGTTACTATTTTGTTGTTTTTTTTCTGGGAAAATCACCAGTTTCCCGCTTCTCCGGCAAATTTCCCGGAAAATTTGATTGGCTCTATATCACTGGAACATCACCAAAGGAGCAGTACATCGATATGTCAGAATTATTTCACCACCAGATACAAGTTTTGATCACTATACAGTGAAAAATAACGCTTATTCTGAAAAATGCGCAGGAGCTGCGTGCCTGAACTTTGACCCCGATGTGGACCCCCAAGATGATGACCGAAAATTCTGAAAAAAAATGAGAAATGTTTTTTCATGTATTCGAACACATCTGTCCTATCGCCGTTATGTTTTGCAAACTTTCGCAAAAAAGGGGGCATTTGATGCACCCTAGTGGGGATGTGAATTAACAACGTGGTATATCTTGAAAGCAACAAAAAACTTTTCTCATTACTTTTTTGAAAACATTATTTTTGGAGTTGATCTTTTTTGTCTCTTACTCATGCTCATTGAACATATTTCACACTGTGATCTATTTAATGACGAGCTGTGATCATGTTCAAACACCTTTAGACAGCAATGAGGTTTCCCTGATGGTTAAAGTTGAATTAATGTCAAAGAGGATGATGAAACATGGTTTTGTGCCAACCTTGAAACCCAGCATTCCTGCCCATTTCAAGGCCTTGGTATTGAAAAAAACTGCATGACCCAAACAAACCATGCCAGTATCTCAAGAGTAACAACTTATCGCCCACCAGGTGTTTAAAAGTTCAATAAAGGACGTAAAGAGCTATTCCACTCGGTCAATATCGTTAACCCTACTTAAATCCAACTTGGAAGTCCAATTATGTGGAGTGACAAAGTATGTTGTGAACAAGGGCACTGTTGTCTTGTGAGTGAATATCAAAAGTAGATATCTGTGATCACAAAGCGATCGCGGCCAAGGGTAAGCCTCTCCTGGCTTAACCTTGGGGATCGCCCGTGACTGACCCTTGGCCCGCGTTCCACTGATGGCATATTTTTTTTTGGCCTCCATTTAACCGTGACCTTCAACATTTAGCGATTTTTTTTTCTGTATACATAATCGAGGCTCATGGAATTGCGAGAATTAGTACACTTAACGGATCAGGACATAACAGGACAAAAGGAACAGTTGAGAAAGGGGGGAAGGTGTGGGGGAGGGAAACCAGCAGCAGAGTTGAAGGCCAAGATAGAGGCAGACTTGGCCAAACAATGGGTGTGGCATATACTAGCTGTTTAGACACACTTCGCTTGAGTCCATAATGTGAATATGAAGTAGAGTTGAACTTCTTTTCTGAAAGTCAAGATTGTATCATATTGTTGTGGAAATGGCTTCTCGGGGTTGATTGTATAGCTTAGAAATAGTTATTCCTTTCCTACATGTATTAACATAAGAGTGTGGTAATTTAATTGTGAAGAAGGATCATGCATCAATATTTGTATAGAAAGCTGCCATCTTCCCTCCCTGATGTTTGTGTCTAAAACTGCTTCTCCCTTGAAACCCCTTCTCATGGTATATCCTTTGTAACCCATCTTATATGTGCTTTATGGAGGAGTCTATGGCAGGGTAGAGCTAGTTTTGGCGCCAGAACCTGAGCCGAGAACATTTGGGAAGAGTCAGAGGCTCAGGGCAGGAATTTCCCAACAACTTGCAGCCAAACCACCAATCGGTGTGGGGTAGCCATGGTGGGACGAAGTCACAAGGTGGGACATCCAAGTTGCCCATATAAGGCCCGCACACCCACGGTTCAATTTGGTGGTCCGATGGTAGTCCAGTTCAAAAAGGTCACATTATCATGGTGCAGCCCAATTTGTGGGGTCTGATGCCGTTTGAGGGCCCAGTCCAGTGTGTGCAGCATTGAAATTCAAATGATGGGACCTGTGCGATCGCTTTTCCACCTCTTGCCTATAGGAGAACGGCTGGGCTCCTATTGATGTGGCGTGTGCTAATCCTTTGACCAGGCAGTGGAGCAGTTCACTTTATAAAGAGCATCACGGTGGCCAATGGCCATACAGGTATTTCTGTCTTGTCCTTATCCTGATCGATCTACTGTGGTGTGATTGAGGGCCCATTAAGGAATAGTTTACTTAACGCTCTTCTGTCCGTATGAAACCCAGGGCACATTTTTGGCATTTTTAAAAACTATTTTATTTATTCACTTTAGATTATTTAAATATAAGTTAATGAGGCAACACAAAATCCTATCAATCACTGCTCACCAGTTAGCTCCTTGTTTTTTTTCTCACAAAATATTCCAGATATCTGATCCAAAGCTCCAGAAGCAGTGTGGCTTCCTCCTGTTTTTACATCACCTGTTTTTTACAATGTGCACTGCATGAAAACAATTAATAATTGTATGAGAATGAGCAAGGAAAAGAATGAACCCATGCACTTTCACAAACAAAATCAGTTGTGAGTAAAACGATATTTTGTGTCGCATTTTATAACTTTATATTTCATTATGAGATTGATACACAGGTGTGCATTATATGCTGTTTTGGTAGCTTTTCATACATTGAATGGAGTAAGTAAATTTTACTCTCATATTGTATTGAGGTGTTGCACACGAGAGTGAAATGGCATTGCAGCTCATCAACAACATGATTACTTCTGAGCTTTTTAGTTCTGGGTTTGAATTGCAGCAGATTCAAATCCTCTGTGGATAAATTGATAGTGAAACACAGCACCATCAAAGGGGATGCAGAAGTAGCTCTTTATCTTGCTTGCACTTCATTGTAGACTCTAAAAATCCCATGGTAGCTTGGTACACTTGGTAGCTTACCAATAAGATTGAAGTTTTCCTGAATGGTTCCTCGCAATCAACTTGCCAAATTTTAACTCGCTGTGCTTTATAACCGCTCTAAACATCCTGGTTTACCATTCAAACAATTTACCTTTTGACTGAATTAAAAAAAATTGTTGTACATTAAATAACCTTGAACATCATTCCTGATGATGGGTCAATAATACGAGCTTTGGTTGATGATGATGATGTCATTGATGAATCGTACAAGCTTCTCTCTTTGTACGCGATGTGAAAGTAAGCTATTCAGCTGCACAATATTGTCCACAAACCTCACTGATGCAAAGCCTTTAACAATAAAGAAATGAAAAAATTGATTGAAAACGCATCTTAATCAGAGAGATAGGAAGATCAGTGAGAAGAGGTCAAAGATATTTTTTGTCCTGTCTATTTCACAAGCTGAGAATCCAAGCCTATTAATCATTGTGTAAATTCCTGTACAAATATATCAGGAGTATATGTGATGGAAATGAGAAATATGGTGCTGTGAAGGTGCAGCTCACCGGTGATCATTTGCGCTTCTTCCTCCTTAATAGGAACGGATACTTGTTTGGAGAATCTCGAGTCACTGAATGAATCGTTTGTTGTTGTTTTTGTAGTTTCCATTATCTCAGCTGCCACAGGTTCTGCAAGACGGTTGTTGAAAGTTGGGTCAACTAAATACATGCTAAAGTTTTTTTAAAGTTTTTTTTCAATCAGGAAGTTTGTGGAGGATTAGTAGGGTCATTTCGGTGGACTCCGTGACCATTTTTTTCCTTCCAAAATTTTATGGTCAATTTGGCTATCTCAGACCCTTTAGAAAAATATATGCTCCTTTGCACCTCCCAAAAATGTCAGCGTCCATTTTGGATTTTGTGCTCTGGTGGATTTAGCCGACATTTTTGGAAAGTGCATAGGAACTTATACATTTTTTCTAAGGGGTCTAAGGTAGCCAAATACACCATAAATTTTTGGAAGGAAAAAATGGTCCACGGATTCTACCAAAATGACCCTACTACAGTACATGTATTCATTCCAAACAAATCATTGCTCACCTGTTTTACTATTTCCTTCCCCAAATGTGTCATTTGGGGGCGATGATCCACTTCCTTCATTCTCTTTATTTTTATCATCTGTGGCAATGTGCAACACAGTGGAAACATTGAGGAAAAGTATTTAAATGAACTCGGGATTGATTGGCAGGATGAAACCTGGTCCTTCGCTATTTTTAATCCAAGGTGGTTGGTAAAATGATATCACGTACCTCGTACATACAGCACACAACATGCAGCAATATTCATGGCCTTTCTTTTACTCATCGCAGTCCTTTTTATAATGAATGATTACACTAGCTAACAAGTAATTGTCATCAGATATAATTTTAGGTGGACTATATACCTCTTGGGATGCTAACTCTAAATCTGTTTTTGAGTTTCCCCCAGCACATCTAATTTTCGTGATGACATTGATCAAATTTGAAAGGTTATATTGCCTTATAATTAACTGAGGCAATAACCTTTCAAAATAACCTTTCGAAACGTGTCAAACATCAGTGCCACAAAATTGAAGGGGGGAATCTTTGTGGGCAAATCAGGGAGGTTCTGCAGGATAAAGGCATTGAAGAAAGCCTCAACTATTTAAGAACTAAAAGCATGGCAGGCTTTCAAATGGATTTGTGGAAACTTCTTGGGTAACCACAAGTCTCCCGCATACAAAGATGGAGTCCAGAAACTGCTCAATGCATATCAAACAAGAGCGCAAGTGAGCACAATATACGCCCGAAAAAGTCTCTGTGACACACACAATTATATATTCAAACACGTCAATTTATGAAGAACAAAAGGTATATACAGAATTATGCTACTACATGGAAAACAGCATCCTGGTTGCCATGGCAACCACTTTAGATGACGAACGTATGTCGCAACACACCGTCTCCACAGTCTGTACCTATGTACCAAATATGAAACGTGAAAGCTGAAAGCTTTGGGAGTTAGAGTGCGGACAGGAACGGACGGACGGACGGACGGACGACCGGTATCACATAATACGCCCCGATATATATATATATATATATATATATATATATATATATATATATATATATATATATATATATATATATATATCGGGCGTATAAAAATGGGCTATCGCATGTCCTTGAAATTACATTTTTTTTACATTGACATCTAGATTTCTTTCCTGAAAACCTTGGCATAGTGAACGACGAGCAGGGGGAACGCTTCCATGAAGACATTCAGGCGATGGAAAATCACTAACAATGTTTCTGGAACGAAAGTGTGCTGGCACACTACTGCTGGATGTTGTATCGCGACAAAGTTTCCAAAAGAAGATTGTACTCGCAATGTTTTTAAGTTGTTATACATTAATTTTTTTCACAAATGTGTACTGTATAAATTTAACCAAATGTATGGTGTGCATCAGGTTTATGAGAATTATATGGGAAAATAAATAGTTGTAAGGTTAACTAGCGTAATATGTGATTATTACCTAAATTGTGCTGAAATCAACACCAGTCATATTTCGATAATTAGATGTGCTAGAAGAAAACCGAAAACAGATTTGGAATCAGCGTACAAAACTGGGCTACAAAAATGTGTTTACATCTTTCATGAGAGAAAAAAGTTCGATTTTGTCGACCAGTGTTACCTTCTGTGGATGAAGATCTTCACTGTAATTGTTTGCATTATTAACATTTCTCTGTGATCCTCAATAACTTTGCATCAAAATTAAAATTCGCATCACGATGTTGATAGATGTTTTTGTTTCATATCAAACATTGCTTTCTCATATAGTTGAATTAGATTATTGTAATGAGAATGATGTTGGGTCAATCATAGCATTTAAAATGATGCAAAATTATGATACAGTATAATTATGATACAGATACCATTCAGCAGAGGATAATGCCAATTGAGTCCTACCTAGCAAGTTAAGAAATCAGGCTGGAAGGGAGAAGTGCGGTGTCAATAAAGTGAAGCTCACCAGTGATGCAATTATTTTTTTATTCGTTCACAGGACCTGGAATTTGTTTATACGATCTCAAGACTCTTGACAAGTGTGGTGGAGGTTTCTTTGTGGGTTCAGTGATTCGAACCTCCAACAGTTCTGTGGGATGGTGCCACTTGCATCAAAATACAAAAATTGCAGGATTGAAAGAAAACAAAATGACAGAATCTGTAATTATGAAAGTAGTTGAAGCTTACTGACCATTTTGTTACTCCAAATAATTGTCAAAGAATGAAAAATCGCTCACAGTTCATGGGATGGTTGTAGCCATCATCCAGTAAATTGTGGGAAGGGACATCATAGCTGAAGAAAGCATTCTGGGTATTTCCAAGATGCTGGAGAGAGATGGTTTTTTTTAGAACTATTTAATACGCCTTACGTTTACATTTTCCTAGTTGTGGTCGCTTCTCATAGTCCTCCAAGGGATCTGCTTCCAAAAAGCTAAATAATAGTTCCGGATTCATCTGTGCTGCTGTATATTTCATTTTCTCTGCTTGTGTCGATTGTTCTTCCTATTGAGTGCTCATTCTTGTGTATTTTTTTCGTGCTCAAAAAATTTTTTTTAACCCAAGTTACGTGCATGAAGCAAGTCTACTGTTTATAATTCAAAACACCTCACAGCACTGGAAAATATGGGGACAGGGACATTGTACTGTAAATGGTGGAGACTTGTAATACCTTCCCCCACCTGGAGGCGGTGCTACACGATACACATGTACATAGAAAATTTGCATCTCCCCTCCACCTCCCCTCCAAAACCACCAGCAAAGACAAAAACACCCTTATACATGAATTGGGGTCATACTGATCCGATGTAGCAAGTTTGGATGGAATCGGCCCAGAACTGTTGGAGGAGCAGCCTGACAAACAAACATCGGTCCATGAATTATTGTACGGATTTCCATCCTGCGTCTCAGGTTCGGATTGGTTTGTGCCGACCCATTTTTTTTCACAACCGTTTCCCATACTCACTCGCCGTGTCTCCATTATTCACAACCCTCACTTTAATTCCTTCCTTGTAACTTGTTTAATGCAAATAAAAAAACGACAAAAAACTTTCTTCTTCTTCTACTTATTATTATTCTTTTTCCCTCCTTCTCCGTCAATTTAAACCTTTTTAAAAGTCAATTTTAAAACATTCAACCTTCCCACTTACTGGCTGCCAACCACCTTTCTTTCAGTCTGCTTTCCATTCTCCCTTTCTTTCTCCATCTCGAGATGACTCGTAAGCCCGTGGCTCATCTACCATCGCGTTCATACAGCGCTGTCTTTCTTCTTGCCTGAAACATCATTGCCATCCCAATCCTGATGTCTGTTTTTATCTCTTCACCCAAGGAAACCTCAAATGCAACCCTTTTTGTACTGTGTGTGGGACTACAGTGAAAAACTCCCACATATTATGTTCACACCCTGGTTTCCCGAGACCTACTCCAGACTCCTCCACCGCACCCTTTCTCGATGTCCCCTGATTGTGTCCATCGACCTCATGCCCTCCCCTCCTTGCTTCCTTGACACCCTGCATCATCCTTGCTTCTCCTGCACCTTTCCCCCTCTTTACTTCATCATGCAACTCACCCCCTCTCAGGTTCCCCAGTGTCCTGGGCACCTCGCTTCTCCCAATGAATCGCAGCCCCTCTCTTATCCCCCTGCATCCTGTCCCTTCTCTTCTTCACCAGCGTTCCAGCCCCTCTCTTCTCCCCCTGCACCCTCTCTTCTCCATCTGTGTCTCGGCCCCTCTCCTCTTCCCCTGCAGCCTGCCTCCCCAGCAGCATGTCCCCTTCCTGTTCCCTCATGTCACGCACATCTCTGCTTCACCAGCATCGTGCCCTTCTTTGCCTCTCTCGCATCCCACCCACTCTCTGCTTCCAGTGTCCCGCTACCTCTCTGCTTCCCCAGCGTCCCGCTCCTTCTCTACTTTCCTAGTGTCCTGCTCCCTCCTTGCTGATGTGGAAGAAATAAAATTAATTATATTCATGTATTCTCAATTTCATTATACTACTGTTTTTAACAGTAAAGAATAGGGTGTTACTTTTGTACTGGAATCAAATTGACTCAGTAAAATCTCTTTTTGCAGCCTTTTGATCTCCATCTTGATGTAGATTATATACAAGCAAGATGAAATGGTATCTTACTAAATCTTATGTGCTTTGTCTCATTGAAAGATATGTATATCCAAATTCGTATTTCCAATGTTTAAATGAAACTGCTCTGCTGCTCAAGAGAAGGACGCTTTACTGCTGGCACCCATTGTCTGATGGTAATTAAATAACTCCCGAAAGGCGATTGCAATAGATGCCTTGTTGTCCAAGGACGATTATATGACAACATAAAATGGAATGTCGTATTTTGAGAATCTGGTTACTCAATGGTGAACGGAAGGTATGATCAAAGTAATAGGCTTGTGTCTCCATTCACTCGGCCTCTTCATATTTTGTCTTAACTTTGTTGTTACCATCTCTTTCTCACGGTTGGCCTCGTATTCCCAAACTGCAATCATGATCTGAGCGTGTCTATCACCCCTTCCCTCCCAAAGTGGCCACGTCTGCAATTCCCCTTCTCATGCTTGCCGGCCCCCACCCCCATTCACCCATACCAGATGATTGCACTCCATAATAGTATAAAAACAATTGCTCTGGGCGTTTTGGGGAGAAAGAGGATCGTGTTTGTTATTACTTGTCTTGTTATCCTTTTTCCCATGCGCATGTTGGTTATTTGTATTTGATGTGCGCTGTTAATAAATGGTTTCAGAATCCAAAAGAGAAGATCTGAATTCTTCCACACTCCCCACCATGCCTCATCTCCTCCTTCTTCACCCCGCATCCCATTCCACCTCCTCCCCACTCCCCACGCTCCCTGACCCCACCGCTCTTTTTCTCTCCCTGCCAACATCTCCTCCCCCCATCCCTCACTCTATGGGACCTCCAACATCTGAGGTCTTTCCTCCAATTTGACAGACCTCTCAATTCAACCTGCCACTGGTAAATCAGACATCATCTGCCTAGCAGAATCCTTCCTCCCACAGGATATCAGCAATTCCTCGGGTTTTTTGTATTTTCCCACTCATCAGGCCTGAAACCCGATCTGTAATCTGGTGGAGAAGTTGCAGTTATGTCTAGAACTCCATTTCTCACTGTCCGTGTACAACCCTTCCTCCTCTTAACCCCCTCTTGGAGGAGTACCTTTGGTTGCGCTTTCCCCTCCATATCCACCTTCTGTTTGTCTGTGCTCTGCACAGTCATCCTAACAGGTAAGACTATTTATACCTCACGCTCTGCCAACATGGACCATCTAATAACCACTCATCCCAATCTATCTCTCTAATATGATCTCTCTATATTATCTCCTCATATATATCTCATCTAATATATCTCTCTATATTATCTCTCCTATATATCTCTCTATATCTCTCTATATCTCTCTATATCTCTCTATATCTCTCTATATCTCTCTATATCTCTCTATATCTCTCTATATTCTCTCTATATCTCTCTATATCTCTCTATATCTCTCTATATCTTCTATATCTCTCTATTCTCTCTTTCTCTCTTTCTCTCTCTCTCTCTCTCTCTCTCTCTCTCTCTCTCTCTCAGTCTCGTGTCTCTCTCTCTCTCTCTCTCTCTCTCTCTATTATCAAATGTCAACATGCCAGTTGGCTGGGTGTTGGGACCTCATGAACCAATCATGGCATTGCAGCAAAATAATTCTGTAATTCCATGGGCGTCACCCAATAAGTGAACTTTTCCACCCGAATATCTCCCAATGGCCCATCCCCCCTTCTGGACTTGGCAATGATGATTTTCTCTACCACCATCTCCTGTTGCTCTTCTGCTCCAATAGGTTACTCTGATCATTT
>CM068960.1:65202403-65219144 GCA_035128595.1 Eptatretus atami | reverse complement strand
CTCTGCCTGGATATGCTGCTTCTCCTCTCCCAACAATGGATGGAGGTCCTCAATGCCACACATGAAATCAAAGCCATCTCTCGAGACAGATCGTGTGCTTTCGATACGGTCTGCTGCCCCGCCCTGCTCACCAAACTCTCTTCCTACGGTATCCACTTATGGCTCACAGACTTCCTCTCCTGTTGCAGCCATCATGTGGCCCTTAATGGAGTTCTCTCCTCCCCTCTTCTTTTCAAGGCTGGAGTTCCTCAAGGCAGTGTTCTTGGCCCTGTTTTTTTTTTCTAGTTTTCATCAATGATCTTTCTGACTCTCCGGAAAATCCTCTTTATCTCTTTGCTGATGACTCCACTCTCAGCCGTACCATCTGTCATCCCTCAGATCGGCAAACAGCAGCGTCTTCACTCTCTGCAGATCTGGATAAAATCATAAACTGGTACAACACGTGAAACATGTTTTTCAATCCTGACAAATTCACACTCCACTATGTCTCTCCAAAAGGACCATCTGGAACCCCCCCCCCCACCTCCCTCTACTTTCTCAACAATCTCTTGCAGAAAAACTTTCACTCAAGCTTCTGGGTCTCACTATTTGCCATGATCTTTCCTGGGAAAGCCACATTTTCAAGCTGGCCTCCAAAGCCAGTCGCCGACTGGAATCCTCCGTCGTGCAAAGTCCTTCCTTGGCACTCCTGAGCTCCTGACCACAAAGTTTCATCCGCAGACTGATGGAGTACTGCTCTCCCCTCTGGGCTGATGCTCCTGCCTCTCACCTTTCTTGGCTTCATGCTGTGGAAACCAAGGCATTTAGGATCATTGGTATCTCCTGCGATGAGGCTGAGTCTTTGGGTCTCTCACTCTCTCACCACAGGCAGGTCGGTCATCTTTTTTCTGTGTTCTACCATCTCCTCTCCAGCCTCACCCCCCCACCCCCGCTCCATCTGAGATATGTCCCCAATTCCCTCCCCACCCCCATATACAGTGGGGAGAACAAGTATTTGATAGACTGCCGATTTTGCAGGTTTTCCCACTTACAAAGCACGTAGAGGTCTGTAATTTATATCATATGTACACTTCAACTGTGAAAGACGGATCTAAAACAAAAATCCTGAAATCACATTGTATGATTTTTAAATATTAATTTGCATTTTATTGCATGAAATAAGTATTTGATCACCTACCCAACCAGTAAGAATTCCGGCTCTCACAGACCTGCTAGTTTGTCTTTAAGAAGCCCTCCCATTTCCACTCATTACTGTATTAACTGTACCTGTTTGAACTCCTTATCTGCATAAAAAGACAGCTGTCCACACTCAATCAATCAGACTCCAACCTCTCCACAATGGGCAAGACCAGAGAGCTGTCTAGGACATCAGGGACAAAATTGTAGACTTTCACAAAGCTGGGATGGCTACAGACAATAGGCAAGCAGGCTTGGTGAGAAGGCAACAACTGTTGCGCAATTATTAGAAAATGGAAGAAGTTCAAGATAACAGTCAATCTCCTCGGTCTGGGCTCCATGCAAGATCTCACCTCGTGGAGCCTCAATGATCATGAGAAAGGTGAGGGATTAGCCAGAACTACACGGCAGGACCTGGTCAATGACCTGAAGAGAGCTGGGACCACAGATCAAAGAAAACTAAGTAACACACTACGCCGTCATGATTAAAATCCTGCAGCGCACGCAAGGTCCCTCTGCTCAAGCCAGGCGATGTCCAGGCCGTCTGAAGTTTGCCAATGACCATCTGGATGATCCAGAGGAGGAATGGGAGAAGGTCATGTGGTCTGATGAGACCAAAATAGAGCTTTTGTTTAAACTCCACTCGCCGTGTTTGGAGAGAAGAAGGATGAGTACAACCCCAAGAAACCATCCCAACCAAGAAGCATGGAGGTGGAAAATCATTATTTGGGGATGCTTTTCTGCAAAGGGGACAGGACGACTGCACACGTATTGAGGGAGGATGGATGGGGCCATGTATCGCGAGATCTTGGCCAACAACCTCCTTCCCTCAAAAGAGCATTGAAGATGGGCATGGCTGGTCTTCCAGCATGACAACGACCCGAAACACAGCCAGGGCAACTAAGGAGTGGCTCCGTAAGAAGCATCTCAAGGTCCTGGAGTGGCCTAGCCAGTCTCCAGACCTGAACCAATAGAAAATCTTTGGAGGGAGCTGAAAGTCTGTGTTGCCAGCGACAGCCCCGAAACCTGAAGGATCTGGAAGATCTGTATGGAGAGTGGGCCAAAATCCCTGCTGCAGTCTGTGCAAACCTGGTTAAGAACTACAGGAAATGTCTGATCTCTGTAATTTGCAAACAAAGGTTTCTGTACCAAATATTAAGTTCTGTTTTTCTGATGTATCAATACTTATTTCATGCAATAAATGCAAATTAATTATTTAAAAATCATACAATGTGATTTTCAGGATTTTTGTTTTAGTTCAGTCTTTCACAGTTGAAGTGTACCTATGATAAAATTACAGACTCTACGTGCTTTGTAAGTGGGAAAACCTGCAAATCGGCAGTGTATCAAATACTTGTTCTCTCCCACTGTATCTGCAGAGCGCGCAAGGTCCGTCAGCTGTAAAACTAACGTCAAGAATCAATGCTCACCTTCAGTTTTTCCCACCTTTAGAAAAACTCCCACACTCTCTTCAATCCCACTCTTCCCTTCAGGTCTTCAAAACAGTTGTTCACCACCATCTCTCATCTTCCCCATCCAAACCATGATCTTTTCTACCCCCGTTAATCCACCCCAAACCCATCCTTCAAATTCCCTGCTTTCCTTCCTGAAAGTCCCTGCAGTGTCCATCTTATTTACTTTGTGTACCCACCCCATCCCTCTCCCTTCCACAGATCTCTAATGTCTCTGTTTCACACTTTTTTCTCTTCCCTCTTCCGCCTTTGTTATATGTACTGTGTGTTCGCTCTCATATGAGCCTCGACAGTGTATCCAAAAATCAAAAATATATATAACATCGCAGCTGATGTCTCATGAGAAAGCCAAATGCCTCAATTCTGTGTTTGCTTCCAAATTGTGTGTACCCAACCCATCACTCCCTACACCTACCAAACCCTCCCATGTCCAACTGCTCCTGGATACTGTCTTTCTTACTTGAGAGGTGGAAAGGGTTCTGCTAAACCTTGACTCCAATTCTGTGACAGGCCCAGATGGCATCAGTGTATGCATCCTAAAAACCCGCTTTCTGCTCTATTCACTTGATCATTCTGTATGGGTCAATTTCCGTCTGCCTGGAAGTTAGCCAATATCACTGCAATCCAGAAACATGGTGGAATATCGGACCCTCTTAACTACATGCCAATTAGCTTACCTTCCATAATAAGGAATGTCCTGGAACATGACATTGCAGTTGACATCAAATCCTCCCTTTTCTCCAATGGACTGATCTCAGATCATCAGTTCGGTTGGGAAGGGGAGAGGAGTGGGGGTTGGGGGGATTCCGTTAATACAGCAAGTGGAGATCAAAATGATGTAGCCTCAGATCCATCCGATGTGAGGGGAATGGAAGGCAAATTCTGCCACCCTTGAATTTTTAAGTGATTCTTTACCATTGAGAGATGGGGCCAAAAACGATGTAGAGCATGATATTTCAAAAAGTTGTGAACGAATTGTGATGAAATTTGGTGGATGATTTGGATAGGTGACGAGATCAATCCGATTTGATTTTGGTTAAGATCCGGATCCAGATCTGGCTTATCAGTCGGAGACAAAACATATTAACTGTTCAGCCTGGCTGAGGTGTGCGCTCTACCAAGTGCCGTTGTAGTTCACATCTGAATAACTAGAGACGCCGGGGTGGGGGTGGGGGCAATTTCCCCTCCTGTCCTTTGTCCTTTGGCATGGGGGGGGGTGCAGAAAGTGCCTCATCACGCGAATGCCCCCAAAAGGTCTGATTACTTCAATTTGCAACTTGCTGTTTATCTCCAGATATTTATCTTTCACCCAAAATCAATAAAGGGAAGGATACGAAATGAAAGACCAAGAAGGAACTCGAAGAAATAAAGAACAAAGATGGAGTCATCAGGAGGAACCTGGACAGGATTCGGGTTTCAGCCACTACTCCACAACCCTCAAACCCATCCAGACGCAGCCAAGTGAGCCTGACAGAAAACTTTCTGCAATAATTCACTTCTCCTTAGAGAGATAGATAAAGAAAGAGAAATCCAGAGTAAAACAGATGAAAGAGAAGAAAAAGCAAGAATTAGAATGAAAAGAGAATTGTGAAAAATAAATACATAAATAAATAAATAGATAAATGAAAGTTTTTTTTTGCATGGGCTGTCATCCTCAAATAAATTCATTGAAATCAAATAAATCAATAAGTTCTGCCCCCCTTGACATTTTACCATCTGGGTGTCCCTGTGTTTAATGCTTCGGCAATTCCTTATTTTTAAAACAAAGGAATGTAATTTTGATTCTGTCTGTCCACTTCATGCAACCAATGAAATATTGCAATTTTTGTAGAAATGTTTAAGCAGTAAAAACAAAAGATCAGCTTTCAAAACTGTAACATTATAACCCACAAATGAAATGATAACCTCAAGGTAAAGGTGTTGTCGGACAAACCTTCTTGTTGAAAATCCAAAGGCCTGTGTTGAGGCACAACTTGGGAACTGTGACGTGTTTCCTGTTTCATGTTTGAAAAGTCTGGATTGGAATGATGTGGCCTCAGGTCCATTCTTCCTCCAGCCAGATCTATTCTGTGGAATAAGAAAATTGTTGTTAAATGGCCGCGACGGAAAGGCTTTTCATTGATTCTTCGATCTAAAAATATAATCAAGGCTGCAAGTCCTTTCTTTTGATTCAGGTGAAGAGTGACCTGCAAGCTGAGGGGTTGGCTTTGTGAGATGTCAAAATACCTACTGCATGTGGGATGTCAAGTCATGGAGAGGGCAACAGTCATGATTAGGAAGATTCATCTTTTCTTTTCTGAGGAAGAGACGATGGGGTGATGAAGCCGGGAGCGAGGAAAGGGGGGGGGGGGTGGGGAGAGAATGCCTCACCAAAACATTGCAACTACACTCTGTGAGGGGGGGTTGTAAGCAAAGAGGATGAGGGAGAGAAGAGGAGGGGGGGGAGTGTGAAGTTAAAAGAGAGAGGGTGTTTGGAGGCGTGAAGCAGAGGGGAGGGTTCTGGACTTGCGTTAGTAGTCGGACTTGTGGGGGTGTGGGGGGGGGCGTACAGGATTAAACGAAATGGGATACCTTAAAACAGCTCCTTAATACGGGCATGCAGAGACTGCCCGGAGATGTCCATGTGGGAGTGGAGGGGGAGGGGGTTTTGGAGGAGGTAAAAGAGAGGAGGGGGGAGGGAAAGCAGCATGAGGGGAAGGGAAGGTAGCGTGAGGGGAAGGGAAGTGAAGGCAGCGTGAGGATCGGGAATGTGGTGTTCGGGAAAGGAAATGCAGTGTGATGGAAGGAATGGAAGTGAGGCAGCATAAGGGGACGGAAATGCAGCGTGAGGGAGGGGAAAGGAAGGCAGCGTGAGGGAAAGGGAATGCTGTGTGGGGGGAAGGGAAGTGAAGCAGCGGAGGGATCGGAATGTGTGTTCGGAAAGAAAATGCAGTGTGATGAAGGGAATGGAAGTGAAGCAGCATAAGGGGACGGAAATGCGCGTGAGGGAGGGGAAAGGAAGGCAGCGTGAGGGAAAGGGAATGCTGTGGGGGGAAGGAAGGGAAGTGAAGGCAGCACGAGGGGAAGTGAATGTGGTGCAGGGAAGGAACGAAGGCAGCATGAGGGGAAGGATGGAGGCAGCATGAGGAGAAGCAGGCAGCAGTGCAAGGGAACTGCAGGGAACTGAAGTGCAGGAACTGAAGGCAGCATAGGGAACAAGAAGGGCTATAAAATGCACCCAAACAGCACCATTTTCTTTTTAACCACCATGTTATCTATAAAACCAGGTGGAGCATTTATAACCCATGCTACACCTGGCAAAGGCCTGTCTGGAAGCATGTATGCTCGCACATGCAGTGACCTTTCAACCCCTCTGGTTGGCTCACTCCGAATGTGATTCCTACATGTTACACTCTGGGGAAGCCTGTATAAATTTCAAACAAAAACCGTCAGTCCTCAAACAGTCTCCTTAACAAGGGGGTGGGGTGGGAGAGAGGAGAGGGAGAGAGGGAGAGGGTTTGAGAGAGAAGAAAGGGGGAGACAAAAGTGGGGTTTTATGTATGCGATCGGATTAAGTGGAGCTTGACAAAATCATGACAGGCACGTGAAGTGGCGGCCAGGAACTATTTTCTTCCACAACTGCATATATGAATATTCAAGCTGTAAATACACCAATGGGAGGAGGGGGGAGGTTTGGAGAGAGAGGAGGGGAGGGAGGGGAAGGAGGGCAGGGGAGCTTTTGACTTTTGGAGTCCTTTTATTACAAAAGTAAAAATATATGTATGTACAAAATACATGTCAGAAAACACCAGAGAAATGAAAGAAGAGGAAAGGGATTAAAGCGAGAGTTAAAAAAAACGGAAGAGAAATAGCAAAAAAAAAATGTTCATTTTGAAATCTAAGAAAAGTAAAACAGAAAAATAAATAGGCAAATACTACAAAATCGAAACAGTTACATCATTATCGGAATGATCTCAAACAAATAATACCAAATCATCCTTCGTGAACATCGCAAACCACCTCCAAGCACCATTTTCCCACAACAATTATCAACAAATCCATGGTTTTGGAAAATTTAAATTCAAGTTTTAACCTTACAGAAAGAAACAAGTGCATTAAAAAAAAAATGACATTACATGGCATTGTTGAGGTGGTTTACCATTTCTCTTGTCCCTTCTCGATATATATATATATATATATATATATATATATATAATATATATATATATACAGTATATAGATATAGTGTATATATATATACAGTGTATATATATATATAGCTATCTTTGCTGTACCAACAAAAACAAGAGACAAATGTGTCCAAGAGCCATGTCATAAAGGTTTTGTCTTCACCAGAAGAAGAACAACAACAACAACGCGGAGCTCTCTCAGAGCCAGCATTCGCAATGCGACGTGGCTAATAAAATAAATAAATTAATAAATTATATATAAATAAAGGTTTGTCTTCACCAGAAAGAACAACAACAACAACGCGGAGCTCTCTTAGAGCCAGCGTTCACTACGCGAGACGCGGCTAAAAAATTCATTACAGAAAGTCGAAACATAATCATTTGATTCACAATAACAATAAACAACTTCCGATATTTCGTCACGTGCCTTGATGGAGCCAATAGCGAGACCCGTCATGGAGGCTCCTTGTCTCATAGACGAGAAAATAGTGTATTTACGAAATTACAAACACATTAAATGGAATAATCTTTAAATAGTAACGTGAACTTTTCGAAACTTTAAAGCAAATGTCCGAAATATTTAAAAGTTCATGATAGACGCTCTCAAAAGGAACCCTCAATGTGAGGATGTTACAGGTGTTTAGTATTTAAGGAGATCCGGATCCTGTATTAAAAGAGCCGCGTCCTAAAGGGTTTGTCTTCACCAGAATAAGAAGAAGAAGAAGAAGAAGAAGAAGAACAACGTGGCAGCTCTCTTAGAGCCAGCGTTCGCTACGTGAGACATGGCTAAAAACAAAGCAGTTCATACTTTTTGCCATGTTGGCATTCTTTTTAAACCCAAAAATAAATGATCGAAAATTAAACTTGCAAATTCAATTTTGAGAGAAACAAAATTTAACCAATGAAATAATGGTAATGTCTTTCACAGTCAATAAAAAATGAAATAACGTCCTCGTTTACAGAACAAAATGGGCAGCATGCGGATATTGGGGCAAAGTTCCTGACATATGTGTTACATGGGATAATCCAGTGGCAAGGCACCACTGGAGATCTCCCGTATCTTTTGGCGCATTGGTTACCAATTACATTGATTCCCATGGTCAGGTTCATGTTTAGGGAGGACCCCGGCAGGAAAGTAGCCTCCTTCCAAATACGTGACATCTCCATTTAGTCGGTGACACCGCCGAGAATTATCTTCAAACATTGACTTGTATAGGTTGTGCTGGTTGGCAGTTGTGAAGTTCATTTATCCCCATGCTAAACCAGGGGAAGAATCTCTGGGAGAACAGTCAAAGAGTAGCTTTGGGAAATGGGGTTCCTCAGGATAAGCGCGAGTGTTTTGATCCATAATAGTCGTAACTGATGATTTTTTTGTGTAACTTTCCTGCATGATTAGTCCCAAAGTGTCTTCTGGATCGAATCCCTTTGAAGTTGAAATTTTCTCCACAGTCTTACTACCCTACACCAAGAGTTTGGCTGTAGGTGCCTATACTTGTTTATGCCCGCATCATTGAACCGCTGGCACAATTACACACGACTCCTGAATAATATCAGGAAAGAGAGGGTTAAAAATAGCAGCTCAACTTCATACATCCCTGAGGCATATGTGTCCGCTTTGCGACTCGCAGAGAGTCTTTCCAGGCATTGAGAAGGGCTCTGATAAAATAAGGGAGTACTGATGTATCCACATCCTTTGAGGTGTGGCCAGGAATACTTTGAGACCATAGCCAAAACTGCCCGCTTGTTGCAAAAATGTGACAGGCCAGGGTGGTTTGGCAGGTGTTCAGCATATAGGAGGCGTTTAACAGAGGACAAGTGAAAAGCCATGATGCGGGACTTTACATGAACTACGTTTTGGACCTCTGTTGGACGAAGTATTGGCATATTACATTTGGCCGCAGCTAGTGATGGCCTCCCCAAAAAGTCCAACACAATACTTTCCTGGATCATGCCATAGTACCTGCTGGTGGTTGCAGGCAAATAGTTTTTATGCCATTGAAGCTGCCAGCACCAAGTTATATGCCACCCAAGACACGGCCCTTAAAAGATAGATGTGGCACGGCTTCTATCTGGGCCCAAATGTTCAATTTCCTTCCTTATTTCTTTATTCGTGCCTTCCCAGTTTCTTTTCAATAAATTGGGTGGAACCCAGAAAAACAGCAAGATATTGGCAACAATCCTTCTGTCCTTTTCCATTCCAGGTTTTCCGGAAGTGGGCGGGTGAAGTGGATAGAGGTTTGTGAAATTTCAGACGACGTGAAGTGATCAATGTGACAATTTAGAGGCATACTGTGACCCTAACTAGTGGCCTCTAGCTGTTTCATTCCCAGCATCTAGCTTGAAGTGGACTGAAGCCTGAGGAAAAATGGTTCTCAGGGTTTCTCAGTGAGTGCAGCGTCTACTCTTGTTTGTTCGCATGTATGAAGATGGAAACATGCATCGCATAAGCCAGAAGATCATTCACGGAGGACTCCTTGGAAAGCACAAGTATAGACCTTGAAGATATTCTCGCGAGTGTATACAAGAGTAGTATGTGTCTATACTGCCAACTCGACGCAAAGAAGCAAGCACTAGAAACTGGCGCAACCCTCTTGCCCCCTCTCTGAACCTGTATTGGGGAATCATTCATTGTTAACCTTCATGATACGTAAACTATCGTCTAGTGTACAGATAAACCTGTGAAGCTCTCTCATGAATTACAACCCCAAACCATATGCTCATGCGAGGGATCCGCCACAAGAAACATTGGATCAACACTGTCGAAAGCTTTTTGCCGTGATATATAAAAAGATATACGTAAAATGCGCATTTTCGATCTATAACAAGCTCAATCTAGATCTCGACACCATAAGAAAAATGTTGTACACTAAATGTGGAACGAACCAGGGGATGCAGAAAGTCCTGAATTCAGGTTAGGACGAGATTTCACATGCCTTTTCTTCGTCTGAATTTTGCACATTGGGCTTGTGAAAAGAGTTTTATCAGTACGAACAATGACATCGTGGGTCTGCCCAATTTTCCATCCGGTCGGTAGGGTCATCGGGACTTTGGGGAGGTAGACGCACACCACTTCTCGTGCGGAGACTGTTATGGCGTTGACGACCCGGATCGCAAACATCAGTGGATTATAGTTCAATGAGTAGAGGACCTTATAAAGTCCTGAAAATTCTCTAATAATATTCTCAGGGTATGCACTCTTATATTCTGGGTGCCTTTCCAGAGTCCATATTCACGCAGGGGCTCATTCTTAATTCTGGCGGAGGCTCTAACCGTGGGATCCACCACCATGCACCTCCCGACGCTGAGAGCGCATGTCAAGATGATGGACGAGGGAGATGTGGAGGAGAGGGAGAGGGAAGGAAGAGGGAGAAGGGAGGAAGGAGGGAGATGGGAGAGGGAGGAGAGGGAGGAGGTAGAGAAGAGAGTAGAGACAGGACACAGAGAGGGAAGGACTTGACTTTTATCTCTAAAAGTATTCAAAACACCAGTGAAAAAGCACACATCCATAAAAACCAAATCAAACGCCATTTTTAACAGCAAAAAGATGAAATGTCGAACAAAACAGCATACATACAAGCGGTGTCTTGTTCATCGTCAAAAACCATCCCTGCACAGATTCACATACATAAGGCTGCAAGTAAGTAAGTGACAAGCAGAGTACTTTACACTTTTTACAATAACAGATTTCTCACATCGATGAAAAGAAACTCAAAACCCATCATGTTACCACTGACTCACGCCACATACCAGGACTCAAAAGATAAGTGCCCATGCCTCCATTTTACGTGCCGAAACCAGTACCTTTAAAGCACAAAAGCTACATTTGCATTTTTCCCCTTCAATATTGCTTTCCTGGTTGTTCATAAAATTGGCAGTTAGGCAATGGCCCAAACAGCAAAAGCCAAAAAACGAGAGGACTGGTGGTTTTTTGAATCCCCCCGATTCCATAAATGAAAGCAACTGGAAAGGAAAATAACATTAAAAAAATTGTGATAGAAAAGCTGTGAAGGAAGCGAAAGAGGGGTACCCAATCTCTACATTCAATTGAAAACAACGTGGGCAACATTTCAATCAAATCACAAACACAGGACAATAAATTTGAACAGAAGAATTAAACTTATGGGCAGTAACTGTCTGTGTGACCGTGGACTTGAGTGTCGCTAGTCTCCCAAATTCAGGTCTCCAGTTCGCCCAAGACGTTCGGAGAACTATACTTTGTGTTCCAACACTGGAGTTATAAAAAACTCCAGTAGGGTAGGTTCATTCCACACCGATTTTCAACAGGTTTTGTAAACAGGTAAACATTGCTTCCATACATATGTTGTGTAGATAGCCGTTTTCCCCATGACGTGGAACACAGCAATTTTCCTCTAAGTTGAGGAGAACACAACCCTCTGTTTTTTTGAGGGCAATTTGAGAAGTTCAGGGAAATAGAGACGTGAAGTCTACCAACTCTGCATCCACTCCCAGTCCACCCTGATGTTTAGTCTATGAAAGTTGTGAAGTTACTCTTAAGACTTTTCCATAATACACAACTATACGAGTGTTTCAATGTGCTTAATACGATTGGCAGGGTGCAACGAAGCTATCTCCGCGACGTTCCTTTATGGAAGTGAGATACAGAGCAGAGATCAGATGGTTGCGACAGTCGCGCCTCGTCCAAACTAGAGATCACGTCATAGACGACGCCTTATTGAATGCTAGAATAAGTGAATCTCTCTTGATATAATGGCTCATGGTACAACACTTTTGTGGCTATCGTTGATACCTCTAAACGTTGCACTCCGAGGACTTGGCCAAGCATTCAAAAGGTCTGATGAAAACTGGGGAGCTGAGACATGTTCAACAGTGTTGCAGGTCGATGAGGAAATTCACGGGTCATATTTCCAGACATTCCAACTTTCTGCAAACCAGGCTTTGTGAGAGGTCGCAAAGGAACACCACTCACTGTACAGTAGGGCTTTAATCGTGGAAATTCGGAAATGGCACTATCCAACTTGGGATATGCATCAGATTTTGACACCCTGCATTTCGGGGTCGCAGACCACATCTGGGCCAGCCAATGGTGGGCACCCCCAGAAAAAAATCAGTCAGAACCCTCTGAATGCCGTGACCAAGTATCTCGGAGTTTCAAGTGGGATAACTCTATGCAAATAAAAGGAAAACCACCAGGTTAATTTATGAATTGACACCCGTGTCCTTTAAGCGAGAGAAGTTGTACAATCTTCTCCAACCTTGCGTTTCAATTTTAATTTTTTCCAGGAAGACTCTCCCAATTTTTTTGTTCATACGCTTCAATTCCTAGAAATAGCCTAAATATTTAAACCCCTCACTACTCCACTGTATTCCTCCTTGGTAAAACAGGCAGGGACGAGGAAGGCGATCGGGGCCCACCCAAAAAGCGAGCACTTTTTTCAATTTACCCTTCGCAGTAGAAGCAAGCTCAAACTGGTAAAGCAACGAGGAGACCTCAGAAGAACATCTTTTTGATTTGCAATAGCAACACAAAATATCATCCAGCATTAATGGCTGAAACAACGATTTGGAGTTTGTGGAAAGAGAGACTCCTAACACTGGAGTTCCAAGGAAAACTATAAGAGTTCAACGGATTAGATTGTAGAGGCATGCCTGAATAGCGCACAGCCCTGACGGATGCCTCGCTGAAAGGGGAAAGGGTAACAAAGACTTATTATTAACCTTCAGCAGACAAGATGCATTTTTGTAGCAATAATTAACATAAGCAATACATTTTCTCCCAAACCCTGTTCTCCTTAATACATTCAAACAAAAAAAGAATGGTTTAACACTGTCAAAGAGCTTTTTTCTTGATCTAAAAGTAATAAACCAAAACCAGGAGATGTAGTTGATCCGAGACTGATCAGATCCGCATCACGCAAAAAAATATTATCGTATATAGGAACGTTTTTGGAACAAGACGTCAATATTGAATCAGTGCGAAACAAGAAATGAGCATGACTTCCTTTAGAGGGAGTTCGGCAAGTTGCTTGACAATGTATTTTATAGTCCGTGTTTGGGAGGAGATACCAGGCCGGCAATTTTTTTGCCGTCCTCATGCAGGTTTCCCTTTCTGTCGGAAAGAGACACATTAAACTGCAGCTCATGGCAATTCACCTTGTTCGAACAGTCTCCTGAAAGACGCTCAAGAAGAGTAGGGCCTAGAATGTCTCCAGAAAGCGCTATAAAATTCAGCCGGAAATGCTCGTCTAGTCAGGGGCTTTCCATCGCTTGCCTGATCCTTGAAGCGTCTAGCAGTAAAGTTTGCCAAGAGCAAATGACCCAACTAGCAACAATTGGTGTTGCCGTTCTTCGACAGAGATAGCGAGGATCTGTTCAGGCATCACATTCCTGTCTCTCATTCACAGCTCTTTTGTGCGCAGAGAGTTTAGAAAAATCTTGTAGTTCATGCTGATATCACTCTGGGAGGTCAACAAATCAACTACCAGAAGACGGCAAAGCATGAGATTGTTGAGAGGTCTTGACCGTTTTTTTCGCGAATTGAAGCACCTTTGTTTGGTGTGCAAGTTGGATTTTTTCGTTTCCGCAGTCTGGGAACACGACATGCCTGCCGGCGCCGCTCTTTCACCATTTCAGCCAGAAGGGTCTTTTCTCCGAGCCAACTGCTAGGACATTCACGGCGAGACATACAGCTTTAGACTCACAGATAAGATAATTATTTTTTAAAGCAGAATCATCACAACAAAAGCGTTTGCAAGTGCCTGTGAAGGACTATTGGCAAAAACATTTGATTTGCGCGACTTTGTGCAGTCCCACCATTGTCTTAAGTGTCAAATATGAACCCGTTTGTGACTCGCATTTTTTTCCCATACCATTTTAAAAGCTTCTATAAAATTGTGCACTTTGTAAAAGTTTTCAAAATTAAAAGTCCAATATGCACTTCCACAGACATGATGAGGAAAGCGCACAGCACCATAACAATGCATAATGATCGGAAAAACAGACGGCCTTATATGTACGAGTTCTTAACAATGTTTACCATTTCATGATTAACAATAAAATCTGTCCGGCGAGCCATCGTCAAATCATTTCTTGATGCACAACCATGTATTACTGATGGATAGTTAACGGTTTTCTACCCGCCACACAATCCACCAGTTTTAAACTTTTTGACCGAGCTGTGCCAAAGGCCTTTTGCACTGGTGGGGATGAGGCTCACATGGTGTTCCGATCAAGTTGTGGGTTGAGGGTTGCAAGTTGTTAAGTCGACCCCCAGACACACAACATGGTTAAGTCAATGTGTGCTTACAAACTCTGCCAACTTGTACAGAAAGGCACCATCTTTCGGAGTTTTAGCACTAGGACAGTAACATTTGTCATGGCAAATCTTTTAGTTACTTACTGAAAATTGCACATGACAGTTAAGTAAACCTTTGCAAATTTCTCTTACAAGTTATCTCCGAGGTGGAGGTCGAGATGCAACATTATTGCCACACCGCCTTGGCCTCAACAGCGCCTCGAGAAAAAAAGACAACCTTTAAGATTTAACACCAACTCATTCCTCAGAAGACTGATTGCATGCGTCTCCTGCAGCATTGGCACCATCAATTTTTTCATTTTGGAAGAGCTGAAATTACCTGGAAGGCGACGCACGACAAACTTCGGCCTCCATGTATGTTCAGGGATACTTCCTCTTCATCTCTCATTCTGTCTATTCTCATTGGTCTGTAAGCTGCTTACCAGCCCGAGTAACAACGATTTCCTTAACCCTTGGAATTAGGATCTGACATGTTAACCTGATAATGGATCACGAATCATTACTCCTTGCATTTTAATGAAATCGTGTAAATTCGGGAAAGTAATCTTTGATTTTTACACGTACTTTTCCGTGATATGGTATCCATCCAGGTAATTTAATCACATTTTCTTGTAGACACCAAGGTTTGTGTCGTTTCTCCCCTTCATCCTCTTGAGAGCTTAAAGCACTAAAATGTGGTGTGTTAGAGAACGGGGTTTCCATCTGAATCAAGTGCTTTCAATTGGCCTCTCCTATTACTTGTGGAACACTTACTTTTGGTCAACAGAAAGTACTTGCTCTGTTTCCGGACCCCCTCCGAATTTGCCTTGTTCCATGTCGCTTCCCCTCTACAACCCCTGTAACATCATCATCTTTGGAGAGGGGGGTTGAATCATAACTCACAGGGATTTTCACCTTTTTTCTATTTTCCATCACTGGTCAGAAGACTAAGCTGTTCACAGCTCCATCTGGAGACAAGTGTTTGGTCTACAGGACACATGACACTTAAACACTCCGTGATGATACTTCCACTGTTCTCTGTGTCAGCGCCCCTCAGAAATCGGCCCCAGTAGGAGACGAAGTCGAAGTTCCATATGCTCGCACGCGCTCCAGGTCCACCAAGGAGGTATTGTCTCCAACTCGCTGGAGACGACCTTGGAGGTCCACCGAGCCTGACACGATCGGACCTTATTCGCTCCTTGCATCAAAGACAATCACAAATGTTGACACGTTTTTGGCTTTTTTCCTGGTATCCGTAACAGATTACCTGCCACATCGTCCACCTGATCCTGTACAGGCGTGATGGATACAAGGAGGAGGAAGCAACCACTTTTCACTTCCTCTTATGTGGGAGGTGGATTCAATTACATTCACGTTTACACGACCCTACTTCTCAACTCCATCCACCACGCCTGGGTCCGGGGTGGACGAAGTCCAATTTGTCGGTACCTCAGCCGGTGGAGCGGTGCGGGGCTAGGCTCCCGATGTCTTCTCTACTCCGTTGTTGTGGTGAGGACGAGGATCGTTCCTCACCGCACTTCACTTTTTTGCGGTGGTTAAACCGCGATTGGGACAAACCTCTTCTCGAAGACAGTCGCCCGTAAGCTCCCACACCCAAAACACGTCCATAACCTCTGAGGAGGCAAACATTTTATATTCAAACCCCGTCGATTTTTACACCGAGATACAACATTCAGTGTTGTTTCCATCTTTCAGGTAGTTCATTAGATCAAACCACTCTTTTAAAAGGACATGGTGTTTAAATTTATCGCTAACATGACCGCAATTCGGCAACCATTGAGATCCTCGACACAACCTTACCGCAACTTGTTTAACTGGTTACACAATGTCCTGGTTCCTTAAAATGGTTGGATTAATTATTAACTCGCAGAAACCCCGTCACAAGACGGATTCCGTTCCATGAGCCCAATATGACACCAGTGGGCGGCTCTCCGTAAGAGCGGATCCGCAGCCAATGTCTCGCATGGCACTTACCTAAATGAGGTCTACAAAAACGTCGTTGTACACGACATTTTTGTGTAGCACTACTCCTCCTCGGAAGAAGTCCCCTGATTTGTGCACGTGTCTATTTGACGACACCGTGTCAAAAACTCAGGTCACAGTACGAGAAAAACGTGACGTGACCTGCTCGGAGGAAGCACAAAATTTTGGTCCTTCAGTATTAATATAAGATGCTTCAGAGTTGAAGGTTTGACTATTGCCACTATTGTGCGATGCAATCTTACAGGTACGAAGTTTCTTTCGGTCCAGTCACAGTACCGCCCGACGAGAAAAACGTGACGCGACCGCTAGGGAGGAGCACAAAATTGGTCCTTCAGTAATTAAATATATAGATGTTAATTTAACTGTTGGGGCTGCAAAGCGATACACAGAAGGGTACGTGTTCGGTTCGATGAACAGGCCATGCTCAATCAACCACACCGTGGCGACCATGTTGTTCCTCCGACAACAACACGACAAACTTCTTAATCATGCGAGAAGCAAGCCGAAATTCATGTAAACCAAAGATAGTTACTAATGGCGGAAAGCACATCGTTAAGTTCGCAGATTGCTCACTGGGAGGGAAGCAAAAAAACAGCGTCGTTTACGGAGTTAGGTGACTCGAACATCTCGGACACGGAGACGTTCAC
>CM068960.1:65150852-65161275 GCA_035128595.1 Eptatretus atami | reverse complement strand
GTGCGCGTGTGCGTGTGCGCGTTCGTGTCTGTGACCGCTGTTTTTCGACAACCACTGGTCAAATCTAATTTAAACTTGCCAGCTATATTGCTGGGGACCTGAGTATGTGTCTTTTCAAGGTTTGATATTAATCGGACAAGTGGGAAGAGAGATCTAAAAAATTGTGGACTGATGTGGGTAGAGAAGGAGTTTTAATAAACAAGACATTTTGCATTTTTCTAAAAAATAAATATTACCATTATAATCAGTACCTTAATGAAGGAAAGGCGTTAATTGTGGAACGTTTTTAATCGTACCTTAAAAGAGAGACTATATAAAAAATTCACATGCAACGTTCACAACATGGTCAGATCTTTTATTCAGGATATTGTGGATAAGTATTAATGACACGGATTCACACGTGCAACAAATATGAACGCATCGAAACAATTTTACAATTAAACATTTCGAAAAAGAGATTTAATGTCAGAAAACCATAAGTTCAAAGTTGGTGATATCGTAAGAATATCTAAGAATGGAATCTCATTTTTGAAAAAGGGTTTTACTAAGACGATGGACGAAATGAACTTTTTAAAATTGTTTATGTAATAGAGTACGGTTCCTTTGGACTTATAGAGATATATGATTTGGAGGGGAACAGATTTTAGGTTCATTTTATTTACAGGAATTACAAAAGCAAAGATAAATTTGGAATTTTTGATCTCCGCTCCTTTTTGACTCGCCCACTACAAACCCACGCCACATTAACACACACTCACACACACAACGTTAATCACAACACACACCACACACAACACACAACACACACATCACACGACACACACACACCACGTGTCTCAGCGCGTTGTTTTAATTCACTCGAGATCAGTGCCGTGAATAAGACTTGCGTACCAGTCATTACAATATTTTTCATCTCCTCTAAAATCACTGACAGTCATCAATAAGCATTTATTTCTTCGGCCCTCATCGTCAAATGTTAAACTCACTTCTTCCAAAGGACCTGCCAGGAAAAAATATATATAATCAGGATAATCACCGATTTAATTTATAATCAATTGCTTTCATCGTTCAACGAGAGGGGGAAACTTATACACAAATCTTACCAACTTTGTAGTGAAGCTGTTATCGTTCATCGGAACAGCGAGCAAGTCCTTGGCTCAGTCTTTCTTCTCTCTACCACTTGTACAAGATGGAAAAAGATCAGAGACCGTGATAAGACGTCGTGTGAAGTCATTAATAAATGTTTTTCATTCCTTTCTCAGTATTGATCGACCTCTTCAAGAGCATTAATTCCATGCACCTCGCTCGTGACACTGTACTGCTCTTCTCAAGGAACCTTGCCAGGAAAAAATATATATATTCGAAATTATCCACATTAATTTTATAATCCCTTGCTTCATCGTTCAAGATGAGAGGAGCCCATACACAAACTTATCAACTTGTGTTGAGCTGGTTTTTGCTTCGTCGTGGGAGAAACGATCGTTTGATGCCTCAGTTTGTAAAAATGAAAATCCTTGTCTGGCAGAAACTTTGTCTGGCGAATCACTTATAAGCGCAGCGATGAGAAATTTCCAGAACATCGGGTGTGGCCACAGGAAATGAACGGCTTTGGGTGAGACAGCATTGGAAAATAATTGGGGCACCATATATTTCACACATTGTATGAATCATTTTCGCAAACATACTTAAAATGCTTGATTAAACTTGATTTAATTACTTGCTTGATTAACTGAAGCTTAATTGATTAAACTTATGTTTAAAAGCTGTTTCGTGTCTGAAATTGGTATAGATAAACACGAGGTGTTGGATGCACAGAATATGTTCCTGTTTTTTTTTCACAGCACGACCTTGTGAAAAAAAAACACTTCCTCATTTTAAACTAGCACGACCGTGTCGAAAAAAAAACACTTCGCTCATTTTAACAGCACAAAACTGAAAAACATTAAAAAAAAAACATTGTTTTATGGTGGTGTTTAATACACAAAAATAATATACAATACTCAGGGAGCTGTCAGATGAGATCATTAAGAGAATTATCATTTCATAATGCAACAAAAGGGGTATCTTGAAAAGATATACAATGATTCAAATGTTTTGTTTTTAAATATTTTAGATGGGGTTAATTGTGCAAAAGACACATTAAACTATTGAAGGAATTTGAGAATGAACAAATGTTTACTAGTTAATGAGTGAGCTAAAACAATATGCATTGTTATTGAATAGCTAGGCTCCCAAAGGTTAAAAGGGGAGACAAACAAATATACCTTCGGATAAAAAGGGGGTGTAAATTTTAGGAAAAAAAAAATGATCGGCTGAAATCCCCAATTCATTTACAATGGGAAAAGTGAGCCAATCAGTATATTCACTCCTACTGACGCAGGAAGCGGAGTACTACAAGTTTTTACTCCGTTTGTTTTGTTTGCTTATTTGGTCCAGTCAACTACATAGCCATCCTTTGAGCTGGGAATGCCTGAAATTTGGGACACACGCCTCAGGTTGGTAGATAATTCAGTCGAGTAGCTGAAATCTCAAACAGTATTTAACAGTGCCAGAGAAAGTCAATTCGAGAAAACAAGAAAAATCTGTTCTCACTACTTGTTTAATTTGAACGAAATTACATTGAATTTCCAGCTATTTACAATAGTTATGAAGGTGTTTTGGGAAAATTCAAATTTAAAAACAAATAATAAATACACGACTGCTTTCAATCTTCTTGATTAATTTCTTGATGATCTTTCTTGATTCAATCAATGAATTAATCTTTCAAGCCAACTGCACATCTTGTTTACCATCAGTCCATTGCGTCGTCATGACGACGCGTCAACATGCCCTGGTGTCGCATGGCAACGTTTGGTCCTTGCTCCAACGTGTTCTGTTTGTCGTGCTGAACCACTCCTGTTGTGGCCCGTGTCATGTTCATGGGTGATATCCAAAGATGCAAGAAGCCTTCGTGCAATATGGCGAATCATTTGTGGATTAATTTGTGAACCCGTTGTATTTGTGTGGCAACAACAACTGCAATGCAAGGTAGGAGGTTTGGGCTTATTTCACTAAAAAAGATTCTCTCTGGAGCCCTGTGTGATTACTTTCGGACTGTTCGAAAAAACGATTTGGAGTTGCATTGAAGATTTTCAGAGACAATCTATCGTTTTTTCCGAGTTGGCCATGTTGAAACAATATCGGGGTTCTGAAAAAGAAACTCTGAATGTGGATTTGTATTCGTGAACTATTCAGGATTTTATCTCACTTGGATGTAACATTACATTTCACTGTTCAAGCAGCGATTACCTGTTTAACTTTTTTTTGTTTTTTTGCTCTCTCTCAGACCACAGGTTACAGGAACGACCACATTCATGTTGGAAGAACCTTACACACTGGAGATCGAAAACCTGACTTTGGCATAGTTAACGTGATTACTCTCGCAAACGATGAAATACCCTTCACTTGGAAAAGGCACAAACACTCAAGGAGAACCTCGTACCATAAACAACACGACATTTGTCTCACCTCCACACTCTGGATAATATGGGAAATGGGATTGGAAACGTTTTCACCTTCCTTCAAAATGCTTCGAGAGAGAGTTGGAGACGCCGTCCAGAGATCCAGGGAACTCTATTAATGAGCAGCGACTTCCATCTCAAAAAGGTAATTTCGTGCAAATACTGATGTAGGGTATTTTTGTGGTTCGTGCGGTTGTTGTTCACAATAATTTAATTCATCCATTTCCAGCTTTCATGTCAAAAACCATTTCAACATCAAAAACCTTCATCGTTTGTACCTCTTCACTCGTTTCTGAACAAAAACTGTGGGATCGATGGACATGTTTTGTTTTTGATTTGTGTTACATGGGATACTGGTGTAACCATGGTAATAGACGACTGGAAGGCTTCCAACAGGCGATTGACCAAGAACTGTTTGTACGTGATACATGTGGAACTGTCAAGGAAGAGAGGGGGAGCAGGGAAGGGGAGAGGAAGATTTAGGCGAGAGTTGGGGGGGAGAGGGAGGGGGGCTTGGTGGAGGTATTCACAAGGTGTCCAATAATTAGGTAACCATTTTCATTGATTAAACTAGTACATGCCGTAACGTGCAAAAAAATAAAAACAAACCTTGAAACTCGGCATGCCAGAAACAACAACGCACACAGGCCGTCTCCTTCGTCTGTAGCGTGGCGCGTATTGCAAACCCCAAAAAACTTTCAAACCTCATTGCAGAAACAACCACCACAGGACGCGTTTTTGCTGCTCGTAAACGAACTAGACTGGATTGGGGCATTGTGTTTATCTCTTTATAATGCGCAGAAGAAATTGAGAAATTATTAGAATAAGTAAGTCATCACTATCTCGGAAGTCCGGAGCGTTGTAAACCGTAATGGGGAAAGCGCTGAGGATCTCTTCCCCAGACGGCCACGCGCTACGCAGCAACGTGTCCTGTCATTGGGTTTGGTAATAAATGGCCATAACTTGGGAAACACTCGTCCGATTAATATCAAACGCTTGAAAAGGCAATACGTAGGTCCCCAGCAATAATAGCCGGCAAGTTTCAATTAGATCGGAACCAGTGGTTGTCGAAAAACAGCGGCACCGGGGGACACAGACCATGACACACACACCACACACACACAATAGACGATATGTTATCACAGCACACCACACACAACACACAAACTCCTTTCACACACACACATCACACACACACACACACACAACACACATTGCTGAATTAATAAGATAGATACACAACAAGCAGACACAATTTTCCAGGACTGACTTCGATGGAACAATGAGCAAATGTTTGAAGAATTATTCAATACTCAACCTGTCCACCTTTCTTCTTTCAAATTCATGTTCATTCCTCCCAAACCCCCAAACAAAGGTTAACGGAGGTCGTTTTGACGTTTGTCTGTCCTGTCGAGCAGGATATCCTCAAAAGGTTAATGGACGAATTTGCGAAGAAATTTGAGGAACAGTTTGGTATGCTGACAAGGACAAATTGCGGAGAGTTTGGGTGAAGATCCAGCTCCAGATACTCGAATTTTTAAAGTGATTCTTCACCATATGAGAGATGGGACCAAAAACGATACATAGCACGATATCTCAAAAAGTTGTGGACAGATTTGCGACGAACTTGTGACGAGTTTGGAAAAAATGACAAGGACAAGTAATTAGATTTGTGTGGGAACGGGGGACGCATGGTCCGGTTGCAGATCCCGGAATATGGAGTGGGATGGATACAAAACGTAAACCGTACGTCCTGGCGGAGCGTACTGTGCTCCACCGAGTGCCGTTCTCCGTTGTACACCACTCCTTCCCATTCCCATAATACAGTGCGATGCTGATGTCATCGCCGGGGGAGAGGAAGGAGTACTTCAGTTTTTTACCTCCGTTTGTTTGTTTGCTTATTTGTCTAAACAGTCAATATAGTCAGCCATCCTTTGAGGCTGGGAAGTGAAATTTGGGGACAAGAAGCCTGAGTTGGTAAGATAATATTAATTAAGTCGAGGTAGTGAAATCCAAACAGAATTTAAACAGTGCAGGAAAGTCATCGAGAAACAACATGAGAAAAACTGTGTTCTCATAACTTGTTTAATTTTTAATGAATTACATTGGAATTTTCCAGCTATTCCAATAGTTTTGAAGGTGCTTTTGGGAAATTCAACATGTTTAAAAAACAAATAAATAAATAAGCGACTCTGATTCATCCTTTCAACCAAACTGCACATCTGTTTACGCGGTCGTCATATCCGCGGTCTCAGGACGACGCGTCAAACACGCTGGTGTCCATGGCAACGTTTGTCTTGCTCAAACGTGTTTCTGTTTGTCGTGCTGACCTCCTGTTGTGCGCGTGTCCTTGTTCATGGTGATATCCAAAGATGAAGAAGCTGTGCAATGGGCGAATCATTTGTGGTTTAATTGTGAAACCTCATTTGTATTGTGTGCAACAACAACTGGCAATGGCAAGGTGGGAGGTTTGGGCTTCACTTTCACTAAAAAAAACGATGCCTCTCTGGAGCCTGTGTGATTACTTTTCGGACTGTTCAAACGATTTTGGCAGTTACATGAAGATTTTCAGAGACAATCTAATCAGGTTTCTGAGTCGCAGTCTCAAAACGCAAAATGTTTGAAAATGTTTAACAATTATAGGGTTGAAAAGAAACTTGAATGTGATTTGTTTCGGCCGAGACGATCTTCAACTGGAATTTATCTCACTTGGATGTAACATTAACAACCCATTATTTTTCACTGTTCAGTCCACGATTACCTGTTAACTTTTTTAATTCTTTCTTTTTCCCTCTCAGACAGTACAGAACTACCCCCCAATTCATGGTTGGAAGAACCTGTACAACTGGCAGATCGAACACAACGCGCCGACTTCGGCCATATTAAGCGAGATTACTCTCCCAAACGATAAAAATACCCTTCATCTTGGAAAAAGGCAACAAACACTCAAGGAGAAGCCTCGTACCAAAACACACAACATGACAACCGGCCATCGTCTCAACTCTCAAACCATCTCCTGGATAACATGGTAAATGGGATTTGAATACCGTTTTCACTTCTTCAAAATGCTCGAGAGAAGGAGTTGGAAGAACACCCTCAGCAGAATCCAGGGACTCTCATAAATGAGCAGGACTTCCATCTTCAAAAAGGTAATTTGTGCAAACACTGGTGAAGGGATTTGTGGTTGTGCCGGTTGTTGTTCACCATCCCATTTCCGGCTTTGCAAATGTAAAAACATTTCGACATTCAAAAACTTCATCGTTTGTAACCATTTCTCTCGTTTCTGAACAAAACTGTGGGATCGAGGACATTTTTGTTTTGATTTGTGTAACTATGGTGATAACTAACTGTTGTAACATGGTAATAGACGATGAAGGCTTCCAACGGGCGATGACCAGACAGTTGTACGTGATGACATGTGAAACTTGTCAGGAAGAGAGGGGAGCAGGGGAAGGGAGAGGAGAATTTAGGGAGAGTTTCGGGGGGGGGAGGAGAGGAGGAGGGCTTGGGTTGGAGATATTACAAGGTGTCCGCATAAAAGGTACTCATTTTCATTCGATTAAACTAAGTTACGTGCCCGTGACGTGCGTGTTTGTATGTGCGTGGCCGTGACTTGCATAAAAAACAACCTTCAAACCAACGTGCCGAAGCAAACAACCACACAGGCCGTTCCTTTGCTCTCAGTCGTAACGACGACTGATTGGGGCATTCGGTGTTTATCTATAAATGGCGCATAAGAAATGAGAAATTATTAAAATACAGTAAGTCATCACTATCTGAAGTCCGGACGTTGCTAACCCGTAATGGGGAAACGCGGTTGAGGATCTCTTCCCCAACGCCACTGCCTCCGCAGCAACGGTCCTGTCATTGGTTTGGTACATAAATGGCCATAACTTGAAACACTCGTCCGATTAATATCAAACCTTGAAAAGCAGCATACTCAGGCTACCAGCATATAGCCGGCAAGTTTCAATTGATCGGAACCAGTGGTTGTTCGAAAAAAGCGGTCACCACATACACACAGACACACAACAGACACACACACAGTACCCAAACAAACAAAACCATTGCTGAATTATCACGATACGACTACAACAAGCAAGACAACACATTTTCCAGTCCAACTTCGATGGAAATTGGAGCAATGTTTGAAGAATTATTCAATACTCAAACTGTCCACCTTCTCTTTTAAATGCATGCTATTACCTCCACCACCAAAGATTAACGGAGGTCAGTTTTCAAACGTTTGTCTGTCTGTAGCAGGATATCTCAAAAGGTTATGGGACGAATTGGAAGAAATTTGAAGGGAACAAGTTTGGTATCTGACAAGGACAAATTGTGAGTAAATTTTGGTGAAAGATCCAGCTCCACAGATACTCTGAATTTTTAAAGTATCTCTTCACCATTGAGAGATGGGACCAAAAACTATATCATAGCACGATATCTCATAAAAGTTGTGGACAGATTGACGAAACTTGGCTGGACGATTTGGGAAAGTGACAAGGACAAGATAAATTAGATTTTGGTGCTGGGACGGGGTGGACAGAATGGTCCGGTTGCGCAGATCCGGCATCATCAGTGGGATGGATACAGAAACGTAAACACCGTACGTCTCGGCGGAGGTAGCTTACGCTCCACCGAGTGCCGTTCCGTTGTACAGAACTTCCTTCCCAATTCCATATACAGGCGATGTATGAATGGTCATCGCCCGGGGACAAGGAAGGGAGTACTCAGTTTTACTCTATTTGTTTGCTTTGCTTATTTGTCCAGTCAATATATCAGCATCCTTTGAGCTGGGAAGCTGAATTTCGGGGACAAAGCTGCGTTGGGTAGATAATTAGTTGAGGTAGTGAAATCCAAAACAGAATTTAAACAGTGCCAAGGAAAGTTCAATCGAGAAACCAACAAGAAAAACTGTTTTCCCAATATTTGTTTACATTTTAACGAATTACATTGAATTTCCAGCTATCTATCAATAGTTTTGAAGGTGGTTTTGGGAAATTCAAATGTTAAAAAACAAATAAATAAATAACGGACTCTGTTTCAATCTTTCAACCAACTGCACATCCTTCCGATTTACCTCGTCAAAATGCTTAGTCATGAGACCGTCAACACGCTGGTGTCCATGGCAACGTTTGTTCTTTGCTCCAAACGTGTTCCTTGTTTGTCGTGCTGAAACACTTCTGTTTGTGCGCGTGTCTTGTTCATGGGTGATATCTTCAAAGATGAGAAGCTCGTGCAATGGGCGAATCATTTTGTTGGTTCATTGTGTAACCTCATTTGTATTTGTGTGGGCAAAACAACAACTGCAAGCAAGGCTGAGGAGGTTTGGGTTCACTTTCACTAATAACGATTCGTCTCTGGCCTGGTGTGGATTACTTCGGACTGTTGTACGATTTTGGAGTTACATGAAGATTTTCAGAGACAATCTATCAAGGTTTTCCTGAATCGCAGTGCAAAACCTACAAAAATTGTTTTTGAAATGTCTGAACAATTACGGGGTTTTGAAAAGGAAACCTTGAATGTGGAGTTTGTTTCGCCGAGACATCTTCATGGATTTATCTCTCTTGGATGTAACATTACATTTCACTGTTCAAGTCCACGATTACTGTTTAACTTTTTTTTTCTTTTTGCCTCTCTCAGAACCAGGTTACAGAACGACCCACATTCATGTTGGAAGAACGCTGTAAAACTGGCTGATCGAAAACCACGATTCGGCCATAGTAACGACGTACTCTCCAAACGATGAAAATACCCTTCACTTGACATAAGCATGACAACCAGGAAACTCTCGTACCAAAGCACATCACAATCTCTCACCTCCTCAAACATCTCTGGGATCAATGAATCGGATGTGAAACGTTTTCACTTCATTCACACAGCTCGAGAGAGAGTGGGAAGAAACACCCTCCAGAGAACTCCAGGGAACTCTCCCATACCAGTGAACGCAGGACTTCCCATTCTTCAAAAAGTATTGTGCAAAGTACTGATGAAAAGGATTTTTGTGTTGTGCAGGTTGTTGTTTCAACATCCACTTCGCTCTCCAATGTCAAAAAATTTCGAATTCAAAAATTCAATCGTTTAACTCATTCATCGTTGTCTGAACCAAAACGTGTGGCATCGTTGGAATTTTGTTTTCAATTTGTGTACTATGGTATACTCGTGTACCTGATAAGGACAATGGAATGGCTTCCAACGGTTGCGAGGACAGAAGTTTGTACGTGATACTTTGTAAACTGTCAAGGAGAGAGGGGAGAGGAATGGTGAGAGGATAGATTAGGAGCTCAGTTGGGGTGGAGTGGGGGAGAGGGTGGGCTTGGTTGAGGATATACAAGGTTCCATAAATATGTAACTCATTTCATTGTCTAATACTAGTAAGTGCCCCGTGACGTTGCGTGGAGCTGTACGTTCGTGGCCGTACGGTGCAATGAAAAAAAAAAAAACACCTTCAAAACCGGTTCCAGAAATAACAACACACAGGCCGTTCCTTCGCCTCTCGCGTGCCCAGTACGTGTGCGGCCGTGACGTGCTAAACCCCCCTAAAAAACAAACAAAAAAACTTTCAACCTCGTCAGAACACCACACAGGCCGTTCTTTCACTCTCGTGTGGCCGGTACGTGCAAAACCAAAAAAAAAATAAAATAAAAAATAAAAAACTCAAACAACTACAGTAGCAGGCGTTCCTGTCCTCTCGTAAACGACGACTGGGATTGGGGCATTGTGTTTATCTATAAATGCCGCATGAAGAAATTTAGAGAATTATAAGAATATCAGTAAAGTCATCATAACCTCCGGAAGTCCGGACGTTTGTAACCCGTATATGGGGAATCGCGGCTGAGGATCCTCTTCCCACGGCACGCCTACGCAGCAACGTGTCGTGTCATGGTTGGTAAAATAAATGGACATAAACTTGGGAAGCAACT
>CM068960.1:65095373-65106403 GCA_035128595.1 Eptatretus atami | reverse complement strand
TACCCATGGACGGTCCTGCCGCAGGGTTTTGCATCCAAGATGATGGTCTGAATCCAAGTTGATGATCGGAAATCAGGCCATTGCAGAAGAAGAAGGATTTAATGTCAGAAGCGATGATGGATTCCATAACCGTGTTGATGATTGGGAGAAGGCTGATTGGTCTGTAGTTGCAGGGTGCAGGGATCTGTGTTTGTGCACCTTTTTTATGCAGGGTAGTGAGTTGCTGATTTCCAAGCAGATGGCAGATCGAACCTTTGCGCAAATGAGAGGGTGAATAGACACAAGCACGAGCAGGTACAAAGCAAGACACGTACATGTCCCTCTCTCAGTACGACACTGTCTCGGTGTCATGATGCCGTCTGGACAGTTGAAAATCTGAGGTCGAGGATCTTGAACCAGCAAGCTCTTCACCCTCTGTCAGGGAGAAAAGGACACACGCAGTACTAGGGACAGTTGGGGCACTGGGGTAAGGTGGGTAGGCACTCGTACATCGACTGTGTTTTGGACACAAGATTTAACGCTGCAAACCCGGCATGCGTTCATGGCCACGTCATTTACGTTTGCGGTATCCGAGTGGCCGGTGCCATCTTGGCAGGTAAGGGAGGGGATGGAGGGCGGGACACAACGCAGAAACACGCATTCTTTGATTAGTGCCTCACACGGTTTTGTGCGGGATAGGTTTGCGCAGTCTATCAGCATCTTCTCGAGATTCAGATATACGATGTTCTTTCTCTCGGCGCTCCATCTCGAGACACCACTTGTTCCGAGTTTATGGAAGGGAACTGAAGATTGCCTCAGTTGGTATTTGCTTCCATGAGGCAAAGGCACCACTTGTTTCAGCACACTCCTCGTCTCATCTACACTCAGCGCTTCATGCAAATGGCGGGAGAAGAGGTAGGCAACTGAGACGAGAGGGGATAAATTGTGCATGAGGGAGAGCAAGTTCTTTGAAAGAATTCCAGGATGAGTTGATGTTGGAGAAAAGTCCAGACGATAGGACACTGCAGTCCTTCACTCTCCATTTTTGACTCGGATCGCTTGCACACTCTCTGCCTAGTCGTGCTTCGATGCCGCACAATAGCCAGACTACGTACGGCGGTGAGATGGTCTCTGATAGCCAGAGAGATGTCTCCACTCATTTGCATCGTGCAGCTTGGATCTGACAACCGATTGAGCGGAGGACGACGCAGCAGTATATTCTGGGCCTACCACTTTGTTCAACTCAGATACCAGAAGAGATAAGATGTCATCATCTGGTTTCAGCATCTGGGTCTCAGTGAGTTGTCAACTCGTGAGTCAGTCCAATGAGTACGCAACACAGCCTTTTTGGCGAGGTGCATGACAGGTGAGAGAGGTACCCACCACTAGCAACTGCATGACTGACAATCCTCGTCCATAGTCTCCACATTCTGTTTATGACGCAGCGAATTGGATACACGAAGCATACGACACTGCGCTTCATGTTTTCCTGGATAGCTTGTACGCGTGTAGCATTGGGTCATCTCCACTTTCCGTGAGAGACTCGCTACCACCTCCGTGCACCTATCATATCTCATCTGCAGATGGACGGTCGGAGGGAAGCCATAGCCTGAGGTATTCCTGGGGTGTGGGGGAGTTGAGGCGTGCTGGAGATGGGAATAGAGTCTTGATGAAGAGAGCAACACCTCACACCAAGGCACGAGGCTCAGTGTCTGGTCAAACCAGAGGAGGGAGTAACTCGGGAGAGAATACTTGGAGTACATACACGTCTTCCGGGACGGCCCTCTCTCCTCGAGCACCTCAGCTACACCACTCTCCTGCTCTCTCTCTCACACCCACTGCCCTCCCTCTCTCCCCTGTCCCCCACTCCTCCCTCTCTCTCACTCGATCGCACCACTAGTTCCGCTCCCTCTCTCCTTTCTCTACCTCACTACTCCATCCTCTCGCTCACTATTGCACACTCCTCCCTCCCCCTCTCTCCCCCACTCCTCCTCCTCGCTCAACTTCTCCTCTCCCACGCTCAATCTCCTCTCTCCCTCCCTCGTTTCGTCCTCATCCAACTCTCCTCTCCTCATCCCTCACCCAACTCCTGCTCCTCTCTCCTCGTTCACACCAACTCCGCTTTCCTCCCTCTCTCCTCGCCCTCACCCACTCCCCTCTCTCCTCCCACTCTACCCAACACCTCCACTCCTCATCCTCACCCACTCGTCCTCTCTCCTCCGTCCTCACACCCACTCCTTCGCTCTCTCTCGCCATCACGCCAACCTCTCCCTCTTTTCTTCCCCTCGCCCCTCACCCACCCCTCTCTCTCTCTCCTCGCCCTCACACAACTTCCTCCCTCTCTCTCGCTCACCCCTCTCCTCTCTCCTCATACCCTCCACCCACTCCTCCCTTCTCCTCACCCACTCCCTCCCTCCCTCGTCCTCACCCCACTCCTCCTCTCTCTTTCTCCCGCACGTCCTCCTCCCACCGTCGATCACCCACCCCTCCCTCCCCCCTCGCTCACCCACTGCCTCCCTCCTTCTGCTCCACTCGTCCCTCCCGTCAACTTCTCCTCCCTCCCCGCTCACTCCTCCTCCTCCATCTTCGTCTCATCCCAACTCTCCCTCTCTCCTCATCCTCACCCAACCATCCCTGCCTCCCTCTCTCCTCGTCCTCACCAGCTGCCTGCCAGTCTCCTGACTCGTTTCGACGTCAACCACACTCCCTTCTCCTCGCCGTCACCCAACTCCTCACTCCTAGTCTCACCCGACTTCCCTTCCTCGCCTCCTCCTTGCCCTCTCTTCCCCACTCCTCCCTCCCTGTCCTCGCTCAACACCATCCTCCTTCTTCGTCCTCACCCCACTGCCCTCCCTCTCTCCTTGTCCACCCAACTCCCTCCCTCTCTCACGCCCTCACCAACTCCCTCCTCTCTTCCCTCGTCTCAAGCCCACTCGCCTCTCCTCACTCCGTCTCTCTCCTCACCCTCGACCCCACTCTTCTCTCCTCTCGCGCTCGCGTCGCTCACCCCTCGCCTACCTCTGTCCTCGCCCCACTCCCTGCTCTCTCCGCTCGCCACACCCACTCCTGCTCGTTCTCGCCATCACCCCACGCCCTCTGCTCTCCTCGCCATCACCCCACTCCCTCCTCTCCTCTTCGTTTGCTTGTCTTTTCTTCTTTCTCCTTCCTTCTTTCCTCTTGTGTCTTGTCTTGGCGTTAGCCTTCTGGTGATCTTTCGCCCCCGATACTCCTCTGCTCTCTTAGTTCGTCTCTCTTCTCTTGTATCTTTCAGCTCTATTTCTCTCTGTTCTCGGCGTCCTGTTTCATTTCTGCATCTTCTGTCTGCATCAGCTAACTTCTTTCTCCTTTCTTTACGGTCCTCTCTCGCGATCTCCCTGCCATCACCGCACTCCTCCCTCAAATCTTCGCCTCACTCCTTCCTTCTCTCCTTCACCTGTACCCACTCCTCCCTCTCCTCCCATCCCCCACTCAACTCCTCCTCCCTCCCTCTTCGTCCGTCACCCACTTCCGTCCCTCTCTCTTTGCCCTCACCCAACTCCCTCCCTCTCTCTCCTCGCCCTCCACCACCGCTCCTCCCTCCTCGCCCTCACCCACTCCTCCCTCTCCTTCACTCGCCCTCACCCGCACTCCTCCTCTCTCCTCGCCCTCCACCACTCCCTCCCTCTCTCTCCTCCCCACTCTCCCTCTCTCTCCTCACCAGACCACTCCCCCTCTCTCTCCTCACCCCACTCCCTCCCTCTCTCTCCTGCACCCCACTCCCTCCCTCCGTCTCCTCACCCCACTCCTCCCTCTCTCTCCCTCCCCACTCCTCCCTTTCTCTCACGCCACTCCCTCCCTCTCTCCTCACTCACCCCACTCCCTGCCCTCTCTCCTTTCTCAATCACGTCCTCCCTCCCCCTCAGCTCACTCCACTCCTCCTCCCCCTCTCTCCCACTCTCCTCCCCGTTGCTCAACCTCCTCATCCCTCCCTCCTTCGTCATCCAACTCTCTCTCTGCTCATCTCACGCAATCCTGCCTCCTCTCTCCTCGTCCTCACCCAACTCCTTCCTCCTCTCTCCTCCCTCGCCTCACCCTAACTCCCTCTCTCCTCGCCCTCACACCAACACGCCTCACTCTCATCCTCACCCCCCTCCCTCTCTCCTCTCCTCACCGCACTCCCTTCCTCTCTCTCGGCCCTCACCCAACCCTCTCTCCTCTCTCCTCGCCCTCACTCAACTTCCTCCTCTCTCCTCGCTCACAGCCTCCTCCCTCCTCTCCTCACCTCACTCCACTCCTCCCTCTTCCTCACCCCACTCCTCCGCTCACTCGTCCTGCACCCCACTCCCTCCCTCTCTCCTTTCTCCACCCACTCCTCCCTCCCCCTCTCTCCTCCACTCCTCCCTTCCCGCCTCAACTCCTCTCTCCTCTTCGGTCTCATCAATCTCCCTTCGCTCCTCCTCACCCAAACTACCTGCCTCCCTCTCTCCTCGTCCTCACCCATCTCCCTGCCTCCTCTCTCCTCGCACCCACACCCACTCCCTCTCCTCCTCTTGCCGTCAACCCAACTCCTGCACCCTCGTCCTCGACCCACTCCCTTCTCACCTCGCTCCCTCCCTCCCTCGTCCTCGCTTCAATGCACCTCCTCCTTCTTCGTCCCTCAAACCCCACTTCCCTCCCTCTACTCCCTTGTCCTTCACTCCAATCCCTCCCTCCTCGTACCCTCAGAACCACCACCTCTCATCCTTTCCTCACCACTCCTCCTCCCGCCTCAGCTCACCCACTCCTCCTCCCCCTCTCTCCTCCACTCCTCCTCCCCGTTGGTCTCCGTCAACCCACTCCTCCTCCCTCTCTCCTCCACTCCTACCCTCCGCCGCTCAAACTGCCTCCTCCCTCCCTCTTGTCCTCCTAAGCCAACTCTCCCTCTCTCGTCATCCTCAGCCCAAGCTCCCTGCTCCTCTCTCCTCGTCCTGCACCCGTTCTGCCAACTCCCTGCCTCCTCTCTCTCGCCAGTCACCACCCACTTCCTTCCCTCTCCCTCTCGTCCTCACACCACTCCCTTCCTCTCTACATTCGCGCCTCACCCAACCTCCTCTCTCCTCGCCCTCGCACCGCACCTCTCTCCTCTCTCCCTCGCCCCAGGTCGTTCGCAACTTCCTCCCTCTCATTCGCTCACGGAGTTGGAGCCGCCCGGTCCGCTCATCGGCCGCGGATGCCGCACCCCAGCTCCTCCCTTCTCGTCCTCACCCCTCATGGGCGTCTGGGTGCCCCTCTCTAGCCTTTCTCACCCACTCCTCCCTCCCCCCTCGCTCACGTACCCTTCCTCCTCCCATCTCTCCTCCACTCCTCCTCCACGCTCACTCCTCTCCCTCCCTCTTCGTCCTCATCCAATCTCGCTCCATCGTCACCACCTCACCCGACCCAGACTCCCTGCCTCCCTCTCTTCCTCGCCTCACCCCACTCCTCCATCTCTCCGCGCTCCAGCCATCCTCCCTCCTGCCTCTCTTAGCCCTCCACCCTGCTCAACCCCTCCTCCCTCCCTCTCGTCCTCACACACCACTCCCTCCTCTCTAGTGTTTCTCATAAAGAGTCACGTGTTCCTCCCTTCCCCACCTCAGAGGGCCACGCGCACTCCTCCGCACCGCCCTCTTCCCACTCATTCCTCCCGCGTCAAGCTCCTCCTCCCTCCTCTTTCGTCCTCATACCAACTCTCTTCTCCTCCTCTGCCCTCCCGCAACTCGCCTCTCTCCTCATCCCTCACCCAACTCCTGCTCCCCTCTCGTCCCTCGTCCTCACGCAACGCCCTGCCTCCTCTCTCCTCGACTCACCCAACTCCCTCTCTCCTCGCCGTCACCCAACTCTCACTCCTAGCTCCCCCACTCCATTTCTCCTCCGCCTCTCCTTCCGCACTCCTCCCTCCCTCTCCTCGCTCAACACCTCCTCCTTCTTCGTCTCACCCCACTCCTCCCTCTCTCCTTGTCCTCACCCAACTCCTCCCTCTCTCCACGCCCAACCCAACTCCGCTCCCTCTCTCCTCGCCTCCCCACTCCTCGTCTTCTCCTCACGTCCTCTCTCTCCTCCCCTCGACCGCCCCACTCTCTCACTCTGCGCCTCGTCCTCGACTCCACTCCCCTACATCATGTCCTCAGGCCCCACTCCTCTCTCTCCATCGCCATCACCCCACTCCCTCTCTTCTCCTTGCCATCCCCAGCTCCCTCTCATCTCCTCGCCACACCCACCTCCCTCCCTCTCTTCGCCCTACACTTCCTCCCTCTCCTCAGCTCACCCACTCCTCCCTCCCCCACATCAAGCTTCTCTCCTCCCTCTCGTCCTCGACGCCACTGCCGTCTTCTGGCGTCGTTTGCCCTCAGCTCGCTCACCCACTCCCTCCCTCTCTCTCCTCGCCTCACACCGCTCCCCGTCTTCTCCTGCCTCCACCATCCCTCTCCTCTCTCCTCGCCTCACCCACTCCCTCCTCTCTCCTCCTCACCCGCACTCCTCCCTCTCTCTCCTCACCCACTCACCTCCTCTCTCTCCTCACGCCACTCCTCCCTCTTCTCATACTCCCATCCTCCCTCTCATTCCTTCTCACCCACTCCTCCCTCCCCCGACTCGCTACATCCACTCTCCACCACCCTCTCTCCCCCACTCCCCCTCCCCCTGCAACCCTTTCTTTCCCCCCCGCTCAACTCCTCCTCCCTCCCTCTTTCGTCCTCAATCCACTTCCCTCTTCCTCATCCTACCCTCCCTGCCTCCCTCTCTCCTCGTCCTCACCAACTCCATTCCTCCCTCTCTCACTCGCCCTCGACCCTTCACGCAAACACGCCGCACTCTCTGCTCACCCCACTCCTCCTCTCTCCTCGTGCCCTCACCCCACTCCCTTCCTCTCTCTCGCCCTCACCCAACCTCCTCTCTCCCTCAATGCCCTCACGCCACCCCCTCTGCTCCTCTCTCCTCGCCCTCCACCCAACTTCCCTCCTCTCTCGATCGCTCACCCCTCCTCCCTCTCTCTCATCCTCACCCCACTCCCTCCTCTTCTCCTCACCGCCACGATCCTCCCTCTTCTCCTTTCTCACCCACTCCTCCCTCCTTTCTCACCCACTCCTCCCTCCCGCCCCTCGCTCACCCACACTCCTCCCCTCTCCCTCCTCATCTCGCTCCTTCCCCGCTCAACTTCTCCTCCCTCCCGCTCAAACTCCTCTCCTCCCTCTTCGCCTCATGCGCATCTCACCTCTTCTCCTCATCTCACCAACTCCCTGCGCGTCCTCTCTCATCGTCCTTTTCACCCAACTCCTGCTCCCTCTCTCCTCGACTCACCACTCCCTCCTCTCCACCTCGCCGTCACCCAACTCCCTCACTCCTGTCCTCACCCACTCCCTTCCTCCCTCTCCTCCCCTCTCTTCCCCCCCCTCCTCCCTCTCTCGCTCAACACCTTCTCCTTCTTCGTCTCACCCCCCTCCCTCCCCTCTCTTGTCCTCACCAACCCCTCCTCTCAGCCCTCACCAACTCCATCCCTCCTCCTCGCCCTCAACGTCACTCCTCTCTCTCCTCACTTAACACTCTCTCTTCTCACCTCCACCCACTCTCTCCTCTCGGCCTCGTCCTCACCCCACTCCCTACCTCTGTCCTCGCCGCCCATCCTCTCTCTCCTCGCCATCAACCCACCTCCCTCTCTTCCTCGCCATCAGCGCCACTGCCCCTCTTCGGGCTCACTCGCGCGATCACAGCTGAGCCACTCGTCCTCCTCGTTCGCCTCTGGACTTTCCTCTCTCTCCTCACCGGACGAAATGAGTGTATCCACTCCCTCCCTCTGCACTCACTCACCCACTCCTCCCTCCCCCTTCAACTCCTCCGTCCCTCCCTCTTTTTTCGTCCTCACCCCACTCCGTCCCTCTCTCTTTGCCCTCACCGCAACTCCCTCCTCCCTCTCTCCTTGCCCTCACCCAACTCCTCCTCTCTCTCGCTCGCCCATCACCCACCATCCTCCCTCTCTCCTCGCCTCACCCCACTCCCTCCTTCTCCTCCTCCCCACTCTCCTCCTCTCTCTCTCACCCACTCCCTCCCCTCTCTCCTGCACCCCACTCCCGTCTCTCTCTTCTCACGCCAGTCCTCCCCCTCGCTTCACCCACTTCCTCCTCCCCCTCGTCTGCCCCCCTCCTCCTCCCCGCTCAAGCTTCTCCTCTCCCCGCTCAACTCCTCCGTCCCTCCATCTTCGTTCCTGCATGCCATTCCCTCTTCCTCATCCTCCACTCCCTGCCTCCCTCTCTCCTCGTCTCACCAGCTCAACCTCCCTTCCTCCCTCTTCTCCTATCGCCCTCACATCAGCACTCCTCTCTCCTCGCCCTCAGCCAACACCCTCACTTCTCACCTCACCGACCACTCTCCCTCTCTCCTCGTCCTCAACCCCACTTCCCTTTCCTCTCTCTCGCCCTCACCCACCTCCCTCTCTCCTCGCGACCTCGACACCCAACTCCTCTACTCCTTCGCCGTCACCCACTCCCTCACCTCCTAGCTCACCCCATCCCTTCTCCCTCTCCCTCTCTCTTCCCAACTCCTCCTCCCTGTCCTCGCTCACACCTCCTCCTCTTCGTCCTCACGCCACTACCCTCCCCTCTCTCCTTGTCCTCACCAACTCCCTCCCTTCCTTCGTCCTCACCCCACCCTCTCTTCCTTTCCTCACCCCACTCCTCCCTCCCCGCTCGCTCACGGCCACTCTCCCTCCCCCTCTCCCTCCACTCCTCCCTCCCGCTCAACTCCTCCTCCTCCCCTTCGTCCTCATGACACTCTCCCTCAATCGTCACCCTCACCGCAACTCTGCCCTCCTCTCCCTCGTCCTCACCCCGATCCCTCCCTCCTCAACACGCTCACGCGCCACTCCTCCTCCCCCTTCTCACCCTCCACCCTGCTCACCCGTCCCCCCTGCGCCTCTCTCCTCACCCACTCTCCCTCCTCGTCCTCACCCCACTCCCTCCCTCTCCTCCTTTCTCACGCTCAAACACTCCTCCTCCCCCCTCGCTCAACAAGCGTGCCCACTCCTCCCTCCCCCTCGCAATCATCCACTCCTCCTCCCCCTCTTCCTCCATCTCCTCCCTCCCGCTCACTTCTCCTCCCCTCCGCTCAATCACTCCTCCTCCCTCTTCGTCCTCATCCAACTCTCCTCCCTCTCGTCTCCTCCTCACCTACTCCCTGCCTCCCTCTCTCCTCGTCCTCCACCCAACTCCCTGCCTCCCTCTCTCCGTCGACCTCACCCAACTGCCCTCCTCCCGCCGTCACCGGGCGTACACTCCCTCACTCCTAGTCCTCACCCCTCCTTCCTCCCCTCCTCCCCCCCCCCGCCCCCCCCCCCCCCGCCCCCCCTTCTCTTCCACTCCTCCCTCCCCTGTCCTCGCTCAACACTCCTCCTTCTTCGTCCTCCACCGACTCCCTCCCTCCTCCTTGTCTCACGGCCAACTCCCTCGCCTCTCTCCACGCCCTCACCCAACTCCCTCTCTCATCCTCGTCCTCACGTTTCATAGCGCCATCTCCCCTCTCCTCACCCTCACCCCACCTCTCTCCTCTCGCTCGTCCTCACCCCATCCTCTGTCTGTCCTCGCCCACTCCCTCTCTCTTCCCTCCTCGCCCACCGCCACTCCCCTCTCTCACTCAGCCATCACACGCCACTCCTCTCTCTCCTCCGCATCAACCCTCCACTCCCTCTCTCTCCTCAGCATCACCACTCCTTCCTCTCTTCGCCCGTCACTCCCTTCCTCTCTCTCCTCAACCCCACTCCCTCCCTCTCTCCCTCCCCACTCAACTCCTCCCTCCCTCTTCGTCCCACCGCACTGCCGTCCGCTCTCTCTTTGCCCTCACCCAACTCCCCCCTCCCTCCTCCTTGCCCTCACACACTCCCTCCCTCTCTCTCCTCGCCTCACACGCCGCTCCTCCTCTGCCTCACCCCACTCCCTCCCCTCTCTCCTGCGCCCTCACCGCCCACTCCTCCCTCTCTGTCTCCTCACCCCACTCTCCCTCATCTCTCCTCTCTCCATCACTGCCCACTACCCGTCCCTCTCTCTTCTCTACACCCACTCCTAACCTCTCTTCTCTCCTCACCCGCACTCCCTCCCTCTCATCTCCTCACGCCACACTCTCTCCCTCTCTCCCTACCCATCCCTCCCTCTCTCCTTTCCACCCACTCCTCCCTCCCCCCTCAGCTCACCCACTCCTCCTCCCCTCTCTCCCCCACTCCTCCCTCCCCGTCACTTCCTCCTCTCCCGCTCAACTCCTCCTCCTCCTCTTTCGTCCTCTATCCACTCTGCCCTCTCTGCTCCATCTCACCAACTCCCTGCCTCCTCTCTCCCTCGTCCTCGACCACTCCCTTACTCTCTCTCGCCTAGCCAACCTACTCTCTCTCCTCGCCCACCCAACCCTCTCAATCCTCTCTCTCGCCTCACCCAAGCTTCCCCCTCTCTCCTCGCTACCCCTCTCCTCCTCTCCTCACCCTCACGCCCACTCGCCTCTCTCCTCCTACGCCCACTCCTCCCCTCGTCCTCACCCCACTCCCTCCTCTCCTCCTTTCTCACCCATCCTCCCTCCCCCTCGTCACCATCTCCTCTCTCCCCCCCTCGCTCACAGCCTCTCCCGTCCTCCTCTCTCCTCCACTCCTGCTCCCGCTTCACTTCTCCTCCTCCCCGCTCTCCTCTCCTCCTCCTTCGCCATAGCCACTCTCCCCTCTCTCTATCCTCACCAACTCCCTGCCTCCTTCTCCTCGTACCTCACCCAACTCCTGCCATCCCTCTCTCGCTCCGCTCACCCAACTCTCCTCTCCTCGCCGTCACCACACTCCCTCACCCCTAGTCCTCACCCCACTCCCTTTCCTCCCTCCTCCTCCTCTCTTTCCCCACTCCTCCCTCCTGTCCTCGGCCTCAAGCACCTCCATGCCTTCTTCGTCCATCACACCACTAGCCTTCCTCTCTCCTTGTCCTCACGCCAACTCCCTCCCTCCTCGTCCTCACCCCACCTCTACTCCTTTCTCACCCCTCCTCCTCTCCCCCTCGCTCACCCCACTTCCTGCCCATCTCTGCTCAAAACACACGGAG
>CM068960.1:65078907-65089323 GCA_035128595.1 Eptatretus atami | reverse complement strand
ACAGGTTACTGAGCATTTTTCCACCTAGTTTACGGCCTGTTCGTCATCACCAACTGTCAAGAGTTGTGAAGGCGTGCTACCCGAGGCCAGATGATAAGTGGTTGAGGGTGAAGATAGAGCAGCACCCAATGGGAAACACAGTCTAGACGCTCCCTACACGGCATTGAAGGTAGGCCCTGGTCGGTATGAGCTTGGGCCTGACAATGAGTTGCAGATGATCCTTGAAGAAACAGAGGGAGCTTGAGATGCGACTCAGAGGTCCAGCCTCAGCAGAACTTCGAACTCCGAGCCACTAAGCGGCAGTTCTGGCAATCAAGTTTGTTCCACCAAAACGAACTATGCACGGCAGAGGCAACAGCGATGGCTCCAGCAGTGATGGCTTGATGATGCAATGGCCTTCGCATCGCACCATAGGGCACATGTTGCATCAGCAGGAGTAGGAGCGGCAATGATCAACAGGTGTGGAAATGACTCACTGCAAGGACCCTCAGGACCTCCGTTGTGCGTCGTGCGACCACGGCAAGTCCACGATGTATCCTTCTCTTCAGGGGTTTTTTACATGCTCGTCTCATCTCCTCAGGAAAGGGGTAGTGTCATGATCAACAGTGTTGAAATGCCCAATCACCCAATCCTGGTTCTTCCCCATCATATCCAATTCTTTTCGGTGGAAGTTTTTCCAAGCTTCATTAGACGAAAATCACATTATTCTGCATCATTACACTGCTTCAACACTTCGAAACAAACAACATCCAAGATAAAACACTGACTGCAAACACAACCAAACATTACAAATGTCGTGGGAGTCTAATCGGTGGTCATTGTTCAATAAGACTGCCAAAGGTTTCTTTTAGACAGCAGATTATATCTTGTACATTACTTATTTATATCAAACACTATACCTCTTTTTTTTTCTTTTCAACCTAACGACATTGAATAAAATCTAAAGAAATCTAGTTGTATGTAGTATACTTCTCATGTTGCTCTCAAAAACAATCACTCTCATTGCTTTGCATGTAGAAAGCGGTCAGTCAGTATTTTTTTTAGTGGTTCCAATCCCGGCACAATTCCTCGAAAAGGCTCTTCAGTAATGTACCATTAAAGAGGAATGTTTAAGAAGGAATATTACCCCTTTGATGAGCATGAGGCCTTCAGTGAAGGTGTCCCTTTCAGTGAAGGCAATGTTTGGGTTGCACATATTGAAAAAAGGTCCAATGAATAACACAATAATCATGCTCCACCATCCCTCCAAAATCCCTTTTAGTAACAACATATTCCATTATTTGTTTATAACGATGTAAAGTTAGCCTTCCTATCTTCTTCTCTATTTTCAGTGTATTTTAATTTGAACTGAGGTACAAAAACAACATTGAAACCCCAACAAAGGACAGGTCCTCCCCCTATGGAGCAAGTACCATATCCACAAGCGATTTGATCTTGCGACAGTTAACCGTTATAAGCAATTACAACCATTTTTAAACATTCCTATTTTCCAAAACAATCCACAGTTTCTTTACAGCAGTTTCCAAGCAACTAACCGTTTTATTTTAATTTAAATATTCCAGCCAACTTCACCACTATCCAATACTGAAGAAAGATGGTCATAACAGGCCAGTCAGTGTTTGATACCCCGCTGATTCCTCTCATAATTCATTTTCCCTTTCAGTTAACTTCCCGGACTGAATTAACCTTCAGTAACTGTCTTAGTGTCCGAAACTCATGCGCTTTCCTGTACCACCTTACCCAGTACCAGCCCATTTGTCCGGACTCTGTGTTCCTTTTCTCTGAACAGGCTGGAGTAGCTTGCTGTCAAACCTCGCCTCAGAGAATTCTGCAACCAGGTCACATGACGGCATCAGCCCAACGTGTTCTAAAACCTGCTCCTCTGTCTTGCTCATACCTCATCTCTGTTCTATCACCCTCTCATTTGCTCAAGGTCACTGCCAATCTGCTTGGAAATCAGCAACTACCACCCTGCATAAAAGTGCAAAAACAGATCCTGCAACCACAGACCAATCAGCCTTCTCTCAATCATCAACAAGGGTTATGGATCCATCATCGTTCAGACATTAAATCCTTCCTCTTCTCAATGGCCTGATTTCCGATCATCATTTAGTTTCAGTCCAGGTACTCTACCCTGGATATCATGCTTCTGCTCTCCAAACAATGAATGGAGGTAACTCAATGCCAGACATGAAATCAGAGCATATCCCGAGACGTATCGCGTGCTTTTGACATGGTCTGGCACCCTGTCCTGCTCATCAAACTCTTCCTTTGGGTATCGAAGGCAATTCTCCATCATGGCTCACAGAATTCCTCTCCTGTCGCAGCCAACGTGTGGCCCTAAATGGAGTTCTCTCATCCCCTCTTCCTGTCCAGGCTGGAGTTCATGGCAGCGTTCTGGCCCTGTTCTTTTTCTGGTTCTGCTTCTGCGACTCTCTGGAAAATCCTCTTTATCTCTTTGCTGATGACTCCACTCTGCCGTACCATCTGTCACCCTCAGACAGGCAAGCAGCAAGCTTCTTCACTCCTCTGCATTTCTGGATAAACCACAAACTGTCAACAGTGGAACATGTCTTTTAATCCTGACAAATCTCACACTCTCCTGTCTCTCCGAAAGGACCGTCTGGAACCCTCCTCATATTCTTCCGAAATAAACGTCTAAGAATTCAGTCACTCAAACCTGTGGTGCTCGCCATCAGCCGTGATCTTTCTTTGGCAAACCACTTCTCGAAGTTGGCCTCCAAAGCCAGTCGCATTACTGGGCATCCTCAGTCATGCAGTCTTCCTTGAAGAAATCTGAACCTTTATCAGCTTGTGATATCTTCATATGTAGTTTGATGGAGTACTGCTCTCCCCCTTTGGGTGCTCCACTGCTCCTGCATTACAATTTGCAATTCTTCATATTGCAGAAACCAAGGCTCAAAATCATTGGAATCCTCAAGATGAAGCCTGAAATCTCTGAACCTGCTATTCCTGCATTGCAGACAGGTTGGTGTTTATTTCTCTTCCACCTCCTCCTTCAAAATTCCCTGGTGTGGGACCAATTACTTCCGCAAATTTCGATCCATTCAGGAGGAAGTTAGAAGAAACAAATTAGGAGAATACTCTGCACTTGAAGACCCCAATACATTTAAATTAGGATTACGAGACGTAAACATTTCAAAACAAACATAATCTGTTGACGAGATAAGCAAATAAAATCATCACAAAGAAAAACTCTCAATACAACTCAAAGACAAAGGAACCTTGTCTGTAAATCAACCCAAAAGAAACATGAAGGTTCAATACCATAATGAATTGTGATGGAGAATACCATAATTTTTGATGAGCTGAGTCTGAAAGTAATTTACTCAGTTACTCTGCACACAACTCCACTAGTTACCAACTCTTCCCAATGTTTCTGTATTGACAACCGACCCGGTAAACAGTGTGTGAAAATCACTTTTCTGATTAATATCACATGCAACATTATCACGTGTACACTTGTTCATCATTACAACACAGGTCAAGCACATTGGTGTGCTGTTTCGAGGTTTCACATCGTTACATTAATTAACAGGAGTAATTAAACAAGAAAGTCCATCATTGTAGTCACAGGGCGGTCATCCAGGAGTTTTGTTTGGGACTGCCAGCTCTGCGAACTCCCCATGCCACTCGGTTTTTGACATCCCAGAAGTGTGATTTGTCGAGCTGCCGAACTTGACATTGCTCCCGGACCGGACCACACTTTGGCTGCAGAGCGTTCATGTGGAAACAAGAACTTTGACAACATTGTTAAAAGATACAAAAATTTTCCAAACAGTTTAAACAGTAGCTTCTACAATTGAACTTGATTCCTGACAAATATAGGCCCACATAACAAAATACATAAAATAAAGATGTTTTTGGTTTCTTTGCGAGTAAGCCGACCTTGGCTTGGCTTAGATCAAAAGAAGCACCAGCCGAGTAGCACCAGCCGAGTAGCACCAGCCCCGCCCGTAATTTCCCCCCAAAAGCATTCCTATTTTGCTCAGTGCGTAGCTTGCTAAACGTCTTTGTCCTGGTTCTTGGATGTCTGACATTTAAGAAAGATCACTATTTTAACCCATATTTTCTTCACTTTATGTACTTGCTTCACAGATCAATCATTACAAGAGGTATTTGCAATGATGTCTCACAGTTAATTAATTCATCAAATCTTGCAGGATTCCATAATTCACACCCAAGTTACCATTAATTTCATTCAAGATAACCAAGGAATTTTGCCTGCTTGAGTCGATCAAAGGGTTGCACTGGGTGGTTTGCCATTGCCTTCCCAACAACAGTTTGGACAGGAATTTGTCTAACATATACATCAACGAATGTCATCTATCAACTTCAACATCCATCAACTAATAAAGACAACACGCCAAGTTTAACGCCCATCCGAGAGATCACGCATGCATTAATGAATTGCCCTATGTGCTAAACATCTGGATGACAGTTTATAATTCGGTTTAATAAAATTTTTAAGGTAGCTATGTGGAATTCCTTATGGAGGGCAGACTACTGAAGGAAAACAAACACCATTTGGGGGCGGGATGGGGCATTACTTCACCCCTTTTTAATCTGCATATAAATTGAATGGAGGGTTTCAGTACCCATAAAATATCTTATCGCAGTTTAAACACTGCTTGTAAAACAAGAACATTGTCAAAAGATGAGCAATTCTTAAACATCTATGTTGCAAGGAAGCTGGTATTTAAACACAGGTGTGCAAAACACCGCATGTTTGCTGGCTGAGCGATTAAAGGCAATTCCCCACTTTTCACCATTTTAAATCCTGAACAAAGCGTTACTTTAATTAATTTTGTCTCATAATGCCAGTGATAGCCAGTCCACTAAATGGACCCTCCTTCAGAATATATTTTACATTCACAATTGTCATTTCACAATTTATCAGCATTTTTATTTACAAAGCAAGGCTCTCTGGTGTTTCCAAGATCCCGATGGCTCTTCCACATTATATCAACACATATAACCACTCCATGAGGGGAAGGGAAGAAGGCAGCGTGAGAGGAAGGAAGAAGGCAGCGTGAGGGGAGGGAAGAAGGCAGCGTGAGGGGAGGGGAAGAAGGCAGCGTGAGGGGAGGGGAAGAAGGCAGCGTGAGGGGAGGGGAAGAAGGCAGCGTGAGGGGAGGGGAAGAGGCAGCGTGAGGGGAGGGGAATAAGGCAGCGTGAGGGGAGGGAAGAAGGCAGCGTGAGGGGAGGGGAGGAGGCAGCGTGAGGGAGGGGAAGAAGGCAGCGTGAGGGAGGGGAGAAGGCAGCGTGAGGGAGGGGAAGAAGGCAGCGTGAGGGAGGGAGAAGGAGCGGAGGGAGGGAAGAAGGAGCGTGAGGGGAGGGAGAAGCAGCGTGAGGGGGAAGAGCAGCGTGAGGGGAGGGAAGAAGGCAGCGTGAGGGGAGGGGAAGAAGGCAGCGTGAGGGGAGGGAAGAAGCAGCGTGAGGGGAGGGAAGAAGGAGCGTGAGGGGAGGGGAAGAAGGCAGCGTGAGGGGAGGGGAAGAAGCAGCGTGAGGGGAAGGGGAAGAAGGCAGCGTGAGGGGAGGGGAAGAAGGCAGCGTGAGGGGAGGGAGAAGGCAGCGGAGGGGAGGGAAGAAGGCAGCGTGAGGGGAGGGAGAAGCAGCGTAGGGAGGGAGAGGCAGCGTGAGGGAGGGAAGAGGCAGCGGAGGGGGGGAAGAAGGCAGCGTGAGGGGAGGGGAAGAAGGCAGCGTGAGGAGGGAAGAAGGCAGCGTGAGGGGAGGGGAAGAAGGCAGCGTGAGAGGAGGGAAGAAGGAGCGTGAGAGAAAGGGGAGCAGTGTAGGAGAGGGAACGGGAAGGTATGAGCGGAGGTGGAGGGAAGAAGCGTGAGGGGAGACAGACGAGAAGCGTGACTGGAGATGGACCAGGCAGCATATCAGGGCATTACTGGGGCGATGAAACGTGCCCAAACAGCAACGTTTTCTTTTTAACTGCGGTGTTCGATATATAACCGGGCAGGAGCATTTCAAAATGAAAACCCATGCTATCTCCCAGGCAAGCCTGCCTGCTTGTATACATGCCCACCCCATAGGCGTTCCCAACCTCCTCATGTGCAGGCACAAACACACACCCCATGGAGAGTCATTTGTACCACGTTCATGTGTGCTGCCTACGTACCTCTTCATTTTCAGCAACTGCTGACATTAATATATTGCAGCAAGTATTAATATATTGATATTAATATTTTAACATGAAAGCAGATCGCACAAAATGGTAAAAAGAAAATGATGTATGTAATTGCCGAAAAAAAAGGACCCCTGTGGACTGCATTGTCATGGATTTCAAAAGCAGGTTATGGAGCACAGCGTTGCACTCAATGAAGTTCCACTTTCTGCACATTCCTTCATCTTGTCTTTACTCCAAAAAATTATTCGAACAGTAGAAAAAGTTAAGTTTAATGCTTTGCTTAAATAAATACACTTAGTGATAAAAAATTACTAATTTGTTAAAATTTTCAAATTTCACTCCAGATTTTGACGTATTTAGTCCATGACATCTGATTCTCAAATTAGAAATAATATTTCAACAATATACTTTAATTAGTCGTGAGAGTAGATGGTGTTCCAAATAAAGGCATGTAATTTGAATATGACGAACAAAATGGCGAATTAAGACCCCAGAAACCTGACAGAGTGCTGACCAATGATGATGCCTTGCTAAAGGATAATTAAATGAGGCTGTTAATTCTCCTCAAAAGGGGTGTTTAAATAAACCAATACCCAATTTTCATTCATGCACTACCTTGGAGTTCCCTTGGTATGTAGGCAAAGTTTGGGGCTGCTAGGTTTCATGGTTTTGGAGGTATGGAGGACACACACACACACACACACACACACACACACACACACACACACACACACACACACACCACACAAATGATTTGGTCTCGACTACCTATACTCTATTCTGATTGACACAGACTCAATTGAGAGGTAGTCGGACGTACAAAATGGGAAAAAGATCAGAAGATAGGAGGGAGGAGGGGGGGGGGGTGGAGGATGGGATTAAAAAAAATGGCGTGTTCAGGCCTGGTCAAGCTCAGTGAAGCACCTTCACTGAGACTTAAAGGTCCCGTGACACCCAAAAGTACTGAAATTGCATATATATATATATATATATATATGTATATATATATATATATGTATATATATATATATATATATATATATATATATATATATATATATACGTCCTATAGGAGTTTTTCATCGTGATTTCAGATCTGACAATGTTTTTTCACAATACTCTTTCTGTAAAATGTAAAATAAAAAAATAAAAACTTCGGACACCCTAAAATTCTGCCGAAATCTACTGAAAGGGGCGTAACCCACATGGCGTCATCTCAAGAACGACAAGGCTGCACGTAAATTACTCGGGTTGGTGGTCTACGTGATTCTATTGGCTTCCTGTGTGTTTCCACATTCAATTGGTCGACTCAATCGCTTCGTTCATTTCTGCTTTAAAAAAATCAAACATTTGGTGTTGAACAATGGATGACATGGACTTTGATTTGTCTGGTAGCGACAGTGAGTGTGAGAGAATGAAGGATTTTGGTATGAATCAGATGGAGAATTGTCGGATAACGTAATCGCGGGAGGTGAAGTTCAGGCAGCTGAAATGGAATACGGCCTTACCAGTTCGAGCCGGAAGCAGGACAAGCAGAGGAAATGGCGATGAAATTCCCGGCGTTCATGATGATCAGGAGGACATCGAAGGAAGACTTGGCAATAACAACTGGTTAGACAAAATCCTATTCGTAATTCAATAATGTAAATTCGACTTGCATACTGCTCGATATCAGAAATATTTTAGTGAGGTGATGCGACCGGCACAGCGCAGCGCAGCGGCATGTTGCACCGTGGCGAATGAATCGCAAGCAAGGTCAGCGCATGTCATCGGCCGTATCTCTCCGCGCATAAACAAAGCAATCTCGCTGTCCGGATACGATGAAAACTTGTGTGCAGAACACACATTGTGACACAATTGTCTAGAGTAGTCCGATAAACTGACGTTCTGTTGCATTTTTATTTATTTTATTCCTACTGTCGTCATGTCGCGCCAGTAGGAAACAATGAAAAAAGAGAATAATAAAAGAAAGCTACAGCACGTCAGATTTATTGGCCTAGTCGGACGACGACGGATTTATCGGACTAGTCTAGACTAGAGTTGACAAGTACCTTGTATTAGCATGCACACAATGTAAGTCAATGCGTAAGAGTCCCGAGGCTATGAGGCCGTGTAATAGGAGTATCGGGAATTTGAGGAAGCGTGAAGTGAGCATTTTGTCAGATATCCAAATGGACATTTATTGTCGTCATTATTTTTTATCTTGGGTGGAATGGGTATTCCTGTATTGTTACTTGTTGTTTGTAAGCTTCATTGCAAGGGTATACACAAGTCAACAAGAAGATTTATTTTCTGTTGCAGTTTTCATTTCTTTGTGCAGGTCTGCTCATTATCTTTGCACTATATGTATATATTTATATTTAATAATTGTACTTTACATTTTAATTGCTGTAATATTTTGGGCAAATTACCATGTGCAGTCAGTATTAATTCCTTTACAGTATTGCAAAAAGTATATTCGTTTAAGTGCCGGTGCAAACTGTATTATTCTGACCCACTTGTACAGTAACAAAATATACTCCTCATGTGCCTTTACAAAGCATGTTGCCTACCCGATACCTTTGTCGAAGTGTCAGAGAAGCAGGGACGTTCATTATCCGAAGCGAACTCTACCCTACCAGGCATGCAGGTGACGTTTGTGAAACGTTGAGATTTTAAAGAGCATATTGTCCTCGGTGTATAGATTTTTTTTTTTTGCTGCCACCAGAAACTTGCTGCATCACCAATATTGTCTTAAATTAGAAAATTCTGAAATGAATTATGCTTGCTCCCTAATTAAAAAGTGATTCACATGCCAACGGCCTTGGTATAAGTGAATGTACAACAACAGTGCTGTTAGCTTGCCTCCACTTGTAATTTTTTTTTTTTTTTGCTGCACCAGAAACTTGCTGCATCACCAATATAGTCTTAAATTGAAAAATTCTGAAATGAATTATGCTTGCTCCCTAATTAAAAAGTTATTCACATGCCAACGGCCTTGGTATAAGTGCATGTACAACAACAGTGCTGTTAGCTTGCCTCCACTTGTAATTTATTTCTCATAACTTAGACGTAGCAATACCAACTAGACATTCATTCATCAGAAGACGATCAGTGAGATAGCAAACACATGTGCACAATGCATTTGTACGTATTTAATACGGCGCGCGACGTCTAATCAATCCACTCTGTGTGAGTCGCGTTCTGGAGATGACGTCAATGGTCACGTGACGTGCGGTTCGCTGAACTCAACTTTTTTGAGGGGCGGGGCATAGCAAGTTGTGAAAAGCACTAGAAATGTTCGAAATATTGGTCTAATTATCCCATTGTTGATTTTAAAAAAGAAACATGGGTGATTTCTTCAACTAGGAAGGTCAAGTTAATATATAAATAACAAGAAAGTTTTGAGTGTCATGGGACCTTTAATGGGGTGAGCAATCCACGAATTTGTTCTGTGAGGTTGGTCTCTGGTCGATCTTGCTGCTGGCATCATCAGGATCATGGAACCAGGTCCTCCTTTCACTGGAGTGGCCCAAAGAACCCTCTGTGATGCTCTGGCAGGGAGGCCTGCTGAGAATGTCTGTGGAGAGGCTAAAAAAAACTCTGAAATGTTCCTCGCCCTGTGAAGGACCCGACACAAATGTGCTGATGCGGACGTCTCTCTCGGGATTCCCATCACAACTGTGCAAACAAGGACCTTACTCTCGGGATTCCTGATTCAACTGCAATGAGGCGGACCTCTCTCTCCAGATTTCCATCACAACTGTGCTAACATTGGACCTTACTCTCAGGAATCATGGCTAAACTGCACTGACCGTTTCGAGAACACAAACCTCACTCTCAGCATTGCTGGATAAACTGCCCTGAGGCAGACCTCTTCCTCAGGATTCCCATCTCAACTGTGCTAACACAGACCTCACTCTCAGGATTCCTGGCTAAACTGTGCTAACACAAACCTTACTCTCAGGATTCGTGGATAAACTACCATAAGGCAGACCTCACTCTCAGCATTTCCTGCTAAACAGCACCAACACGGACCTCACTATCAGGATTTTTGGCTCAGCTGCCAATTCTCACACAAAATACGGTTCAAAACTGTCCCTCACATGACATCCTCAGGCAGACGTATTAGTTGCTAGGCTTGAGCACATCATTGCCCCCATTTAAAAGAACACGTTCTCCATTCGGCTCGAGGGCCGTTATTCATGAGGCCGGTGAGGAGAAAGGGGTAAACTATTGATCAAATAAATGAGACGAAAGCACATTTAGCAGTGAAA
>CM068960.1:64964229-64977630 GCA_035128595.1 Eptatretus atami | reverse complement strand
GACACAAAACTCAACTAAAAACAACTGACTTTGAAACACGAATGGAACCAAACCAACAGGACAACACACATCTTATCCTGTCTCCCATTCTTCAATCGTTCACCCCCAAGCATGCCATGCAGTCAAGCAATCACAGCAAGGACACCTCTGCTCAACAAAAAGCGACAGAAGAACTTCTCTTCCCCCCAAATAGAAAACACACTTCATTGCGAGACACATAAACACTCACACTTGTTTAAAACCTTAAAACCGAGCAAAAACCCATACCTCACCCAGACCTTCTGACTTGAACCCAAATCTGTAACTAACCGTGTCCGCACTGGTCCTGACGGCATCTCAATGTAAGTATTTGAAATAGGCTCTTCCTCTCTCCATTCATAGAAACACTGTCTCACCACATTTCCTGAACTTCACCACATCATACGTGGTGGTCGTGAACACTGCGAAGCTTTGTCGTAAACTCTCTTTACATCACAATATATAATGTAAACTGGAACTTCAATCACACTTCTCCACATATTCTGTTCATACTTCCGAAATCTTCACATTATGTGTTCCATGTATTACGCAGGTGAAGCGGATTCAAAACGATGATATAGATAGAATAGCTATTAAATAAGGTTTGTGAGTTCGTTCGCTCCGCGTGCGTTATTCTGCGGACCGTAGCACACCTATACTCACTGGCTCGCTCCCGTCTTGTTCTGGCGATCTCGTACAGGACATCTACTAACCATTGGCGACGAACGGACTAGTTTTGCACCCAAAATTCATCGCTGTCGCCGGTTGTGATACCTTTTAAATGATTATATCAAAACTAGTATGAAAAAACTAACATATGAAACATTATACACAACTTTTCTTGTTTGTCCCAAAAGTGACATAGCTGAGACAGAGATGATTTCTGGAAAAATGCCGCCACCCAAACACGCAGAGTATCCGATGGTTGGTGGTGTCATAATCCATTGTGGGGGCACGACGAGAACGGAAACGGAGGCGCTGGTCGAGTCTGCAATGCCACGCCAGTGTGTCGCCGCTCTTGAATACCAGCCAAGACGCCTCATGAATACGACCGCTGTGCGAACTGTTTTCGAAAGAGTGTACATTCGCGGCCTATAATGTGTTTGCTGTCATGACGTCCTCTGTCGCCCATTGTGCTATCGATGGTCTGATTGAAACTGAAGTGGGTGGCAATTGCTGCCAGGAGGAACTGAGTTAGAATCCATCAGAGAACCACCAGTAAATGTGTCACTTGGACTTTGCAGCACTTCTAGACCAATTTGCGCGGCACAATACACAAAGGCGAGCAACTGGCCAATTGCACTGGGCCACCAATACCGTTCACCCCACGCTTTAAAGTCCCAGGGTAAATTGTACATATCCTTGGGTCAATCCTCCCTGATAATGGAGAATTCACCACCTAAATTTGCACAATTGTTCTTTCATTTATACCGCTAATGAAGTTCAGAACCGCTTATCACATGTTCATGATCTTAATTACGCATACCCTATTGTTGCTGCCCAAACACTTCCTTTGTTGTGTCATCCATAATTCCCAATCATATTAAATTCTGCCGATGGAATTATCATCAACGCAACCCCGAATGTTCAAATTGTTCTGCCATGCAGACAAGAAACTAAAAACCAGTAATGAACACTTGCCGAAGATATAAACTTTCCATCAAATTCTTGAAGTGCGGGCCGCTTGCCCGGAGACCAGAAACACAATTCAAGACATCATTATACATTGCAGAGGAGGGACTCTGCACGGATTAAACACGCCACCACCGTTCATACGATCCGCGCACTACATCTGCTTTTCCCGTATTGGAGAAGATGGATGGCAGCTGAATTTGAAGAAGGAAGTGGATGTACTCTCACTGCTCTGGACTATTACCCATCATCGCCTGCAGGTCAGGAAAAGACTCACAAAACATCATCGATACGTCGGGAAAATTACAGCGACGACACACGCAGTGCACGCTGGTGACGATGCAGTTTCATTGGCAGGAGGATCGATTTTGCCACCTACGATCACGGTTCACCCCGATTCTACAAAGAGGCATTCCAAAATGCAATTGATCATTGTGCAGTTCTGGTAGGCGGATGACTTCATTACATTCAAACTTAATCCGAAATGGCCCCAGGATACAGTCGTCAATATTCCTGGGAGCGACCCACGACGACCGTACATCACACGTCGTGTTTCAAATTTAAACTGGATGAATTGATGACAGATCTGCTCAAGAAAGATGTGCTTGAAAAGTGATTAGCACACACCTTGAGTATCAAATGGCAGAAGCTATGGTTGACCCACACCCACATTTATGCGAATCATGCCAAAGAAGCCAAAAACCATCATGTCCCAGAATATATCGTTCAGGTGGTACGAGCGAGATTCTGACAAGGTCAACAAATCCGACGCCTTTATATGTGATAACTCTCATAACATCCATGGACTTGTGGAAACATCAACCGAAACAGCCCGTAGCCCCGTGTATAAAGCGACGAGTTGTTTAAACAAAAACGGGGCAGCATGGCCACAAAAGGGATCTTCCCTGAACCATCATCACTTCACCAATACACACATCATTGCTCTGATGATGATTATTCGCAATACAAGAGAACATCATTGCTGGGGATGGGGGCTACCACACTGTTATCAAAGTGAACTCAAAAGGATTCGTGGCTTGTAACTCATTCGTTGTACATTACAATCCATACTGTCCAGTGCGGCAACAACGCCCCATTCAATGTAGAGGTCGTTCCTTCTGTTCAGGGGGTGTCAAGTTACTGCACAGCAGGTCACGAAGGGTCAGGATCGATAATTTCAGCGTGAGTCAGTGCGGACAGGAGATGCACTTTGAACGAGGTCAAGAATTTCGTCAATGCCCCGGTTACCTTTCAGGCAAGTGAAGCATTGTGGAACCCTCGATGGATTCTACATTCATCAAAATTCGGCCGCTGTTCAAAGTTACCGTGCCATCTGCTTGATAAACAAATGTATTCTTTGAAGATACGAGCTGCAAACGTTTGCTGAAGCAGAGGACCACCAACAACTAAGCTGACGGCTTTCTTTATGACTATCAAACTGATCCTCGACCAGGAACATTCCGTACGGCAGCTTCCCTCGATTTATTTTTACCTGGATGCCAAAAGACAAGAAATAGGCAACGTCCGAAAACGATGGCAACGAGATGAAATATGATGTTGTTGCGGAAAGATACGAGCCGCACAACGTTGCTGCAGGACACTAACAAGTAAGCTGACGCTTCTTTATACTAATCAACTGATCCTCGCCAGAACATTCCTGTTACGCAGACTATCCTCATATTTTCCGGAATGCCAAAGACAAGACAATGCAACGTCGCGAAAGACGGGCAATCGAGATAAATAATATCGTTGTGCGAAACACTGGTTGAATACCTTATCAAATAACGCATCATCACATCAGTCTGACACTGTATCATTTACGCGATTGCTTTCTGTACAACCGAGTGGAGCCACCAGCTTATCGAAATTACAGCAATAATCGAAGACACACATTTGCCCTACGTTCCAGGGATTAGCTGCCTCGCGCCTGCCTGCTTCAGACGACGGACGAAATCACAGATTCAGGGATCAGTGCCAGCTTTCTTTGCACCATTCTTCTGTATGTCGACCTCTGGATTCCGCTCCAGTTCTGGCAATCATGTGAAATGAACTCCTGCCCGGAGTACTATGATGAGATACAATTGCAAACACATTGATCAACAACATCGAAAATATGTATTTTGCTGTAATCTTCAGAACGCGCTTTAACGAGAAGTATAGATATAAACAAGGATTTATCCTCCAGAACCAAAAGTTCAAATGCTCAGGAAGAGGATGACACGAATCTCAGGGAGGAAAATGGACTTCGACACGAATGCCCAGGCTCAGAACAGTGCGATCTATCCTGTATCCAACGCTCACATAATCACAGAACCACATGCCTTTGACGTATGCATTGTCTTCACCTCAAGACGAAGGAAGACATTACCTTCTATAATGCAAGTGCAGGCGACGGAAAGACATATATCTCCTCCAATGTCATAATTGATGCTAGTACAAGCGCAGCAAAAGATTTACTTTGCAACAGTTACTGGAGTGCCTGGCAGCTGCCTCACAATGTGCATATAGTACATTTCCGTTTGACTAAAATCCCTTTAGATCACTGAACATTCAACGTCCAAGATTAGTCGAATAATGCTCCACCCCAAAAGCTCAACTTTGCCAAGATGCTCATCTCGATGAGCGTAAAGATGGGGCACACTACCTGTTTTGAATGGCTAACAGGTCTCTTAGGCATACAACGAAAAAATTCATTTGTTTGGTGGCACACAGTGCTGTTTGTGGGGACTGGAAACAGTACTTCCGTGTACGGACTACGCAGCCGACCCCAAGTCGGGAAGCCTCCCTGAAAAGCGTCAACATCTGAGAGCGTCACACGATTGTGCCTCACAAGAAAGGGACTAAAAACGATTGATGACAGCACACTTTGTCTGTACCCCTACTAATACTGTTGTAACTGGTTCTGTGCCACCCCTATTCAACAATGCCGGCCAGAGGTCATCGAATATGGCCAAGAACAGTTCTCGTTGCAAAACAGTCACTGTCAGACTCTTCTCCTTCGTGATCGTGTTGATTCACTCACTCAAGATTCGCAGATGGGAGTGCCTGTGTTCAAGAGCTATCATTCCCCCAACGAATGATGCGTTGAAATATCAATAACCACGTCATAATAAATTTCCGCAAGCCATGGAGTACCGAAGGCAGATCACAATCGAAGAGGAGAGTCATCAGTTCCCCATAGAGTTCATAAATACCTTTTCACGTCTTGGCATGCCTCAACACAAAATTGTGCTAAAAAACATTTGCTGCGTTATGTCTGCGGAATTTGACTTGACGAATGGACACTGCAATGGACTGCATCAACACAGTCATAGAAGCTGACGATACGCGTTGGTCTGCCGCAGGGAAAGCTGTTCATTCCCATCCACTCATTCCTAGTGACAATACTTACCCTTCCAAATGAAACGCCGGCAATTTCCCATGAACTCACACTTCGGCATAACTGCAAACAAGCCCAAGGTCAGACCTCTACAGAAAGTGGGATTTACCTAAACTGACATGTTCTCTCATGGTCAGCTGCAATGGGATGAGTCGCGCACCGCCAGCTTGCAACTTAATTTCAGCAAATGCACCAAACAAGACAAAAAATATTCTTTATAAAGAAGTCCAACAGCATGTCAAACTACAGTGACAACATTTACGATACTAGAATACAGAATTTTATTGCATAATTCAACAAGGAATATATTGGTACGAAAGACGATATGTACAGGCTCGTATTCTCAAGCACCTCCGACTGGACACGGCCGTCAGGTCGGCGTTATTGCTCCCACAAGACATTTCAAAAGGAATCGATGACAGTCACAACTCAGCCAGCTTCGGCAGCAAACGACTCCGGGTCCCAGACGACGTGCTTCACTTAACCAAGTCCATGAGTTCAGGACGTTGTTACTCGAGATTTACGACTTTTATCCTGCATGTTGTTATCAGTTGATGGAGGTAATATAGAAACGCATGAATATGTCAAATCGTTCGTGTTATCATCCAGCACTATGTGTCAAAAGCCAACAATCTCAACGCCCCTCTCAAACCCACCATGGGCACCGTAGACACGCACCAATATGAACTGACGTATTAATGCGGCACAAAACATCCAAGAAACTCCGTAACCGAGTATTGTGATCCGTCCTGTCCCCCATACCCGTCGTACATGGGACATCTGTTAATCTTCAATAACATGGTCAAGATTGAAATTTTCACACCAATCAGGCAAATGTCTTCCTTACGTAATTTTATCTGCCTAACATATCATAGATGCATATATCGAATCAATCACTCAATAGATGAATCGATCGATTACAAACCAATCGCACATCACGACTCGAAGACGAGGTCTTCTGGATAAACAGCTTCAACAAAGTCCCCTTTCATGTGTATAAATGTTGACGATCATGCACATTTCAACTCATTCAGTACTTTTACATTTCATTATTGAAAATATAGGACGGTTGTGTGTACGTGGCTTCAATATAAACAGTATATGAATGTGAGGTGTGTACTGTGCTTAGTTCATCTGGAAAACCAGTAATCAGAAAGATACACCCTGTAGATCCATTGAAAGGCGACAACAAAAAATGTCAGCTCTATCAGCCTCACATCCACGACGGGGGTGTGACACTTGCGAGTGCATGTTTACAAGAAGGAAATTAAGATGGTCTTCAACTTTTACGACAGCATTTTGACTCAAGTGATTTGTCTGAACTCGCGAGAATAAGCAAACTGACCCGACGAGAACATTTGTCCTCTTACTCCAACAACATGTCCAAACAAAATGCCGCAATCGTGGTGATCGATATGCTTGTGGTGACTAAATGGCTCGCAGTGGGGTTGGGATCCGAGGGTCCAGAGTTTCAAATCCTGCTTGATGTTGAATTAATTTCCAGTGGGGTTGGACTCGGTGTGTCATCCTTCCGAGGTCGGCAAAATGAAAGTACCAGCTTGCTGGTATCTGTGTTGGGTGGCGATCCGTCCAAGGATGTTATGCCCAAATAGCCAAGCGACTGCTTAGGCAGCACCAACCTCTTAGCAATAGTATGGTCCCAGGTATGGATGGGATTTGGTGATCTCTGCAGTCATGGCTCAAACTTTGAACCTAGAGGGGTGGGAGCACTCGGTTAGTAGTGTGAAAAACTCCGCCGCCATACTGCTGGGTCACTTAGTGAACCTGATATTCCTATTCATTGTAGGTCAAAACGTCAGACTCTTCTGAACCACAATGAATAAACTAAAACTAGATCGACGGGCATGTAGAAATGCCCAAAAAAAAAAAAATCGAAATTTTTGAAAAAAAAAGTTGCAAAATGGTTCTGTTTTTTTTTCTCTAACAAATTTTTTTGGGGGTGGAAATCACTTAAAAATTTAGAAATGAAAAAAAAATAAAAAATTCAATATTTTTCAAATAAAATCGAATTTTTTGAAAAAAAAGTTGGCTAAATTTCTAAGTTTTTTTTTTTGGACAAAGTCCAAAATCTATGGCATGATCTTGGACCATTCCTAATCCCCCACCAAAGTTTCGTCGAAATCCTCCAGGAGTGTTTCCGTTACTGTTCACAAACAAACAACAAGGCAGTCATAGACTTGGTCTTACGAAATCGTCAACTTGACCTCTGACCTTGGTCTAATAAAGCGTGTCTCCAGAAAATGAGGTAGCGACCGCCAAACCAGAAGTTTCTACGTGTATTCTGTACCAAACCATCAAAAAATCGATGTTTGACCTCACCGTGACCTGACCGGTTTGACCGATTTTGACCTCAAAATCTTAATCAGGCACTAGCCTCACCCTACACATAGATACAACGTGGTGTAATTTTTGAACATTGGTAGCTTCTTCCGTTCCGGTTATCTGCTACCCAGAACCACAAAAATCGAATATTTGACCTCACTGTGACCCTTGCGATGCCGATTTTGACCAAAAAGTCTAATCAGCACTAGCATCACCCTCCTGAATCACGTGGTGTAATTTGACATGGTAGCTTCTTCCTCGTTTCTGAGTTATCGTGCCTACAACAACAAACACACAAACAAACAATACCAACAAACAACAAACAACAGAAACGGAAGGCATCAATATACTTACGAAATCTTTAGATTTCGTAAGTAACAAAACAGGAAACGGAAGTCATCAATATACTTACGAAATCTAAAGATTTCTGTAAGGTAACAAACAAACAAACAAGCAGTCATAGACTGGGGTACTTACGAAATCCGTCATACTTGCCCTCTGATCCTTGTTCTAATAAAAGCTTGTCTCCAGAGAAGGTAAGCGACGCAAAACCAGACGTTTCTACGAGGATTCTGCTTACCAAACCATCAAAAATTTTTCGAAAAATTTTCTTGTTTTGACCTCACCGTGACCTTGACGTTGACCGATTTTGACCAAATCTAATCGCACTAGCATCACCCCTGATCACGTGGTGTAATTTGACATGTGGAGCTCTTCCGTTGTCGAGTTATCGTTGCCTACAAACAAACAAACAAACAAACAAAACAAACGAAACGTGGTTAGTCATTTCAATATACTTACGAAATCTGTAGATTTCGGTAAGTAAACAAACGACAGGGTGAAACAGTAACCTCCATCCATCTTCGATGGCGGAGTTAAAAAGTAGCAACCATGCTTCCACCCAATGAAAGCTTTCAAGCATATCATTCTGAGCCATGCTTCAGCTTGGTAGACAAAGCCATTATTCCAAACCCTCGATGGAAGATCCAGGTTTGGACGTTGGCCAGGGAGGCCAAGGACAATGCGAAGCCTTGAACACCGTGTGTTACGAGGAGCCGGATGCACTGGTCCAGTCAGAGAATCACCCATCTCATCTGCAGTGACAAACTGGTCCGCTACCTTCTTGCCTGGATTTCCTGTACTAAAATAATGCACATGTTCCGCGCTATTTCAAAATACCTTCATTGCAGAACACGGAAGACTCTGGGCCCAAGTGACACAGCAGTGCGCAAGCTTCGAGGAAACGTTCATGATAGAGAAAAGTGAAAAAAAAAAACATTACACAAGAGGTCCATGGTTTTGTGAGGGACATTTGTTCCCCAATTAGTGAACTGCTTTGACGAGTGCCATAAAGAGGAGTGATGTGCGTGAAAACATTTGACCGATAGCAATCATGAAGAAAAGTTTTGAGTTTCGAGAGGTCTCATGTAGTGTGCAGTATTTTGAACGGTGAAGATTTCATTCTGTCAAATGGAATTTTCCTTAAAATGTTCCCTTTTTATATGGACATGTACGGTATAATGTTTTGTTCTAATTGGAATCCGTCATCTTTTTCCTGGATGATTAGGAATAGATTTTGACACATTCCTTTTGCATGTTACCATACTTCACAGATGCGATGTGCATGTCAAGCGGTTTATCAGCAATGGTTATACTTGGTGGTTTGCCATTGCCTTTGCTATTTGTTTGGTCCGTGCTTCTTATCCTTTTACATGCTTTGAGCGTTTTCTTAAGCGAGAACAGGTCAGCGTCAGTTGTGGGAGCATGCGCCGGAGCAGCGTGCCATTGCGTCCACTTTCCGTTCGGACACCAGGGGAACTCTGCCTGGTGATCCCCAAGAGCAGATGCCTGGCCATCTCCATCTCCTGGAGATGCTGATCAACCTGCTGCAACCAGGACACGTGGTTGGCCCATTGTCCCTCCTCCACTTCAAGGATTGCTCCCCTCGCTGAGAGAATCTGAGTGCAGGAACAGTGTCAGGGGAAACGAGAACACGGTCCATTCAGCCGCAGTCTGACGCTCACGACAATGAGGGAAGCCAGGCACCATACCATTTTAAAGTCTTTTGGTCATTGACCCTGCCGTGGTTTTAACCACCGATTCTACCCAGATTTCAGCGAACACTCCGACCATGACGCCCCGAGATCTGGTGAATAGAATAACGGCAAATACTCGTCATGATTTAGACAGGGAGCTTATGCATTCGAAACAGTGTCTGAAGTAACGTGGAGTGGGTGAGTCAGTCAGTCCATGAAAACTTCAGTCTTCGCTTGAATCCAAACACGATTGATTTAAACTTGACCCCAACATCATCACCATGACGTACCAAAGTTTGTCACAATAAAAAACATCAGGGTCGAACAGGTCCAGCCGTGGTGTGGAGTGACTGACACTGTTGTTCCTGATCCAGGTTGTGAACTCCGGAACACGCAAGTCCTATTTTTACATTGATGACAAGTGACAGACACAAGTGATGAGCAAATTTTAGAAATGAAGCCAATGTTGTTACAATTTTGAAAATAATACACAAAAAAAAAACAAGACTTTCCCTTATTTGAGAATAGTGGGTGACAATTGAGCTTTGAGATTATAATTATTTGCACAAACACTTATAATACATGCAGACAATCAAACAGTAGTATTTTAAATATTCATCAAATGGATAAAATTTATTTTTTTTTTCAAAGATTCATATTGTACACACCGTCTGTAATCAACAATTTCAAAACAAACCAAACCATTCTTCGAGTCGTGCTTTTGAAGAAAAATGCGGCTGAACGTTGTTCTTTACCAGGGAGACGAGTTACTCATACAAAGTGCCTCTGGCTGGGTGGCTTGCTGGCTTACATCTCATTGCCATCACGTGGGACACCCTGGTGAACGTCATCCGAGGGACGTGCACCCTGTGATGAAAAAACGTTGTTACGGACAGTCCAGAATCGAACCTGGACTGGGGATAGCTCACAGGTGATTGTGGAGACCTTTACCAGCACCCTGTCGCTTCAGGTTCAAAAACACAATTCTCTCCACCCCAACAATATCGTTTTTGATTTACACCCACTGTCCTTGGTTAGTACAGTAGAGGGCAACCTGCGGTTACCAACCTCCTCATTGATGAGGTTTTGTTCGGGAGACCAGAGGTTATGGAGTCAAGCACGGCTCGGATGGCGCGTCCCGTCAAACAGAAGAAAGCCATAACACACAGAAAATGACGGTTGGTACTATCCAGCTGGATCGCCACTCAGCCAAATAGTGGGTGGCGTCGGGCAGGAGGTCCCGTTCTGAGAGGTGTGGTCAAAAAACACCGTGGGGAAGGAGAATCACGAAAACGCAGAAATGACCATCATTGACATCAACAACCGTTTTGAATTGACAGGCAGCAAACAAGAGGGAAGGAGAATAAAGAGGGAAGCGGCTTCACAGGCCGAAACGCGCCTGTACCTCCACACGTCGGAACCGCAAGGAAGAAACCCGTGGCTGGTCGACGCGAAGACACTTAACAACTTATTCAAGACGTCACGTGGGAATGTTACTGATCTGTGGGTTAGTTTATTCTTACTAACTTATTCTTCTTCCTTCTTCTTGGATGTAGCAGAGCCACGCAGGTCCACACAAACACCCACGGACCTGAACTCAAGGTTTCAGGCCAAAAAAAAGGGAAAATATATTGACTCGGGGATGGTGATGGATGATTGGTTCGCGGACAATTGTTGAACAATGCCCGATAGGTACAATTGAAGGTTCGGTGAAGCTTTTGACGGGAAGGCCCGACCGTAAAAACACTCTTCTTTTCCTCTAAATTGACCCCAAATCAAATCGGATTTTTAATATGTTTGATAACTTAGTGAGGAACATTGACGCACAGCTTTGAGAAATGAAAAATTGCGGAGAAAAAATCCGGAGAATAAAAATAAATTAAAAGTTCAAAGTGGGCGTGGCTCCGCCCAACAAAGCCGGGCGTGGGACGGCACTGCATACAAAATAAGACACAACTTAGACCATGATAATTCAGCCTTGTGTCCATTTCATTCAAGATCGCATTCAAACGTTCACGGAGAGCTATGCTCTGGAGAGAGTCACAAAACAGACAACAGAAAACAACGAAAACGTGTCACTGGCTGATCGCCCTGGAACAATAAAAAGGATGTAAAGAACAGAATAGTATAAACATAATAATAATAATAACTTATGTTTACTGTCAACCCCAATTTTTACGTTTTTTTTTGTAATTTTCAGACAAATTAAGGAGAAGAATGGGAGGGACATTTGGCTCAGGTTAAACAAAGTGTTGTCCAGTGCGCGCGTGTATCAGAGGAAGAACATTGAAGATGTAAACCGGTTATCTTAAATCGATTGGGGCTTTTAATTTAAATCAGCTTTATAAAATAACGAATTTGATAATATCCAGTGTTGGTATGTATGAGTATCGCTTGATGAATTAGTAAGTTCCGACACATGATGTGTACATCTTCGTGTTTATTTCACTTGTGTTGAAGATTTACATGAATCAGCAAGAAATCCTGGGACTGCCTGAGCCCCGGCCCTCTTGTGTTTATGGGTCGATTGCGTTGAATATTTTTGTTTTGCATCCTCTTGAAAGTAAACTCCACCCAAGCCCAGATTTTGAAGGCTGCAGTGAGATGGCATTGAATTTTTTTGGATCTTCTCCCTGCTTGAGATGTACAATTGACGACTTTCAGTGATGAAGGCCAAGGAATCCCTCTTTCATAGAGTTCGTGACCACGTCGGCTTGGTTGCTCTCTCTCTCGGTTTGGCCATTCTGGTCCTTTCACTTCAGTCTTGGACTCCCCACCGATTGGTGAAAACTTTAACCAGTCCCTCAGTCTTGACTGTGCTCTCGACAGCTTTTACTGCGAGCGTAGTTTTATGAATTTTGGGGACGATCCGGGACAACCTGCATCGTACGACAGTTTCTCCTGCGTCTTCACCTGTGGATCCTGGCAGCTTCTCCTGAATTCAAGGGACATCCTTCTGAAGCGTGCACTGTGGTCACACCCACAATTGACACAAAACATTGTCTTCATGAAGTTGAAGCTTCGTTGTCGTTGCTCTCCATTACATTTGCAGATTTGCAACGTTGTTCTGCCTTCATGCAGCGCTGGAGCAGTTTTGACAAACTTTTGGCATTTGTAGCATCTAGTCCGGGATGATGGTAATGTATTCCCGTACAGGTGGAAGGAGTTGATAGTCCAAGGAACCACTTCAGGGAGAGTTGGCAGTGTCAAAATACAGGAACCGACCGAGGTTCACTGACTACTGACCCCATCCCTGACCGTGGTGAGACAGACGGCGTCACAACTCCCACCTCCACTTAAATGGACTCGTGATATCATCAAATTTCAATGGAGGGATCAATCCAGTAAATGACTCCTTACTCTCCCTCAGACTCCTCGCGAATATGACACCAAAACACGGACCCCGTCAAAATACTGCCGGTTTTCACACCTTTCCATTGATCGACGGATTTTACATTCATGAAGGAAGATCTGCCAGATCGATGATTTCTGTACGAGCACATCTTCCGAATACTTTATTCATCATTGGAGCCGTTTTTATGGCGGGTTGTTTTCAGGCCGCCGTGTTTGCTGTTGTCGATACCGTCAAAAAAACCCAAAACGATAACAATAAGTTTGTGTTCTCTTCGGGTAGAGGCCGCCTTGGGACCACCCTTTGGGGATCTGGTTACGTTCCGGACCCCTTGGGACCCTCTCCCGCCTGTGATCTGCCCCTTCTCCTGTTGCGTTCGAACTCTACCCTCCATGATGAAACCCTCGTCATCATCAACCAGGGAAGTTTGATCATCCCCCATCACATTCCTCCCAGCCCCCACAGGGTTGATTGACCAATTTAGTATAAAGACCCGAATCTCTCTCTTTGGTTCATACTTCCGAAATCTTCACATTATGTGTTCCATGTATTTACGCAGGTGATAGCGGATTCAAAAAACGAGTATAGATAGAATAGCTATAAATAAGGCTTTTATAGAGTTTGTTTCGCGTCCGCTGTGA
>CM068960.1:64940658-64953842 GCA_035128595.1 Eptatretus atami | reverse complement strand
GCATCATTCACCCACGCATCGGGATTCGATTCCAACCGAACGACGACGCAAATTGTGCAGCAGCGACGACTTCATGATATGTGGAGTCTTCCTGACCTGCACGATGAGTAATAGCCAGAGCAGGAAAGACATCCACCTCCTTCTCAAATCAGCGCCATCCCCACTCTCCAACAGGAAAGCAGATGTAGCAGCGGATGTACAACGTGGCGTATCCGCTGCAGAACCCCTCCAATAATCCGTGGTCTGTCTCCGGCAGCAGGGCCCAGGCAACTTCAGATTGATGGAAAGATATCGCGCAGGTTCATTACTGGTGTAGTCTGCGCATTCAGAACAATTGAACATCGTTCGTATGATAATCCATCGCAGAATTAAAATGATTGAAATATGGATTGACACAACAAAGAATGGCAGCAACATAGGGTACGTGATAATCAGAACATGATAACGGTTCTGAACTCATAGCGTAATCATGAAAAAACAATTGCAAAAGGTTGTTCCATACAGGAGGAGACCCAAGGATAATGCAATTACCCCGATAGGTTAAAAACCGGTATGGGTGGCCACATTGGGGGCACCTCATGAGCAGTGCTCGTACATTGAGCCCGGAAATTGTCTATGAAGTGTGCGAAGTCCAAAGGAACAATTTCCCCTGTGTATTCCCGGGACTAACCTCCAGTTCCTCGCTCGCAGCATATGCCCTTACAAGCATCAACCAACGAATGCCAACATGGACATAGACGTCATAAACAGCGAACCACAATTAGGGGCGAGTCACCTCGAAAAACAGTCCGCACAGGGCTTTCAGAAGTCGTACTTGCGATCAAGAGCGGGCAACTGCGGGCACTGGCGATGCAGACCCTCCGTTCCGATCTCGTCGTGCATATTAGAGACACCCAACCATCGGTACCTGCCGTGTGGGGCGGCATTTTTCAGATATCTCTCTCAGCAGTCACTTTGGACAAAAAATGAATTATATTTAGTTTAAAAGTTGCTTATATATGAAAAAAGTATCGGAAGATGAATTGGGCAAAAACTACTTTCGCCAATTGTAAGATGTCTCACGGTCGCAAAACACAGCGACTACAGCTATAGATCTCGCACGGGCGGCCAGAAATCACAAGCGGACCGAACGAACCACCAAAGGCTTAGTAAGCTATCACTATATCGATTTTTGAATCCGCATCACCTGCGAAAACAGGAACACATAAGAAATTCGAAAAACAGATATCGGAAAAAAGTTGATTGAATTCCAAGGCTACCCCATAATGTGAAAGAAATAACGAAAAAGTCCTGAATTCGAACCACGTCAAAATGAGTGGGGAAGCAGGAAAGTGAGAGGTCGATTGAGAGGAGAGGAAGAGCCAATTCAAAAATACTTGAACAATGAGGCCGTCAGGACCAGGACAAAGTAGTACAGATGGCTTGCAATCAAAGTCGGTGAGTAGGTTGTCGTTATGGCTACTTTCAAAGTGTGTAGGGGTCAGCAAAGAATGTGTTCAATGGGAGAATTCTTCGGCCTTGTGAGCAAGTGTCTGCGGTGAGCTTTGACTGCAGCATGCTGGTGAGAAAAGAAAAAAGAGTGTGGCGGGGTGGCCATCTGTTTCAAGTCAGTGTTTAAGTAAAGTGGTCCAAAAGTGAACTTCAACGGGAACTGCGAATGTAAACTTGATTATTACAAATTTAATCATTTAACCGGTGAGACGCGCAGATGCCAGATAAACAAAAATTCATCAAATGTTACGAATTGAAAGCCTGCACACAGACACGACACACCCAAGGGAGTTCTCGATAAGTTGAAAGTTAGGGTCCCTCTGTGTCAACGGGAATACATTTGCACGATTTCTTTTACAACAAATCTCCTCACTCAACTTCACACACCGACGCCATGCTCACGTGCGTCGACCAGAGGGCAGAGATTTCCCATCGCCTCAGAGCGAACCCACCAGGAAAGGCAGGGGTGCCTTCCAATCACTGCCACAAAGACGACCCACACACCCGCCAATGATAATGGGCCAAACAGAGAGCGACCTCCCACACAACCTTGGCCAATGAGTGAAATCGCTCAATGCGATTTCTCACCCTGGAGAAAAAGGAATAAAAGAAACCCAGGCGAGCGGGTGGCGCTTGGGATCGCTGGTCTGGTGCTGGCGTTCGTCGGTACGGCATCGCCGCCGACTCTCCTGTCTGTCTTGGAGCGCGACCTTGTGCTGAGCGCATCGGTTGCGGGTCGAGTCCCACCGAGCGGATGTCGAAAGACCACACGAGTGACAGTCGAAGCAAACACCTCTGGTCGCAGTCATCTTCCAGCAAGCCCTCAATAAAAGACCCGACAGGGTCCATCTTGGGTGTTTTGTGTGGTCTGTGTGGCCCGTCTTCCAAGGGGAGATAAGTCTTCTTTGCCATGACATACATGCTATTCGAAACCGCCTGTGTCCCCTCCCATAATGAATAAATCCCCCTGGTAAGTACCAGCTGTCTTGCCATCTGCCCATGTGCCACTGCGTATTGGGGATAGGAAGGCCGTGGCCGATTACATTAACCACGGGCCCGGTGACCAAATCCGAAGGGTTACACATGGTCGAGAGCACGGTAACGCCGTCCGGTCTGCCGAGCTGAATCCAACCCACGTGCTAGGTTAGAGTTGGCAAAACCCTACGCCACCGTCGAATTATGCATCCAGTCCGTAAGGACCCGTACCTCGACCTTATCCGGGCCGAACCTAAACCGGGGTGTCGGAAACGACCCCACTGCTCCACCTAGGTTACGCGCACGAACCCCGCCCACAAAACAAAAACGGACCCAATTCCCAAAATCCGGATGAGTTGCATAGTTTACCTCGTCATTCCCAGAAAATTTACAACATGGCGCAACAGGGGCATGCAGCCCGAGGTGAAGTAAGCATCCATTACAGAAACTTCTCTCATACAAAACATTGAACATGGCAACCAAACCAATGCCTCCGGATTGGTATCTGAGAAAAATAAAAGAAGACTTCAGGAACCAAGCAAATAAGCTAATCGCCGAAACGAATGTAACTTTCCCTTCACCTCTCGGAGAATCGAGGTCTGTCGATGGAAACCTGTAAGGTACAACAAGTCGCTGGCGATACTCGGCATGTATCGAGAGTCACATAATCCAACGCAAAACCTGAACTGCTGTCAATTACAATGAGATTTGAGGGTCGCGATCTCTGTAAGAGTCCTGTGTCGCAAGAATTGGGCACGCATTCAATTCATCCTCCACGCCCAATATAGACTGAGATGGGAGTCGACAGACGTCCGTTTTGGTAGGAAAGGATTGTGTGATCGTGCGTTTGCTGTCATGACGTCTGTAGACTCTCACAAAAGTGCTTCAATGCTGCCGACAGAAATCTTGCATACTTCACATTGAATGTCCTATTGTGAGGATGTGCAACCATTAGACCCTTATAGCGACTGTTCAGCCCACCGAGGGAAGATTGAAAGAGATGACCCCAGTATGGAGCAGATAACAAGACAATCGCAAATGAAATGACAACAGCATAAACGCCAAAGAATAAATAGCCACTTTAGAAAAAGTGTAGCCACTCGAAATCCAACATGCCGCCAGATGACCACCCAAAAAGTAAGAACAGATAACAATAACAACGTCAAAAGATACAAGCAGAAAAGGCAGAAAGATTATTAGGTCACTTATGAGAATACAAACGCTTGCCACTAATAAATATGCGCCATTTTCCAAGATGCCCGCCATTTGCTGCCCGTCATGTCATTGTCGATTGGTCGAACACCATATGGGGTACAACTGGTCTAACGAAGGCTTCACCTTCACTAACATGCTTGCATCCACATTCGTTAATTCCTCTATGCTGAGCTAGGGACAAGGGCATCCAGAACACCTTTCCACGAGCACTTCTTGAACAAACCCACTCGACGACACTGACTCGCGCGGAACATCCGAGGCTCCAAAGTTCCGCTAACAGCTCAACTGGCATTTCCGTGACTCCTGTGTGGTAAGAAATCAAATACCCTCTTCGTGCAAAGAATAACCAGCGCCCATTCACTGACGCAACGAACTGATCGCAAACATCAGACCACACAAATTCTCCAGGATTTCTAACAATTCCTCAATCTGATGGCACGACGATTCGGAAGATACAACGCTCACACAACCATCCATTCTGCCCTGCTCCACAACTGGCGGGCACTACTTCCCTCGTTATCCGAACTGATCTGGGAGACATTAAAAGGCTTTACCAGAAAGATACCGCTGTGGCCGTAATTGTAAATATACCAAGCAAATGTGAAAATTTCTTACTAGAACTGTGGACACACAACCCTCTCCACAATACTGTACTACAGATTCCCTAACGGGCAGAATATCTAATACCCCATATGAAATGCGATCACCATCTCCATGAACTGTCATAATTCGTTCCGTCGGGCAAACACACATCCAATTAAGAACGCAAAGTCACGGATTTAAACCGGGGATGCTGACCTCTCTGACTTGGTAGCAGTTCTACTGCAACACGTGGCAACCACAATTCTATTTAACTACACCATTCAGAATACTGAACGACACCGTCATATACACACCAAACTAAAAGGAATGAGATTTAATCCCGCACTCCTTCCGACGCAGAATGTCTGGATACATCTCTAGTAAATCAACCTTAGCTAAGAAATACCTCACCATAGTACTACATCAAGCGAGACTGAACCATGCATTTGAATCACAGGACAAGCGCTCGATGCCTTCCAGTCGGAACGCAAGAGAACTGCCTTTAACCTTGTGACTTACATCAGAAGTCCACACGATTGTTAATCTTCTGCTTGAACAGTGAACAAACATTCTCCACCTCAAATAACGGAATCCTACCCCGTGGCATCTGGTCAAGGATGGATGAAAGTCGAAAATCAATGATAACTCTTAACTTGCTTTGCACTCGTCTTGTAACAAATATGTCCGTCTCAGAGGATACAAGCTACCAAGCAAGCAGATGAAATTCAACCCAGCGCAATAGCATCGGCCGGCACTGAGCTTGCGAGATCTTCATCATTCAATCCGGCACACTATTTAGCTTCAATTCATGCATGCATGCTGAACTACATCGTGGCCTCTTCTTCACACAAAAAGCATACAAGTTGGATTGAGTTCTGCCTCTTTACGCGTTCTTCCGCATGTAGAATACTGCAGTCGCTCCTTCTTTCCTTAGCTTGGTATAACAACAATCTACAGCCTTGGATATTTCTCTGTCGCACCATGGCTCAAACCAACACTTCACTCGTCTGCTGATTAAGTGAATCGCAATCATGATGGATGAAACAATGGCAAATGTTGGCAAGTTGGTAAATATGGAATAGGCAAAGCCTAAAGCGAATGAGAACTCTTACATCGCCGACTTACCATAACTTCACAACGATACTGCCAACTATACCGGGACGGGAAGCGCCGCACGCGATGATTGTGACCGCAAGCCGACTTCAGCCTGGCGGGATCAGCGATCAAAATAATCAATCAAACGATGAAAAATATTTTAGAGCGAGAACTTTAAAAATTAACTTGGAAAAAAAATTGAATAAATAAATAAATAAACGATCACTTCGGCAAGATAATGAAGAAAGCGGAAAGAAGTTCCAAAATCACTCCCAATAAATACAAAATAAACACTCGTCAGAAAAATCCTTTCGAAGATAAAAATAACTTGGGAAAAAAAAATGAATAAATAAATAAACACTTCCGGTCAGATCCCCGCATCATCCATTCCCCATACCAAAAACCGAAACAAAAAAAAACGGAAGCAAAAGCATAGCCAACAACACGGATCACAAAGCCAAGGTATGTGTTTTTGTTTTTCCTATCCCTCAATGCACCTTAAATATTTCACAATAGAAAAAAAACCCAATGTGTTTAACACCCACAACGTAACAACAACCGAAGCAAACCTCATAGCTACCGACACGATTCCAAATAGCCAGGTATGTGTGTCCGGGTTCTATTCCTCACGTGCAACGCGAAGTAAGAACCACTACTTCGCTATAACCAGCAATAGTCCTCCCTGGAAAAACTAGTGTACATTACTTCCCCTGAAATAGGGGACATCTGAACAGAGACAACATTTCTCCAGTTTGTTTGGTTTTTGCGAGTCCAAATTGACTAGCATGGCAAGTCGATACCTTCCACTTGCCCTCCGTGCACTTGATTAGGTACAGCTAATTCATGCTTGCCCTACACACGCCCAATCGTCATCAATGCCGTAAACCCATCGATCTGTACACACGATAACTAAAACTGTAAAACCCCCATTATCCTTGCTCGGCTCCCTCTGGCACACCTGTCGTCAGGGCGCTACTAACATGAGGGTATAGATACATGAATAACTAAAGCCCAAGCTTAGCCACAGAACCCCATTGCGACGCACAAGCATGACCCCAGCCTGATCGTGCATGACATAAACACCCTTTTGGTAAGTCAATGCTGTGTCCACCACCATGAGTTACAATGTTCAGGGTCCATAGCATCTGTTTATTTGGATTTCCATCTCCTAAGACCATCGGCCAAGCGCTTTCAGGCGCCAGAAGATCGCCTCGCCACCACTATGTGGAAACACCCCCACCACGAAAGAGAAGGAGAGCTGAATGCCAGAGCTTCGCTTGCATGGGCATGCGTAGCAAAGAAGAGCTCATCCCTCTAGCCACCCTGCATACAAGTCCTTTGGAGGCAATAACTATGAGCAATAAAATACAGCCGTCAAGATCTCCACATTCTAACCGATCCCCTGCTAACAACGCGAAAACCAATTAACTTGTATCGAAGCTGCACAAAGTTTCATGACTTCTTTATGTACCAAGTCCAAATGATTATGGTCATAATCGATCTAATACACTGAAAATCCCCACAGACAAAAACACTATAATCGACATCAAGGAGAATAAACCGACATCCTGCGATTTAAAGTTAAAAAGTGTTTTGCAACCCTCGGCCATGAAAATGCGCAGTGAAAATCCACGTGGCAGCACTTTTTCTTGCCAGGACCTAAGGAACTCGAAACCAAATTTCATCGTTCACCAATTGAACATTCGCCAAAAAGCACACAATCGCTCCACATAGCTGAGGGGAATCGTCCATTGGGAAGTAAGAATCATTAGTCTGTTGACATTTACACAATCAGCATGGAGGAGTAGTTCCCAAAGTATCGTCCAAAAGTGCAGTGAGACGTCAGAACTGTGGATTGGCGAGACAGATGTTGAATCTTATTTTAATTTGTATTTAAAGCGGATAATCATGTGAATGGAAAAGAATGAGCATGAATTTCACTTAAACAAATCTCCATTCGTTTCTTAAGTTAATTCACCCCACATCACCAGACCGTGCGCGAGAGCAACTAAAAATGGCCGTGGCGTCGGAGGCGGCAAATGCGGAACCAATAAGAACTGTGCAACCCCTACAAATTGTGATTCCAAGATGCTCATTGCCGGCGCATCTGAGCATTTCACCAACCGCCGTGCCATATCTTTTGAAATAAATATAAATAAATGTCAGCAGTTGAGATGTGTGTCAAGTCAGGTCAGGATGGGAAGCCCGGACAGCGCTTGGCCCCATCCTCTTTCGCCGTACTTCAGGCCTCCCGCCCTCAGGCCTTCTCCTGAGTCAGTGTATCCCACTTGAATCTCAACCTTCACTTCTTCACCTCCCTCATGCTCCCCCACAGTCACCGCAGTGCAAATAGCACAGGGGGAGCCTTCACCTAAAGCACAACATATTAATTGCCTTGCCAGGGGGCCAAGCCCTCCACAGAATAGTCAAAAAACAGTCGGGAAGCTCCCGCTCCAATGCCCAAGCACTAAACTTTATTAGCCATGTTTAAAGTCACCGCTTCCCCGCTTTTGCGAACAGCAAACACGTTCTTCAAACCAAGTCGGGTCTAAGGAGCATGGATAGCATATATGTCTATCTCTACTCCCGTCCTGTCGGCACTTCATAGCCCGATCTTTGCAACTCTTTCCCAGATGCGCACGCGGCAGTCAAACACCCACCCTTGTGGGCCATGGTCAATCCTAACCATCCATTCCCAGACAATCATCTTGTCCACCTACCATCCCATGTAATTAAACACTGTACAGAGAATCCCGACGAGCCTTCTCTCCTCTCGTTCCCGTTGTCCCCTTTCACTGCTGACCCTTCGAGTTCTTGTCCGACTCGCACCTAAGCCATCCCCCGGCCCTCAACCCCCTCCGGACCTTACGTAGCTACCGCCTTGAATAATAAACAATTCTCTCCCACACTATCGTAGCGTTCTTGGGCGAGGTCAAGGCAAAGCAGGAATGACAAAAACTGGGGGAAAGAAGAGATATAAATAAACTCCACAGCCCAAGGCTACCTGCAAATTGTCCACCGCGGCTCCTTGCACCAAGGTCCACCCCACCCCGTCCCATGTCTCGCCCCTCCCGATCGCCAATTCAGGCATAAAGAACGTCGAGCACTTGGAGAAAACTGTAATACGACAAAACATTCGTGTGAAAGCAAACACCAGGTGCAGCCAATTAGCAATGAGTCTCGGAAAGCCGCCTAATAACTGATCATCCCCGATAATACATGTATCTTTAAAAATCCATATATAAAGCCCTTCCTTCTCCCAGACCAGCTGGATACCAACTGGCTAGCCTGGCATACCAAAAAATATCAAAACAAAGCAAGACCGAGTTTACCTCCCAGTACCCGCATCAAGTCCCTAAAACATTCAAAGTGACACACAGTTCTTATCTCAATAAAAAGTCCGTGGAACAGGAAGCAGAAATAATTAATCAACGCAACGAGTGAGAATGGGAAAAACAAAAACGAAAACAGTACAATCCCACACCACACACAACACACACACACACACACAAACACACACAACAACACGAGACTGCCCGTAACGTGGCCGTAACACCAAAAAAAAAAAACTTCAACGCGTCCAGAAACAACAACCAACAACAGGCCATGCCTTCGCATCTCGCCTGGCCATAACGGGCGTGGCCTTACGGCGCGACGTGCAAAAAAAAACTTCAAACAACCACACAGCATCCCCTCCAAACACACTGATGGGGATGGTTACTAAAAGCGCAGCAAGAAACGACAATATTAAATATGTAAGTCATCACTATGGTAAAGTATGCGTGCCCGACGAAATTTACAGCATCCACGCAAATGCTTGCTGAAGAACACGCTGGATACTACCACACAGAGTTAATAAATCAAGTACCTCCCGCCTTTGCTCCAACACGCTGTCAGACATTGCCAACAAGTAACTAAGCGCCTTTCCCCATCGCCCACCCGACGCAGCAACCGTGTCCTTCATGTGGTAAATAAAATGGCCCAAACTGGGAAGCACTGTCCGATTAACACCTTGAAAACAATCCCAGTTCCACAATAACCGGCAAGTTTCATAAGACGGACAGGGTTGTCGAGAAACAGCAGTCAACACACACACACACACACACACACACCACACACAGCACAAACAACACACACACACCACACACACACCACGACATGCGGAATATAGATCGATGAACTGCGTCCTACCCATGAAAACACAGAAAGCTCCTCGAAGAAAAAAAGAAAGTGACAAAAGTGCTCAAATAACAACCTCCAGGAAAATATAATTTTTCAAATCACCAAAAAATTGAATCTTGCACCTCGTGTATCAGCAACAGAACCGCCGATCGCTCTCAAAAATTTTCTTTGATGCAGAATAACTAAAATTTTGGTTCCCTTGTTTCCTGTTTAATCCCGTGTATTTCCCAACAGCGCTGGCTTCGTCAGCACTTCACCTTCTTAAAAATGTGTTGTGCACACAGCAATTAATTACCAACACAGTGAAACATTTTGTATATTTAATAAAAAATACAGCAAAATATTCGTGTAATCCATAGTCATGGTGCCTTTTGGCCATTAAAATGAAACATGAATGGGACTGGTCACATCATTCACAAATACATCACAGCTTGTAAGCCTGTTACTCACCATAAGGCGATGGCATTATCAAGATCGGAATTCAAGTGTAATTTTTATTGCAACAGCGATACATAGAGACACTGGAAAGTTGTGGAGCGGCATAAAGTAAACCATATCTTTTGTTGTACTTCCTGTTGATCCCAGTCCGTCCACTTGACAAAACACGATATAGAATTCATCGCGCGCGCAAATAAGAACGCCTCTCAAAGGCATTTGCGAAAGCTATCACAATGTGCCGGTCCGCGATTCAAACTGTGCCTCGGCCTGCTGATTCGGTGAAAACAAACCGAGGAAGAGGAAATGGTGAAAAAAACACAAGACGATAACCTTGTGGTACTCCGTTGATCCTCCCGGTTACCGTAGGGCTCAGTTGAATGCTCAATCTGAGAGCTCGTAACACTGGCAACCTAAACAGCAATGGTGATGGGGTTGGTACTGCGTCTTTCTGGTGGACTCACACTCAAAATATCTTAGAAACTGACATCTCTCAAGAACAGAGCACTGTGGTTCAGGTGTATCTCATCTTGTCTGAGGTTTCTGAAGTCCCATTTTCTGGTATTGACGACCTGACTCGTGTCTGTGAACACTGCTGTTTCTTCATGTGCTCCTGCCTGCTGCCCTGCAAAGCACCAACAGATTAGATATCGCACCTTCATTCTACTGACATACATATGGACAAGCAAGGAACAATACTGCCCTTGTTGTCACAACTGTCAAAAGATCCGTACCATACATACTGCAAATGTCCTCCACTCGAAAACACCGAGGAAGACCCGAAAGCGGAATACTTTGCAAAAAAACATGAATAAGTTACATCGATAAGGGAACTGGTAACAGGCCTTGTTCACTTCGAATCCCCATGTTATGAGAGCATTGGAAGAGAAAAGTAGCCTGGCCCTCGAATTACCTTCAAGGGAAATTAAGGTCCAGGGAAGGCGTATCCCTTTGAAGGGGGGTGGAACGAACGAGGGCGTGGTCTGATATTTTAAGGCCCAAACCACACGTGAGAAAAACACGAAATTTCAACATCATGCATGCACAGATTTGAGGTGGAAGTTTCATTGCTGTTTATGGGTCAGCACCCCCATCAACGTGAATCATTTCAAAGTGTATTTGAGTCCCTCAATTTGGAACCAGTGAGTCCGTAAACGTGCGTGAAAAGGCATACACTGGAGCGGCATTTATTCCGTGAAACCTGCAGAAGGGCCACAGCCGATGGGGCGGCTATAATTAACTGAGACCAATGCAATTTGTAACAATAAATGGAGGTGCCAAATCTGGACAACAAACGGGTGTTGATCCGAAACAACGATGTAGCCTTTAATAACAGATTGAAAGGCCACAAGGTATATCATGTGATAGGAAAGAGAGAAAGGAGTGAGGAGGCCAAGGCCGACCATGTTCCTGGCTGCAGCATTCACTAAATGGAGGCAGCACTCCTGGCGAGCCAGACCGAGCCACCTGGAGTACTGTGAAAGTGGATGCAGCAAACGCGCTGCTCCCGCGCATCCCCATACCTGACCTACCGACCATTTGCCGTCATTTTAATGCGTTCTTGTCATGTGATTCTATACATCGATCGTGTAACCAGGGCTTCCAGTAAATCATAAAACATACCCCTGGAAAGTAGTGATGCAGCAGAAACTCTTGGGAGTTGAAAAATTGGAAAGAAGAACTAAAACTTGTAGATAATTTTCAGATATTGCAGACGAGGTAGCTTTTGGGGATTGGGCTGTATCAATCATGGTACGTGAGTCTAACGAGGCTCGTCAAAGAATGTGTGGCCAGGTGTGTTTTTTTAACGTTAAACAACACCTTTGCATCCCCCCCACCCCTCCACCCCAAAAAATATTCCTCCACTCCTTTTCACACACCTTTTGTACCAAAGCCTCCACTTTCAATCAACTCTTCCAAAATCACGATTGCAGTGGGATGAAATGAATCAGAAATCGATACGTGCAGATAAATACAGCGGACAACACGACGCAGTGCACGCTGGTGACGAAGCAGTTCATGGCAGGAGGATAATTTTGCCACCGACGATCACAGGGTCACCCCGATTCTACACGGAGGCATTCTAAAATGCAATGATCATTGTGCAAGTTCTAGGTAAGCCGGATGACTTCATTACATTCACAACTAATCTGAAATGGCCCGGGATACAGTCGTCAATATTTCCTGGTGAGCGACCACATGACAGACCGTACATCACATGTCGTGTTTTCCAATTTAAACTGGATGAATTGATGACAGATCTGCTCAAGAAAGATTTGCTTGGAAAAGTGATAGCACACACCTTGAGTATCGAATGGCAGAAGCATGGGTTGACCCACACCCACATTTTGCTAATCATGGCCAAAGAAGCCAAACCATCGTGTCCAGAATATATCGATCAGGTGGTACGAGCCGAGATTCCTGACAAGGTCACAAATCCGAGCCTTTATAATGTGATAACGTCTCATAACATCCATGGACCGTGTGGAAACATCAACTGAAACAGTGCGTGTATGGAAGGAGACGGTGTACAACGGCACTGCACAAAGGACTTCCCTAAACCATATCGCTTGACAACAACAATGCTCGATGATGATTATTCGCAAAACAAGAGACGTCATGCTCGGGATCGGGGAGCTACACACTGTATCAAAGTGAACTCAAAAGATTTCGTGGTTGATAACTCATTCGTCGTATCCTACAATCCATACCTGTCAGTGCGGCACAACGCCCACATCAATGTGGAGGTCGTTCATTCCGTTCAGGGTGTCAAGAACCTGTACAAGCACGTCACGAAGGGTCAGGATCGAATCATTTTCAGCGTGAATCAGTTCGGACAGGAGATTGCAACTTTGAACGAGGTTGAGAATTTCGTCAATGCCCGGTACATTTCCACAAGTGAAGCATTGTGGAAACTCTATGGATTCTATTCATCAAAAATCGCCGGCTGATCAAAAGTTAGCATGCCATCTGCCTGATGAAGAAATGGTATTCTATGAAGAATACGAAGCCACAAACGTTGCTGAGAGAGGACCACCAACAACTAAGGTGACGGCTTTCTTAACGACTAATCAAACTGATCCATCGGCCAGGAACATCCTGTACGCAGACTTCCCTCGATACTTTACCTGGAATGTCAAAGACAAGAAATGGCAACGTCGGAAACGAGGCAATTGAGATGAAAATGATGATGTTGTTGCGCAAACACT
>CM068960.1:64911310-64925757 GCA_035128595.1 Eptatretus atami | reverse complement strand
CTGTTCCCCACTGTTTTGTCCTTCCCACTCCCGCCCCCCTTGTCTCTTGCCCCCCTTGCTGTGCATTGTGTGTTAGCTCTAATACGAGCCTCGACAAGGTATACAAACAAGTTCAATCACCCATTAAATACAATTGCAAAAAATCCGCCATTTTGCCTGCTCGTCTGTGCATGTGTCACATGGTACATCAGTTTGGGGTCCACGCAAACGTTATAACTTTTTTGTGAAATGTCTGTTTTTCACCAGATTTGCTTTGATTCCCTGTGGAGCACCTCGTGAAACCTCAGAAAATATTGACAGACGCTCTGATCTGGCAGACGCTCTGGATAGGCAGTCCCTCTGGGTGACAGGGCATGAGGTTTAGCAGTGAATGAATTCAGTCATATAGCTCAATTAAGCTGGTTACCCTCGCCAGAGGAGAGGTTATTGAATTTGGGTCCGTTTGTTTGTCTGTTTGTTTGTCTATCTGTTTGTCCGCAACAGAACGTTAGTGTTTTTCTCCGCAACCGCTTGTCAGATTGAGACAAAATTTTCACCATTGGTGTGACTACTCATGAAGAATGTTGTAATGATAATTATGATGTCACAGGTCACGTGATGTGGCAGCCATATTGGAAAAACGGGAAAACTTTAGACCTCTGTATCTCTGAAACCGCACCAAGGAAAAAATTGAAACTTGGCACATGGCAAGTACTCCTCATGGGGAATGAGTTTGATTTTTTTAATGACATCAGAGGTGCCCTCGTTATGACATCATAATTGAATATGTAGAACGCCACATCCGATCAGTATGAAAATTTTGAGGGTCATCTAGGGGTAAAATGGTCCATAGACAAAAAAAATTCATGACGTCATTGGTCACGCCATTCGGCAGCCATATTGTTTAAAAAAGAAAACTTTCAAAAATCTTTTTCTCTGAAGTGGCTGAACAAATCGAGGTGAAACTTTACACGTATGACTGCCTGTCCATGAGGAACAAAGGGTTCACACATATGATGTCATAGGTCACACGCTTTGGCAGCCATATTGGATTTACCCTCAAACCTACAAAAATACACCACTCAAAATATGTCCTGGCAAGGGTCTGCAATCTCTGATTGCTCTTTTTCTTGATAATTTTGTTACGTTCCTAAATTTTTTGTTTACTCAATATAATTCTCCAAAGAGTAGAAATAGATAAATTTAATGCTTTGGAAATTTCACATTTTCTTGTGCATGAACGGCGGAGGGAACATAGCCTTGCTCGCTTAAAGTAAATAGGTATATCGGCTTAGTTATTAGACTCGTTATTTCTTTAAATTATCAGATTTCTCAACAGATTTTGACACTTATTTCGTCAGGACGCTATCCGATCCTCAAAACCGAAATAATATTTTGATGATATACTTTAATTCGTCCGTGAGAGTAGATCATGTAAAATCATATCATATAATGCATGAAATTGCTCCAAGCTCCCAATTTGAAATCTATAGTACTTACAAAAGAGATGTATGCAGCAATTCATACCTTTGATGAACAGGCATTTGAGTGAATGCATTAAATCATATCGCTCAATGAAGCTGGTTCCCTGAAATAAGCATTGCAGAAAATCCGCCATTTTGCCTGCTCGTTTGTGCACGTGTCACGTGTAACATCGGTTTGAGGTCCGCGCAAATGTTTTTGCTTTTTTAAAAAACGTCCGTTTGTTACCAGATTTGCTTTTATTCCCTGAAGAGCACCTTACAAAACCTCTGAAAATATAGACACAGATCTGGCAGATGCTGTGGATAGGCAGTCCCTCTTGGGGACAAGGTATGAGGTCTTGCAGTGAATGCATTAAATCATATAGCTCAATGAAGCTGCTTAAATTTGTTACGTTCCATAGTTTTTGTTTACTCAATATAATTCTCCAAACAGTAGAAAAGATAAGTTTCATGCTTTGGAAATTACACATTTTATTGTGTATGTATGGAGGAGGGAACATAGCCTTGCTCGCTGAAGTAAATAGGTCTATTGGCTTAGTTATAGCGAACGTAGTGAGCTCATACCTAACGTGTGCACATGAGAGAATAGGAAGAAACAACAACAACAACAACAACAACAATACCCTGGCAATTTGTAATCCGTGTCGTTGGCTGACCCTTTTGCTTCTGGTTTTTTTGCTTCCGGTTTTTGGCATGGGAATGATGCATGCTGGGAGTTAAAGGCATCGTCAGAGACATGAAAGACCAAATATCAGACACGGTGTATATTTCCTCCACTGATTTTAATAAAGAATATCTCCCGCATCATCATAAAAAATAATTGTTAATCGTGATTTACATTATTTGATCGCTGATCCCGAATCCAGGCCGAAGTAACCGGAAATTGTGTACACAGTTGTGAACAAGTTATAGGTAAAGTCAGAAGCAAATGTAAAGGCCCTGTCACACCTTGACGTGTTAGCCAGCGTATGCCGACGTATGAAAAAATTGGCGAATACGCTGGCACACGTCGAATACGTTATGGGTAAGTTTGAGTTAACATTAAGAGCACGCTGAAAAACACTGCCATATGTCGTAGTACGCTGGCTTTCATCGTTGTACTTTGCGGTTGTCCTCAAATTTAGCATGCTTGAAAATTTCCAATGTACGCCAGGTATGACTCACACGTTCCGCTACGCTGGCCATAAGTTGTAGGCACGTTATGCGATCGTATGCACACGTTCGACACACGTTACTTGTAGTTACTCATAAGTCGAAACACATCGAGGTAATGATTAGCATACCCGAAACTTATTTATACCTATGAGTAACGTGTTGTAGGCACGTTACACGATCGTTGACACACGTCGAGGCACGTTATGCGATCATTGACACACGTCGACACCGTTACTTGTAAGTTACTCATAAGTCGAAAACACGTCGATCTAATGCTTAGTGTACCCAAAACTATTCTAACTATGAGTAACGTGCTTTGAACCTATGTGTAACGTCCCTCCAACGCATATTGACGTATGTAGACTATTTTGATTGACGTCTTCCGGACGACCACAGAACTTACTGAACGTGTTTCTAATTTACAGCTACCGTATAATGGCGTATTGGCAGCGTTAAAAAAAACAAAAAAAAAAAAAAAAACAATAACTTCAATTTCATCACGTGCCGTTACGTCACGTCCGATTGTCTCTTCAGTTTGCTCATGTCTTATTCTTAGTTCCTCCTCTGTGAATATTTTCTGTTTGAGATATTGTCACGTCGACGTCGAAACTTAAAAGCAATGTCCGAATATATTTTAAATTCGTGATAGACTAAAAAAAAAGTAATAATATAAAAAACAACACACAACAACTTCAGATATTTCGTCACGTGCCTTCAGGAGCCAAGGAGAAAAAAGAAAATGTGCCTTGATGGAGAAATAAGTTTCGGGTATGTAAACATTACCTCGACGTGTTTCGACTTATGAGTACCTTACAAGGAACTTGTGTCGACGTGTGTCAACGATCGCATATCGTGTCTACAACTTATTCCCCGCGTAGCGGAACGTGTGAGCCATACGGCGAGTACGTCGTAAAATTTTCAGCATGCTTGAAATTTCACGACGTACTAGACGTACCACGAAATATGACAGCGTACTTCATTGTTTTTCAGCGTGCTCTTTAACGTATACACAACTTACCCATACCGTATTCGTGTGTGCCAGCGTTTTAGACACATTTTTCATAGGTCGGCATAACTGGCTAAATCGTCAAGGTGTGACTGCGTGGTTGACACTCCATTCTCAGGCGGTTATGATTTAAATCGGCGATGTGGCAGGTTTTTAACAGGCTACGCCACAAGTTCGTCGGCGATACGTGCAGCGCGCTATGCCTAAGTTAAACTATCGTTGGGCATAGGTTGTGAACGCCGAACACGGCTAAGCATTCGTTGGTATAAGTTATCTATAAGACAACGAAACGTTCTGTGCCCGTTACTAATATGTTATGCATACGACCAACACGTTATGAATACGACCAAAACTTAAAAAACATCAAAATTTCATACGTTTTACATACATTTTTATACGTTGCCATTGCTGGCTAAATCGTCAAGGTGTGACAGCGCCTTTAGCTACCTGCTGTACTTCTTGAGCATTGGGTTGCCTTTCACGAAGTCCAGATGTGCTTGGGCCAGTGTGAAGATTACATGTTCTTTATTATTATCACCATATTATACTACTATTCTTATTGTTGTTGTATTTATTAATATATGCTTTGTTACAATGTTATCATTGTTTTTATTGTTATTTTGTCGTTATAATGCTGTGCCCTCGTGAAATACCTACAAAGCTGCTTTATATTCCTTAACATGGCATGTGTTTAAAACATGGGAATTTTAACAGATTTTTGCAGTTAATTAGCCTATCAACTCAGCACACACACACACCAGTTATTAGCCTTATCTACAGCTCACAGACACACACACACACCACCAGTTAATTAGCCTTATCTACTCAGCTCAACACATACCACACACATACACACCAGTTAATTAGCCTTATCTACTCAGCTCAAACACACACACACACATACACACACCCACACACACACCCGTTAATTAGCCTTATCTACTCAGCTCAACACACACACACACACACACCAGTTAATTAGCCTTATCTACTCAGCTCAACACATCACACACACACACACACACATCACACACCAGTTAATTAGCCTTATCTACTCAGCTCAACACACACACACACACACACACACACACACACACACCAGTTAATTAGCCGAATCAACTCAGCTCAACACCACACAACACCACCACACACCAGTTAATTAGCCTATCAACTCAGCTAACACACACACACACACATACACACACCAGTTATTAGCCTTATCTACTCAGCTCAACACACACACACACACACCACACACACACACCAGTAATTAGCCGATATCAACTCAGCTAAACACACACACACACACACACACAGTTATTTAGCCTAATCAACTCAGCTACACACACACACAACAACACACACACACAGTTAATTAGCCTTATCTACTCAGCGACACCACACACACACAACCAGTTAATTAGCTATCAACTCAGCTACACACACACATCACACAGTTAATTAGCCAAATCAACTCAGCTGCGCACACACACACACACCACACTCACACCTCACACTCACATCCACACTCACCACACCTCATCTATTTATAGTAGAGTTTTAAAGGGTCTACAAGGTCTTAGGGGTATTTTGGGTTCTCGGGGTCTTTTGGGTCATCAGGTACTTTTGGGTCTTCAGGGTCTTTTTGGGTCCTCGGGGAGTTTTGGGTCTATTTTGTCCTTGGAGTATTTTGCTTCACCTGGGATTGTATTGGACATCCTACGGACGGAAAGGAACAATCGTTTTACTCTGCGCAGCGCACATACAGTAGCACGTCAAGTGCAGCGAATGTCACCAACCTGTGCCTCGTATTTATTGTTTGTTTTTTTTAAACGCTTCTGTACCTCGCCCTTGAGGCCCCTCTATAAGTCACCATCTGCAATTCCAATAGAAGACGTAATTACTCTTTTGTGAAAAAATGTTATTGGGGAGTTTTTTTATTCTGAAAAATATATCATAATGAACAAAGTCATGTTTAGAGACTGGTCTTTAAAACCTGACTCAAATCGTCCTTATGAAGGGGGACAGACAAACACACAAATACACAAACACACACTGCGTTTTATATAGGTATATTTTGCCTGATGGAGGGGATACAAGAACAAAAAATGCAGCTGATGAAATGGAATGGGCCAATCACACGAATCATGTCAAACTTTCATGAGTTCTGGGAAAAGTTTGAAGGACACAGATAAGAAGAGTCCAATGTTCAACAGTAACATCAGATAATGTGTTTGAACTTTGTCTTGCTTTAGAGTCATATGAAGACGGCATCCATTCATGACATTCCAATTGAGGAAGGACTTTATAAACCTCCCAAGACCGAAAATAGAGTGGAGAGCATCATGTCCAGCAGAGCGAATGTCCCACTTCCCTCGGGGTATACCATAAGGCCGTACAGAGATGAAGACTATCATGATGCACGGAAAATCGTTTGTGAGGGAATGGGCTCTTTATACTGGATGGGAATGAAGACCTCCATCCGAACTATTCGCATGCTGCTGATTCTAATCATCTCTTTCGCTGTACCATGCCTCGCCTTTTCTTCATTCAAGGCTGGAGCACTTTCTGTTTCGTCTCTTCTGTTGATAAGTTCTTGGAGTGCATGGAAAACTTATAACTCACACTTGAGCAATGTGTTGGCAAAGGACATGAGCAACATCCGAAGCAGTTATGTGTCCCCTCGTGGAGCCTGGTTCTGGGTGGCGGAGGCAGATGGTCGGCTTGTCGGCACAGTCGCAATTAGACAACAATCTGATCGTCCCTTGGTTTGCCAGCTTATGCGCATGTACGTGCAACAGTTGCATCGACGTCGGGGAATCGCCTCCGCTCTCCTCGATGTGGCTCTGCATGAAGCAAAGGAATTCGGGTATCGCGTGTGTGTGCTGTACACATCTGGTGTTCAATATGAAGCACAACGACTCTACATGAGAAAAGGCTTCAAGGTGATGGATAACCTAAAACCAGAATTTGTTCCATTGTTCACTCAATACCTCGTCACTCTAACTATGTTACAAATGGAGAAAGAATTTGGAGACTAAAGTTAAAGTCTTTTTATTAATTTTGCCTCACTTATACATTGTTGATTCTAATCACATTTTAGAACTTGTTAAAACGTTGTGCTTACACAGATCTCTTTTCATCTACTCTTTCAATTCTAGTTTTTCCTTTAAATGCCGAAACATGATGGCAATTTTATGCACCACAACCCACCCCCATCCCCCAACCCCAGCAAGTGAGACAGAAGCAGGAATTTATCAAGTCAGGTCAGAGTCCTTGCAGTTGTCATGCATAATGTGGTGACAATAACATGCATTAGAGTTTAGCTTGTGAGAACAGTGTTGAAGAGGAGCTAAGACGATGCATGGGATGAATGAGAAAGGAACAACATAATGTTTAGTGTGAATCATCACAACAGCTTTTCCTCCGTTTAACCTCATTGTTCCTGTGTAAATAAAGAACCTCATGCGTGGCTGCAAAGGTAGCACATTTACGTTTGAGCTGTCTAATGTGAGTTTGATTCTCCCCATGATTATAAATTGTCGGATTGGTGCTTCACAGACAAAAAATTGCACCACGAGGACCAGTGTCTCACAGATGGAATTCAAGGTGAAAATACATTTTGTCATCATTAGCTGGTGGACGTCAGGGAGTAACATATTACAAATTCCTGTCATCTTCAGTGTAAGTTCAGGCCCAACTTTATTTAGAATGTGGCTGGCAAGCGGCGGTTTTCAGCTTCTTTGTTTGATCGTACAGCCAAGTCACAATGAAAAATAAAAACATTTTAAAAAACTGTTCTTGTTCTTGTCTTTTTTTTGTTGTCATCATCAGTAAAATAACCTATAACCCCTTTCACACTGTAAAATCTCGGAGGTATCTCGGCAGTGAATCCGATTCGACCCCACTGCTTCTGCTACCAATTCGGAGCTTTCACGCTGTACTTTTCTCCCCATGCGGGAATGTTTTTTTTTTAGGGCCGATACCCCAGGGTACATTAACCCTGCTCAGGAGCACGGTTATCTCGGAGGGAACGTTGTACCCTGGGGTATTAGATGTAGTGTGAAACGAGCGGAATTTATTTAATTGCAGGGTAATGGTTTACATAACAGTGTGTGGTCAAAGGTCTAAACTCTAAAGTATTGTTTATTGTTTACTGGCATTTGGTCGACATGTATGATGTTGTCTGCCAAAGCCAGGGACAACACAAGTGCAAAGCAAGTGGCATCTGGATTTGACAAGCCTCAAACAGCACTCTGTCTTTCAAGTCTTCAAAGCTCTCGGCAGTGTCACCTACTCTGGCTGGACCATGAACTCCTTTGTTGCAAAATCGTAAAAATCGAGATAAAACGACAAGTGAAGTTGAGGGAACGGGTGCCATTTTGTATGTTGTTTCATCAGAAGAATGCAGCCACTGTAAAGTAAAGCATTGTGGGTCCAACTCAAATCATGGGATGGCAATCACAAACGTATAAGTCTCAAAGGCACTAAAATACCTTGGGAAAGCCTGTCCAGGGTTAAGCAAACCATGGGGTTTGCGAAACCAATTTTGAAGGGATGGAAGGGTAAAGAACCACAGGTAAGAAGTTTTCCCCTGGGTTAAATGTACCACAGGGTAAGCAGTATGTAGAGTGAGAGGGGTATGTCATATATATATATATATATATATATATATATATATTCTTTCTTCTTCTTTTCGGCTTGCTCCGTTAGGGGTCGCCACAGCAACATCCGTATGATCCGCTAGTGATTTGGCACATGTTTTACGCCGGATGCCTTCCTGACGCAACCCTGGTTGCCTCTTACGACACAGGGATATGGTACACTATTTTAACCGGGCGTATACACCGCGCCAGTACACTGGTACTTACACTTCGCCGACCTGGAAGGATGACAGGCTGAGTCAACCCCTGGTGTATAATTCAGTGGCCCAACGGGGCTTGAACTCAGGACCTTTTGGATCCCAAGCCGCTGCCTAACCAACTGCGCACACCAGGGTCATATATATATATATATATCTATAATTCTACTTTAAACGTGTCTATTTTTTTTCTGCTGCCATGACCTTTCCAGGGAGACCATTCCATTAACTTATCTTGCTAGTGCAAAATCTGAAAGGCAAATAGTCATTTTACAATAATTTTCAGCATTTAAATGAAAGAATGCCAATTTCAGAGTGGTTAACCATTAATTGCTTGATGTTCCTGGATTCAAATAGGATCCATGCAAAAATCTCAGAAATGACGAAATATAGTGAATGGATCGAGAGTCGTGTGAATTTCTATACTACAGCCAGCTGGACAGTGTGGATAAATAAAAATAAAAACAAACACATCTCGTTTTTCATTCCTGTGCCTCACAATTGTAAACACACAGCAACAACACGCGCACGCAGCACGCACACGCATTGCATGTTACACGCGCACGCACAGCGCACGCACGCGACGCGCACAAGCATGCATCTGATACACGCACACGCACACGCACGCACGACACAACACACACACACACACACACACCAGGCACACACCACGCAACACGCGCACACACACACACACACACCTCATCCATTTATAGTGGAATCTTAAAGGGTCTTTTGGGTCCTCATTGTCTTTTGGGTCTTCTCCGTCTTCAGGGTCTTTTGGATCCTCACATACTTTTGGGGTTTTTGGTCTTCGAGAACTTTTCAGTCTTCTGGATCTTCTATGTGTTTTGGGTCCTTGGGGACTTTTCGGTCCTCTTCGTCTTTTAGGTCTTTTGGGTTCTTGGGGTATTTTGGGTCCTCTGGGTAGTCTGGGAATTTTGGGTCCTTTGGGTTATCTGGGTCTTTTGGGACTTTTGGGTCATCAAGGTCTTTTGGGTCATGGGGGACTTTATGGTCCTCAGGGACTTTGGGGTCATATGTTTTTTTTATTGCTTTGGGTCTTTTGGGTGTTTGGGATTTTTTGGGTCCTGGGGGACTTTTATGTCCTTTGTGCCTTTTGGGTCCTCAGGGACTTGGGTCGTTTGGGTTCTTGGTGTCTTTTGGGTCCTCTGTGTCATTTAGGACCTCAGGGTCTTTTGGGTCCTCTGGGTCTTTTGGGACCTCAGGGTCTTTAGTGCCCTCTGGGTCTTTTGGATCCTCTGGGTATTTTGGGTCATCTGGGTATTTTGGGTCCTTGGGGACTTTTGGGTCATCTGGGTCTTTTGAGACCTCTGCATCTTTGGGATCTTCAGGGACTGTTGGGTCATTTGGATACTCCGGGACTTTGGGAATTTTGAGTCCTTGGGGACGTTTGGGTCTTTTAGGTTCTCAGAGAATCTTGGGTCCTCGGGAACTTTTGGGTCATCTTGGTCTTGTGGGTCCTCAGGAACTTTTTGGTCATCTGGGTCTTTTGGGTCCTTAGGGACTTTTGGGTAATCTGGGTCTTTTGGGTCCTCAGGGACTTTGGGGTCATCTGGGTCTTTTGGGTCATCTTGATCTTTTGGGTCTCAACGGTCTTGGGGGTCTTAAAGGGTCTTCAAAGGTCGAAGGAATCAGAAGGGTATAAATCGTACCCGTGTCATTTTGGGTGCAGCGGTGCAGTTTGGCATTTTTAATATGAAATAGGCAAAGCCTTTGGGAAGGGAAAACCGAAAAAAAGAACGGGGGAGGGTTGGAGGGTTAGAGAAAGGTTCTTCTTTCATTTATTGTGGATGGGTGTATGGACGGCAAAGGACATCGATGTGTGTGTATGGTCGTGGTGTGTCTTGTGTGTGTGTGTGTAACTGTCGATGTGTGTGTGTGTCCGCTGTGTTGTGTGTGTGTGTGTGTTAGTGTGTGTGTGTGCTGCGTGTGTGTGTGTGTGTGTGTGTGTGTGTGTGTGGTGTGTGTGTGTGGGTGTGTGTGTGTGTGTGGTGTGTGTGTGGTGTGTTGTGTGTGTGTGTGTGTGTGTGTGTGGTGTGTTGTGTGTGTGTGTGTGAGAGATGTCGTGAGAGAGAGAGACGCAAACTCATGAGTTGTGGAATTTTTGTCCAGCACTTTCTGCGGGCCGTCTTTCCTCTCCTTCCTCCAAGCTGGGTTTGGTAGATTTGACGACCTTGATCGCCGATCCACGTTCCGAGCCACCTGCTTGACGAGGCTTCGTTTTTGTCTGCGAGCGGCCCTGACAAGACAAAACTGACTGTGATTCTGAACCGGAAAAACTCCCGGTGGAGATCCAGACTGTCCAGTCGATCGAGGGTTGATCAAAGTTCGGAGATGCCATATTGATGGAGACGGAATGGCGGCCGATGGCGTCAATATCAACGAACTTCTGACACAAGGTAAGAACTCCAGACAGAGCGCCCATCATGCCGGAATTGGAAACCCGCGTTATTGACGCGGTGACAATTCACTCTTGTCTGACGAATAAGCGCATCCGATGAAACAGCAACAACAACAACAACAACAACAACAACAACACAATTACAAGTCAGAATAATACGTTTACAGTGTGGTGCGTGCGATGTGTGTGTGTGTGTGTGTGTGTGCGTGCGTGTGTGTGTGTGTGTGTGTGTGTGTGTTGCGTGTGTGTGCGTGTGTGTGTGTGTGTGTGAGTATGTGTGTAGTGTGTTGTTGTGTGTGCGCGTGCGTGTATGTGTGGATGTCAGCTGTGTGTGTCGTGCGTGTGTGTGTGTGTGTTGTGCTGTGTGTGTGTGTATAGTGTGTGTGTGTGTGTTGTGTGGTGGTGCGCGTCGTGCGTGTTGTGTGTTGTGTGATGTGTGTAGTGGTGTGCGCGTTGCGGTGTGTACTGTGGATGTGTAGTGTGGCTGTGTGTGCGTGTGTGTGTAATGTGTGTGTGTGTGCCTGTGCGTGGTGCGTGTGCCTTGTGCATGGTGTGTTCTGTGTGGGTGTGTGCGTGTGCCGTGCGGTTGATGCTGTGTTATTGTGTGTGCGCCTGTGCTTGTGTTGTTGTGTTGATGTGCGTGCGTGTGTGATGTGTTGTGTAGTGTGCCTGTGCAGTGTAGCTGTGCCTGTGTGTGTGTGTGCCTGTGTGTGTGTGTGCCTGTGCCTGTCAGTGTGTGAGACATGTGTGGCGTGCGTGTGCGTGTGTTGCGTGTGGCCCGTGTGCGCTGTTGCTGTGTGTGTGTGCCTGTTGTGTGTGTGTTGTGCCTGTGGCCTGTGTGTGTAAGTGGTGGATGCGTGCTGCGTGTGTGTGTGTGCGCGTGTGCCTGTGTGTGTGTGTGCGTGCGTTGTGGTGTGTGTGTTGCACTGTGCGTGTGCGTGGTGCCTGTGTGGTGTGTGCCTGCTGTGTGTGTTGTGCCTGTGCCCCTGTGTGTGACATGTGGTGCGTGCGTGTGTGTCGTGTGCTGTGTGCGTTGCCGTGTGTTGTGTGCTGTTGTGTAGGCGCCTGTGCCTCGTGTGTGTGTGTGCGTGCTCGTGTTAGTGTGTGTGCCTGTGCGTGTGCGTGTGCCTGTGGTGTGTGGTGTGTGTGTGTGCGCCCTGTGCCTGTGTGATATGTGTGTGCGTGCGTGTGTGTGTTGTGGCGTGTTTGCTGTGTGTATGTGTGTTGCTGTGCGCCTGGTGCCCTGTGTGTGTAGTGTGGCTGCGTGTCGTGTGTGTGTGTGCAGCTGCGATGTGCCTGTGTGGTGTGTGTGTGTGTGCCTGTGTGTTGTGTGTGCCTGTCCTGTGTGTGTACTGTGCTGCCGGCGTTGTGCGTGTGTGTGTTGTGCGCGTGTGCCTGTGTTCTTGTGTGATGTGCCCTGTGTGTTTTGTCGTGCGTGGCCTGTGTGTCTATGTGTGCGTGCCGTGTGCGTGTGTGTGTTGCGCTCGTGCGCCCTGTGCGTGAAGTGTGGTGTGTGTTGCTGCTGCTGTTCCTGTGCGTATGTGTATGTGTGTGTGTGCAATGGTGCGCCTGTGTGTGTGTATGCGTGTGATAAGTGTGTGTAATTGTGTGTCGTGACGTGCTGCGCGTGTGTGTGTGTGTGGTGTTTGTTTGTGTGCGTGTGTGCCTGTGCCTGTGTGTTGTGTGTGTGTGGTGGTGTGTGTGTTGTGTGTGTGTGTGTGTGCCTGCATTACTCCAAAACCTATGGAGTCCAAAAAACTCACAGCCGAAATTTATGATTAACCATAACAAAAGACTCCAAGGAGAAGTGCGATGAGTGAAAAATTACGTGTTATCGTTTCATTAAAACACCCACTGAAGATAATTAACGGCCTTATTTTACTTATCTATTAATTACTAAAACATCTCATCTTGTATATATGTATATATTGTTGTATGTATGTTCCCGAAATACAGCCCAAAACGGTGCAAGAGTAGCGGAAAAAAATTTTTATGGCCACCTATACTCACGCATTCCCCTGCGGCTGTGCAGTATCAAGTTTGTTCAAATCGGGCAAGAAGAAAAAATCACATTTAAAAAAATCAATTCCCCGATATCAGTTCTAAGTACTCTTCGGGAAGAGGTATTTGATCAATGCAAACACACTCAGCCGGTATATATATCGCTAAAGAGCTATTTTCTTCGTTTTTTTTTCTTTGAAACGTTTTTTTCATCTAACGCTGCAACGGGAACCCAATGGGTTGCACGGGTGCGCTCTAGTTATATTATTACTAAAACTCTCATCTTGTATAATAGTATGGTATCGTTTCCCAAAACTACAGCCAAACGATACAAGATACAGCGCTAAAAATTTAGCGGACCAACCTTATTCATCATTCGCCGCCGTGTGCCAGTATCAAGTTTTGTTCTTCCATTCGCGGCAACAAAAAAAATATATTAAAAATCAATTCCCAATCAGTCAAGTACTCTTGGGAGTATTTGATCATGCTAAACAACCTCACGCGGTATAGTTAGCAAGAGCTATTTGTTTTTTTTTTCTGTAAACGATTTTTTTCTTCACCGCTCGTCCACAATGGGACCCAACGGGTCCACGGGTCGTCTAGTATATTACTAAAAATTCACTTGTAATATAGTATGTTTATGTTTCCTCCAAAAATACAGCCCAAAACGCATACACAGTAGCGCAAAAAAATTTTTAGTGGCCTCCTTAATTACGCATTCGCCTGCGTGTAGCAGTATCAAGTTTCGTTCAAATCGGGCAACGAAAAAAAATATTAAAAAATCATATCCATTCAGTCAAGGGTGCACTCTTGCGGTGAGTAAGCTTGTGATAGTTGCTGGGGTGATTGCCTATGTAAACGAACCTCAGCCAGTGTATTAGTTCGTTCGTGGAGCGTAATTCTTTTTTTTTTTTTTTTTCTTTGAAATGATTTTTTCATCAACCCTTGTTCACAACGGAACCCAACGGGTTCACGTGGTCATGTAGTATCGCCTTTATCAGGCTCATCCTTCGGACCACGTTCGCGTCCGTCGACGCGGTGTCTTAAGGCGCGCATGTAGTCTTGGTAACCTCGCTCTTCCTCGCTGGGGTCTTAATCACCACTTTGTTGCGGCCTGCTGAACAATGTCTTGAGTGGAACAGGCCGCCACGGTTTATGTAATTATCGATAAAGTGCTCAATTTTTTTTCTTTACTTTGCTCACTCAGTATCATCGTAAGCCTCATCTACATATCCTACGAATCGCTGCATGCACTGCTTTTGTAAGTGCTATAGTTTTTCATTTCGGAGCTTGGAGGCGATTTCACGCATTATAATGATCCGATTTCCATGATCTTACTCTCCACGACCGAATTAAAGTTTATAATCAAAACCTAATTGAGCTTGAGGATGGATCAAGTTGGATTAATATAACTCGAAATCTTGGACTTGAAATCTTGAAATGTGAAGAAAAGGCGATGTTTTCGTCTTTTGCGAGTATGTGCCTTCACCAATGCAGCTTGCTCTCGCTTGCCAAGCAGCTGTTCCTTATGAGGAA
>CM068960.1:64881431-64900755 GCA_035128595.1 Eptatretus atami | reverse complement strand
AGAGAGATAAACATAACTCCAATATTTCATCACGTGCCGTAGTCACCCGAATTGTCATCTCAGTGCTAGATCTATCTAGTCTCCTCTGTGAATATTTCGTTTGAGGATGTACGTTCACGATCGACTTAAAAGCAAATGTCAATAAGTTTAAATCGTGGACTAAAAAAAGTAATAAAAAAAAAAGATAACACAACTACAAAAACTCAAATTCGTCACGTGCCTAGGAGCCAAGGGAGAAAAAAAGAAAATGTGCTGATGACGAAAATAAGTTTCGGGTATGCTAAACTTTGACTCGACGTGTTCGACTTATGAGTACTTACAAGGAATTGTGCGAGTGTATCAACGACGCAATACGGTCACAATATCCCGGTAGCAACGATGTAGCCATCGCAGTACGTCGAAAATTTTCAGCATGCGAAATTCACGACGTACTAGACGTACCACGAAAGAAGCGTACTCATGTTTCATAGCGGCATCTAACGTATACACAACTACGCAATACGTATGCGCTGTGTGCCAGCGTTAAGGTAACATTTCATAGTCGCATACCGCTGCTAAATCGCAAGGTGGATGCGTGGTTGACACTCCAATTCTCGCGGTATGATTAAATCGCTGTGGGCAGGTTTTACAGTCTAGCCACAACTTCGCGCGAAGTCAGCGCTGTGCCTAAGTTAAACTATTGGTCATAGGTGTAACGCCGACAAAGGCAAGCATTCGTTGTAAAGTATATAAGTACAACGAAACGTTCTGGCCCGTTACTAATTTATGCATACACCAACACGTAGAATACGACCAAACTTAAAAAAACCAAAAATTTCATACTGTACATACAAAATTTATAACGGCCATCGGCTAAATTCGTCAAGGTGTGACGGCGTTTAGCTACGCATGCGTCTTCTTGAATCATTGGGTTCCTTTCAACGAAGTCCAAGTGCTGGGCCAGCTGTGAAGATGAACATGTTCTTATTATATCACCATAATATCTACTAATGCTTATTGGTTGATTTATTAACTAATTGCTTTGTTAAAACGTATCATTGTTTTATGTTTATTTTGTCGTTCATAATGCTGTGCCCTCGTGAAATACCTAAAAGCGCTTATATCTTAACATCGGCATGTTAAAACATGGGACTTAACACGATTTTGCAGGTTAATATCTAATAACTCACTACACACAAAACACACAGGATAATAGCCTTATCTACCAGGCAACAGACACACACAGACAGCACATCCACAGTTAATCGCCATCTACAACTCAGCTAAACATACACACACACATACCCAACCAGTTAATTTAGCCTTAAATCTACTCAGCTGAACACAACGATACACACACACACACAGCATGCAAACACACAGCACAGTTAATTACCTATCCTTCTACTGAGCTCAACACACACACACACACACCCATTAATAGCCTAAACCAGCTCAAACACATACACAGCACAGCACACACCACATAACACACCAGTAATTTAGCCTTATCTATCTCTCAACACACACACACACACACATGACATTGGCACACGACATCCACACACCAGTTTAATAGCCGAATCAACTGGTCAGCTCACACAACAGTGCACACACAATCTACAGCCAGTTGAATTAGCCTAACAACTCAGCTACACACACACACCACATCACAACAGTTAATTAGCCTTGACTTACTCAGCCAACACAACACACACACAAACACACACACGCAGTAATTAGCGAATCAACTCAGCTCAACAACACACACACACACACACAGTTAATATAGCCTAACACTCAGCTACAACACAACCACATCACACACACACACACAGGTAATTAGCCTATCTGACTCAGCGAGCACACACACCACACACCAGTTAATTAGCCTAATTCAAGCTCACGACACACACACAACATACACCAGTTAATTAGCCACATCAAACTCAGCTCGCGCACACACACATCACACACACACGCACACCACACCAACCACACATCACACTCACACATCTATCAATCATTTAATTGTAGATTTTAAAGGGTCTACAAGTCTAGGGTTTTGGTTTCGGGTCTTTTGGGTCATCCATACTTTTTGGCTCAGGGTCCTTTTTGGTCCCGGGGATTTGGGTTATTTGTCTTTGGAGTATTTTGCTCCACCTGAGATTGTAATTGGACATCCACGAGGAAAGGAACAATCGATTTTCTATGGCGCAGCGCACATGAAGAGCACGGCAAGTGCACGAATGTCACCTAACTCTCTCGGATGTATGAGTGGTTTTAAACGCTTCTGTACCATCGCCTTTGAGGCACCTCTATAAGTCACCATTCGCGCAATTAAATAGTAAGACGTAATTAGCTTATTTGTGAAAAATGTTAGGGGCGAGTTTTTTTATCGAAAAAAATCAAATGAAAAAGTCTTAGAAACTGTCTTAAACGCTGACTCAAATCGCCGATGAAGGGGGACAGACAAACATACAAATACCAAACAACCTTCTTTTATAATAGATATAGTTGCCTGAAGGGAGGGGATCAAGCAACAAAAAGCAGCTAGATGAAATGGAGGGCCAATCACTGAATCATGTCAAACTCATGTTCTGGAAAAGTTTGAAGGACACAGATAATAGAGCCCAATTTCAACAGTAACATCAGATAATGTGTTAACTTTGCTTGCTTAGAGCATATAAGAAGGCTCTTTCAGAATTCCGAATGAGAATGACTTATATAACCTCCCAAGACCGAAAATATGTATGTTTGAGGAGAGCACATGTCCAGCAGAGCGAATGTCCATCTTCCTCGGTAACATAAGGCCGTACAGAATGAAGACTAGGATGCACGGAAATCTTCGTGAGGAAGTCCCCTTTACTGGAGGGTAGTAAGACCCCTCCGAACTATTCGCATGCGCTTGATTCTAATCATCTCTTTCGCTACGAGGCGCTCGCTTTCTTCATTCCAGGCTGAGCACTTTTCGTTCGTCCTTCTGTGATAACTTCGGAGTGCATGAAAACTATAACTCATCACGACAATGTGTTGGCAACGACATCGGCAACATCCGAAGCAGTTGTCCCCTCGGGAGGCTGGTTCTGGGTGGCGAGGCAGATGGTGCGCTGTCGGCACAGTCTCATATAGACAACAATCTGATCGTCCCTTGGTTGCCAGCTTATGCGCATGACGGGCATCAGTTGCATCGACGTCGGGGAATGCCTCCGCCTCCTCGATGTGGTCTGCATGAAGCAAAGGAATTCGGTATCGCGTATGCTTGTTGTTACACTGTTCGATATGAGGCACAACACTGCTACATGAGAAAGGCTTCAGTGAGGAAAACGAAAATGAAATTTGTTCCATTGTTACTCAATCCTCTCACTAAATTCACAAATGGGAGAAAGAATTGGAGACTAAATTAAAGTTTTTTAAAATTTTCCTTCACTTATACATTTGGATCTAATCAATTAGAACTTGTAAACGTTTGTGGCTTAACACAATTCTTCTTATTTCAATTACAGTTTTCTTTAAAATCCGAGAAGATCAATTATGCAACCACAACCCGCATGTACCCCAACGCCCAGCAAGTGAGCAGAAGCAGAATTGCAATCGAGGTCGGTCTGCAGTGTACATGCATAAATGTGTGACAATAACATGCATTGAGTTTAGCTTGTGAACAGGTTGAAGAGAGCTAAGAGACTGCAGGATGAATAAGAAAGGAAAACATAATGTTTAGTGTGAATCATCACAACAGCTTGTCGTGTCCGTTTAACCTCATGTCTTGTGTAAAAAGAACCCCTGCGGGCTGCCAAGGTGAGCATTTACTTTTGAGCTGTCTAATGGAGTTTGGATTCTCCTGATATAAATATTGTCGATTAGGTGCGCAAGACAAAGAAACTTGCAGGCACGAGGAACAGAGGTCTCACAGATGGAAATCAGAGGTGAAAAACATTGTTCATATTAGCTGGTGGATCGTCAGAGTAACATAATGACAAATTCCTGTCATTCAGAGTAACGTTCAGCCGCAACTTTATTTAGAATGTGGCTGGCAAGCGGCGGTTTTCAGCTCTTGTTTGATCGTACAGCAAGTCAAAGAATAAAACATGGTAAAAACTTTCTGTTCGTGTCCAGTTTTTTGTGTAACATCAGTAAAAAAACTATGAACCTTTCACACTGTAAAATCCCGAGTACGTCGGCAGTGAACCGATTCACCCCACGCTTGGCTACGACTCGAGCTTTCACGCGTACTTTCTCCCATTGTGCGGGAATGTTTTTTTTTTAGGGCCGATAACATCAGGTACTTAACCTGCTCAGGAAGTATCTGGAGGAACGTTGTACCGGGGATAGATGAGTGTGAAACGAGCGGAATTTATTTAATGCCGCAGGGTAATGGTTACATAACATGTGTGTCAAATAGTTAAACGCTAAAGATTCGGTATATGTTACATGGCATTTGGCTCCGCACCACTGCTAGCCATGTCTTTGTCTGCCAAGCCAGGGACAACACAAGGAAAGCAATGGTCATCTGATTTGACAGCCCAAACCAGCACCTGTCGTTCAAGTCTGCAACGTCGGCAGTGAACTACTCTGGCTGACCATGAACTCTTTGGTATGCAAATCGTAATAAATCGAGAATAAACGACAAATGAAGTTAGGGACAACGGTTGCCAGTTGTATATTGTTCAATACGAGAATGCAGCCACTGTAAAGTAAGCTAGCAGTGGTCCAACTCAAACAAGGGATGGCAATCCACAAACGTATAGTCTCAAAGGCACAAAAATACTGGGAAAGCCGTCAGGGTAAAGCAAACATGGGGTTGCGAAACATTTTGAAAGGGAGGGAGGGGAACAGACGCACAGGTAAAAGTTGTCACCTGTAACAGTACACAGGGTAAGCAGTAGTAGAGTAGAGGGTATGTCATATGGTTATAATAATATAAATAATTATACTCTTATTCTTCTTCGGCTGCTCCGTTAGGGGTCGCCACACAGATCAGCCGTATGATCCGCATAGGAGGTTTGGGCACATGTTTTACGCCGGATACCTTCCTGACGCAACCTGGTTGCCTCTTAGACACAGGATATGGTACACATTTAACCGCGGTATAGTCCACCGGCCCAGTACACCGGTACTCACGTGCTAGACCGTGAAGGGACAGGCGAGTCAACCTTGGTGTATGCAATCATGGCCAACGGGCTTGAACTGCAGGACCTTTTGGATCCCAACCGGCGCGCCTATATCCACTTGCGCCAACACCAGCTCGATAATATATATAATTATATAGTATCTATAATGTACTTTTAAACGTGTCTTATGTTTTTCTGCTGCAGACCTTTCCAGGAAACATTCCATTAACTTATCTGCTAGTGCTAAATCGAAAGCAATATCATTTACAATAATTTTCAGCATTTAAATGAAAGGAATCCAATTTCAGAGGTTAACCCAATTGTTGAGTTCCCTGGATTCAAATAGGATTCATCAAACAGAAATACGAGAAATATCCGCTGGAGTGAGAAACGTGGAAGTTTTATACTACAAGCAGCGGGGACAGTGGATAAAATAAAATAAACAACACATCCTCGTTCATCCTGTGCCTCACAATTGTAACACACACACACACACGCGCACGGCACAGCACGGCACACGCATGCATGTACACGCACGCCACCGCAAAGCACTGCACGCGCACGCATGCATGTACACTACACACGCACACGCACGCACACACACACACAGACACACACACACAGGCACATCCTGCACGCACACGCGCCCACACACATTGTCACACCACCACTTCATTAGCCATTAAGTGGAATTTAAAGGGTTTTTGGTCCCTCATGTCCTTGTTGGTCTTCTCCGTCTCAGGGTCTTTGGATCCTCACATTTTTGGGGTTTTGGTCTCGAGAACTTTCAGGTCCTCGATCTATGTGTTTTGGGTCTATGGAGAGCTGTTCGGTCCTCTTCGTCTTAGGTCTTTGGGTTCGGGGTAATTTGGGTCCTCTGGTAGTCTGGAATTTTGGTCCTTGGTGTATCCTGGTCTTTGTTGGGACTAGTTTGTCATCAAGGTCTTTTGGGTGCATGGGGGACTTTATGTCCTCAGGGACTTTGGGGTCATATGTTTGTTTTTATTTGCTTTGGGTCTTTGGTGTTGGATTTTTGGTCCTGGGGGACTTTTAGGTCCTGTGTGCTTTGGCTCAGGGACTTGGTCGTTTGGTTCTTGGGTGTTTTGGGTCTGTGTATTTAGGACCCTCAGTCTTTTGGTCCCTGGTCTTTTGGACTCAGGGACTTCGTGCCTCTGGGTCGTTTGATCCTCTGTATTTGGTCCATCTGGGTGATTGGTCCTTGGACTTTGGGCATTGGGTCTGGAGACCTCTCATCTTGGATCTCAGGGACTGTTGGGTCATTTGATACTCGGGACTTTGAATTTGAGTCCATGGGACTGGGTCTTTAGATTCTCAGGGAGAATCTTGGTCGGGAATTTGGGTCAGCTTGTCTGTGGTCCAGGAACTTTTGGTCATTCTGGGTCTTTTGGGTCCTTAGGGATTTGGAAGCTGGGTCTTTTGGTCCTCAGGACTTTGGGTCATCTGGGCTTTGGTCATTTGATCTTTGGTCCAAAGGTCTTGGGGGTCTAAAGGGTCTCAAAGGTGCGAAGATATCAGAGAGGTAAAAGCGTACCCGATGTCAGTTTGGGTGCAGCGGTGCAGTTTGGCATTTTAATATGAAAATAGGCAAAGGAGAAACGAACTGAAACGGGGGAGGTTGGAGGGTTAGAAAGGTCTTCTTCATTTTGATGGTGGTGTATGACGGAAGGCCATCGATGTGTGGTGGTGTGGTGTGTGTGTAGTGTGGTGGGTGTGTGTGTGTGTGTGGTGTGTGTTGTGTGGTGTGTGTGTGTGTGTGGTGTGTTGTGTGTGTGTGTGTGTTGTGTGTGTGTGTGTTGTGTGGTGTGTTGTGTTTTGTGTGTGTGTGTGTGTGTGTGTGTGGTGTGTGTGTGTGTGTGTGGTGTGTGTGAGAGTGTGTGGAAGAGAGACGGACTCATGAGTTGTGGAATTTGTCAGCATTTGCGGGCCGTCTTTCGCTCCTCTCCAACTGGGTTGTAGATAACGACCTGATCGCCGATCACGTTCGGAGCATCCTGCTTGACGAGGCTTCGTTTGTCTGCGAGCGGCGACAAACAATGACGTGATTCTGAACGGAAACTCCCCGTGGAGATCCAGACTGTCCTCAGTGATGAGGTGATCAGTTTCGGAGATGCCGATACGTTGATGAGACCGAATGGCGGCGATGGAGTCAAGTAATCAAACGAACTCTGACACAAGGTAACGAACCAGAGCAGACCCCAATGCGGATTGGAACCCGGTTATGACGCGGTGACAATTCACTCTGTCTGACGAATAAGCGATCATAAACAACAACAACAACAACAACAACAACAACAACTAACACAACTTACAAGTGATATAATACTTACAGTGGGTGCGTGCGTATTGTGTGTGTGTGTGGGTGGTGCGTGCGTGTGTGGTGTGGTGTGTTGTGTGTGTGCGGTGGTGCGGTGTGTCGGTGTGTGTAGTGTTGTGTTGTTTGCGCGTGCGGTGTGTGTTGTGTCGTGTTGTTTCTGTGTGTGTGTGTGGTGTGTGTGTGTGTGTGTGTATGTGGTGTGTGTTGGTGTGTGTGTGACGCGTGGCGTGCGTGTGTGTGTTGTGTGTTGTTGTTGTGCCGCGTGCGTGTGTCGTGTGTGTCTGTGCGGTGGCGGGTGTGGTGTGTGTGTCCTGCGGTGCGTTGCCTGTGTGGGTGTGGTAGGTGTTGTGCGTGTGCGTGGTGTTGTGTGTGTGGCGCCTGTGCCTTTGTGGTTGTTGCGGCTGCTGTGTGGGTGGGTGTGTGCTGTGCGTGTGCGTGGCTGAGATGTGTGTGTCCTGTGTGTTGTGTGTGCTGTGTCCTGTGTGTTACATGTTGCGGGTGGCGTGTGTGTTGTGTGGTAGCCTGTGTGTGTGTGCCTGTGTGTGTGTGCCTGTGCCGTGTTACATGTTGCATGCGTGTGCTGTGTGTGTGTGCGAGGTGCCTGTGTGTGGTGTGCGTGCGTGTGGTGTGTGGTGCCTGTGCGTGTGCGGGTGCTGTGTTGTTGTGCTGTGGTGTGTGTGCCTGTGACGTGTGTGTGACAGGATGTTGGCTGTGTGTGGGTGTGTGCGTGCGTGTGTGTGTGGTGTGTGTGCGCCGTGCCTGTGTGTGTGGTGCGGCGTGTGTGTGTGTGCCCTGTCGTGTGTGTGCTGTGTGTGTGTGTGTGGTGTTGCGCTGTGCCTGTGTGTGTTGCGTTGCGTGTGTGTGTGTGTGTGCTGTGTTGTGGTGTGTGGGCGCCTGTGCTGTGTGTTGTGTTGCGGCGTGTGGTTGTGCCTGTGCGTGTGCGGTGCCTGGTGTGTGTGGGTGCTGGTGGGTGGTGTGCCTGTGCTGGTGTGTACGTGGTGCGTGCGTGTGCTGTGTGGGTGGCGGTGCCGTGTGTGGTGTGCCTGTGTGTGTGTGTGCCTGTGCCTGTGTTGTAATGTGGCGTGCGTGTGCGTGTGGTGTGTGGCGGGTGCGCGTGTGCGGAGTGTGTTAGTGTGTGTGCCTGTTCCTGTGCGTATGTGGTAGGTGTTGTGAGTTGCGCCTGTGTTGGTATGCGTGTGCTGTTCGTGTGTGTGGCGCGCGGTTGTGTGGTTTTTGTGGGCGTGTGTGTCTGTGCTTGTGGTGTGTGTGGTTGTGTGTTGTGTCGTGTGTCCTGCATTGAGGTCCAAAACCATGGAGTCAAAAAACATCACAGCCTGAAATTTGTATCAATACAAAAGGAACTCCAAGGAAGGAAGAGGTGAATTCGTGTTCGTTCATAAAGCACCCACTTGGAAGATAATTACGGCTTATTTAACTTACATATATTACGAAAAACCTCACTGTATTATATGTATAATATGTTGTATTAATGTTCCGGAAATACAGCCAAAACGGTGCATAGAATAGCGCAAAACATTTATGGCCACCTTACACAATTCCGCTCTGGTGTCATATTTTCAAGTTTTCCGGTTAAATGGGGCAAAGAAAAAACATTAAAAATCAATTCCCGATTCAGTCATACTCTTCGGGAGTATTGATCAATGCAAACAACCCACGGTAGTAAGTTCGCAAGAAGCTATGTGTTTTTTTCTTGAAACGTTTTCATCACCGCTGTCAACGGAACCCAAAGGGCACGGTCGTCTCTAGTATATTACAAAATCTCATCTTGTATATAGTATTATGTCCCAAAATACAGCAAAACGGTACAAGAGCGCAAAAATTTTAGGCACTATTCACATTCGCACTGCGGGCAGTATCAAGTTTGTTCAAGATCGGCAACAAAAGATAATTAAAAAATCAATTCCCATTCAGTCAAGGACCTTGGGAGATTGAGTCAATGCAAACAACTCAGCGGTGAAGTTAGCAAAGTATTGTTTTTTCTTGAAACGATTTTTATTCTTACCTCTGGTCCCACAATATTGGACAAAAACGCAACGGTTCACGGTCTCTAGTATATTTACTAGAAACTTCATTTGATATATGTAGTAGTCCCAAATACAGCCAAAGACGGTACAAGAGCGCAGAAATATTAGGCCTCCTAATTAACCATATCGCCTGCGGTGTGCAGTATTCAAGTGCGTTCAAATCGGGGCACAAACAAATGAATTAAAAAATCAATTCCCGATCAGTCAAGGCTCTTCGGGAGTAGATTGCAATGTATGACGAACCTCAGCAGTAACAGTTCGCTGAGGTATCTTTTTTTTCTGAATATTTTTCATCAAGCGCGCTGTCACAAGGAACCCAACGGGTTCACGGGTCATTAGTATCTTTATCAGGCTCATCCTCGACACGTCGCCCCGGTGAGGTGGTTTAAGGCGCATGTAGTTTGGTACTCGCTATTACCTGCTGGGTCTTAATTCGACGCACTGTTGTCGGCTGCACAATGTGCGTTGGACAGGCCGTCCACACGTTTATTAATTACGATAAAGTGCAATTTTTCTTTACTTTGCTCACTCATACATGGTAAGCTCTATCTACAAAAATATCTACGAATCGCTGCATGCCTGCTTTTGTAAGTGCATATGTTCATTTCGGAGCTTGGAGCGATTTTCCGCATTATATGATGCGATTGTTACCATGATCCTACTCTCAATCGACAATTAAAGTTTATAATCAAAACATAATTTGAGTTGAGGATCGAAAGTGGATTATAGAATCGAAATCTGGACTGAAATTGAAAATGTGAAGAAATAGCGTGTGTCGTCTTTGCGAGTATGTGCCCTTCACCAGCAGCTTGCTCTCGTTCGCCAAGCACTGTTCTTATGAAGAATTCAGGAGTGCTTAAGCAAATGCCAAGGCACTACACGATCGCAGTTGATAGCGGTATAGCGTCGATGTCCCGATGGGAATGTACATCGGCCAGCGTGCTACAAGGTTAGTACAGTATGGGTAACTTGGATCTGTGAGGGAAGTCTGCAAGTGTGTTTGTGCAGCACTGGACGGCAGCCGGATGGGTGAAAGTTCATGCCCGGTATCTTTAAGGATAATGGGTGGTGGAAGGTTTTAACTTTAACCTCACAGCGAAAGCGTGTCACCGTTTTTCCTTCGTACTCGACTGTTCAAAAGCAATGGGTTTTATTTATGAATTGGTATCTCATAAAAGTAAGTAGTTTCTCCTGTGATTGCAAAGCAAAATATTATTTGACCAGGAAATACACAAACATAGCGTGCACGGGAGACTGGACAGCCGCTGGACAGGCGTTCGTGAAGGAGACGAAAAACACAGAAAGCTACAAATGCGAATCAGCCAATGTCCGGTGTAAGCCTCACATGATTGTGATCCTTTCAACTCGATCTCTATATTTTCATTCCACACGCAATCAATCCAATCACAATTCATACATACCATTAAGTAGGAAGAACAAAATAGAATATTCAAACATAGGAAGGAAATGAATGAAGAAACGCAGTTCTGAGTGACTATCGCATCAGAGCAGTTTCGTACTTGAAAGTTCACAAATCATAATGTATTGAGGTATTTGTGGAGCCTACAACCACCAGGACACAGGCCTGGGACCCCCAAAAATTTCCACAGAAAGGTTTGGCGGGGCTACAACAAAATGAGGGAGTGTTATGGGCAACAGATGGACAGAACAGACACTAAGTCTGGCTTTATATATAGTGATAAGCGAATTCCGCCTGCCGGCTTGCGAGCGGCCGCTTTCCACAATAACGACGCGTCGCCCACCGCGGACGAATTCAGTCCGTGACCCCCTGGAACTATGCCAGAAACACAGTCGAGGTGGGTTTAACCTCACCACAGCCATCCCATTTCTAGACCGCGCCGAAATAGGGTCTACTCGCCTGGATGTCGATATACTAGTACATCGCGCGGGTACCTGACCGAGGGGTCGTACCTCGACGCAGGTGCGGTCTTGGACCGAACCGATAATGCGTCGTCTCCGTGTAACGATAACCGGAGCGGGTATTACGCGACCTCTGCGGATCCGTTCTCTTAAACGGGTGTTTAAAACCAACTAATATGCCGCGATGCGAAGATGGCATTTTCATTGGGGAATAGAGGACGCAACACGGGATACATTCACACAACGACATTTTATTTACTCACACATCGACAAGAAGGCAGTCACAATGTACAAGCCAAGAAACAAAAACCGCAATACCACTCGACTACGAGCAATAATTACTGCACATCATTTAGGCAGTCGTATGAAAGAAACGGGCAAGCATGCAACAAAAACAGAAAGGAAGACTCCCCATAGGAGGGATAGACGGGTCCGGGACTTTATAACGCGGGACATGGAGGACGACGGTCCCGCGAGAACAGTGGCCGGTTACCTGCACCTCAAGCGATGCCTCGGTGGTCGGCGATCGCGACTCCGCCTCCACGGCCGTCAGCGTTGGTCGCACCTGGTTCGGGCTCACCAACAGGCCGTCATCAGGAACCACAGCGAGGAACCAGAGGAGGAGAAGGAAGAAGATACCTGACCACTGGGGAGACAGGGCAGGAGAGACGCATGAACCACGGAGAGAGAGTGAGCCTCGTCGTGCGGTCCGCGCCTTTTATAGCGGCGGGGCTCCGCCCTCCACCCCACCCCGTTTCGCTCACCTTCTTCCGAGAAGCTCTTCGAAAAGGGGCGTGCCCTCACTTCGACCTTCCTCCGCGGTGCATCCACCAATCGGAAGCGAGCTGCCACTGCCTCCCTTCCCTTCACAACCAGCCCAAAAAAAGGCGTAAAACCGCTGCGTCATCGCAGTCTTTCCTTGGCCGCGTTTGTTTGACGTTCTCGAACGGTTTCCGACGGCGAACCGCGTAGCGTGGCGTGGAGGAATGGTTCGGGAAGCGGACGCGGCGAAGAATGGTGGTGTTGTATGGTTATCTGTAGGCGTGGTTGGCGTGTGCGTAGTTGGTGCGGTTGTTTGTGGGAGGTTTTTGGTGCTGGCGTTGTGGCGATACTGTGGGTGCGGGTGTTGTTTGCGTGGTTCAAAAAACGATAGATAACGAAAACGCTATCTCAAAGCAATGCGCAGGCCCCGGTGAAACGAAGAAATCCGCCTCTAAACAACGTGGGGAAAAGCTATCTGAACACTCCACTACCGGCATAGCTAATCCTAAGGAACCTTATGGGTCTGCGAATTTCCACAAACCGTAACAATATAGATAGGACACTCGATTTCTGAGACGTCGCGGACGATTAAGGGTTTTCGTAAATGACGAACCAATTTTTTTCCACCGCACATACGAGTGGTGGTGGGTTGTGTTGTGTGTTGTTATGTCTGGCTTTCTATTGGACTACGGTGCACGTACTTCGGTCTTTTTTTGATTGTTCCGGAAAAGCATAACATTTCTCTTTGTCGAACGTCGCCCACCATCATTCTCTTCTTTGCCCATCCTCGTCCACCCCTCCGTAATACAGGCAGCATCCTCCTCCCACACCTCTCTATCCTCTCTCTACCTCTCTCTGACCCAGACAATTCGGACGGTGGTATCTCGCAACGTGTTCTGGACGTGCTTATTCCGACGGTATATGTCTGATAGTGTTTACTCCGGACATGTCAGGACGGTGTTATGATCTGGAGGTAGGTCACTCCGGACGTATCTCTGATGGGGTATGTCCTAACGGAACTTCCCTCACACTGCCTACCTTCCCTTCTTCACACTGCCTTACCGTTGCCCGCCTCATGGAGCCCCCCTGCCCTCTCTCACGCTGCTTCCCTTGCCCTCCCTCATTGCTGCTACTTCTCATGTCCACTCATGCGCCGTCGTCCCCCTATGCTGCAGTTCATTGCCTTCCTCATGCGGCCTTCGTTCCTTCCCTCATGCTGCTTCCCTTCCACTCAGATGCTGCCTTCATCCCTCCCATGCTGCTTCGCTTGCCCTTCCACTCATACTGCCTCATCCTTCTCACACTGCCTTGCTTCCTCCTCAAGTGCTATCCTCGCGCCAAATCCCCCTCACCAGCCATAAACGCTCGGATGTCAGGAGAGGAAAGGGCTGTGAAGAGAGGGCAAATGACAAATGTAAAGCTTTTTGTTTTTTAGCATTTGTAACTGCTGCTCAGATCAATAGTTTTTATACAGCCAATGAACTCGTTAGATCACGGCAAGATAGCCGAGAAGTACGAACATTACTCTCAGCGTCGCTGGTTGATATCGGAACGCGAGCCTTAAACAGCTGCCTGGGTTAGCAGCAGGGTTTCATCAATGGTTGTCCATCTTTCGATGGATGTAAACTGGCTGACACATTTCCAGAGATCCCCCCCCCGCCACTCCTCTCCCACCTTCCCTTCCGCACTCTCGCGGCTTCACTCTCCCTCCGTCTCTCTCTCCCACGCTCCTCTCTCTCCGACCCATCACTTCCTCTGACCCTCTCCCTATCTGTCCTTCCATGGCCTTCCTCTATCTTCCGATAGTATATGTATAATAAAATAATATATATACTCTTCTCTCGTTCGTCAATCCTCTCTGCTCTCTCCTCGCTCGTCTCCCGCTCCTTCTCTTCCCTCTCTCTTCTCTGTCCTCTCGGCCCCCTCCCCCTCCTCTCCCCCTACCCATCAGAAGCGAAAGGTTGGTATACTAGCTTAAATAAGAGTATGGTGTGTGTGTCAGTGTGTCTCTCCATGAACCCAAAACCATGAAACTACACCTGAAACGCAGGCATGCATACTTAGGAACTCAAGGAAATGCATAGTGAAAATTGGGTGTTTGAATTCTGTCGGTGGAAAACGCACCTGGGTTTCTTCCTTAGTGAATGTATGTGTGTTGGTGCTAACTCGTTCATTCTCTACCGCTGCAATCCAGAGGTAAATGATGTACAAGAATAAACTACCAATAAATGGATTTATGTCAGTAGGGATGTGACTTCTGAAGGGACGTGCAGTGATCAATCAACAGTGTAACGTTTTTGAAAGTTTGCATTCAAATGAAACAGATACAAAGTAACAGGAACGCAACGGGTCGGGTCATGTAGTATACTTAATCAGGCTCATGCTCGGACAGAGGTAGCCGTCAGTGTGGTGTCGTGTGGTGTGTGTGTGTGTAAATTGAACCGCCCCCGTAAAATTACCGTCGGCAGACCCCTCAGGACCGACAATATTTTTGAATGCTGTGAAAATACATTGGTACATCATAGGTGATGAAGGTTGTGTAACGTTTCATCGGAATGTGATTGTAAGATTTCTGGGAAGAAAGCAAAGTACGTATTGGGGGGGGGGGGCAACCCCCATAGACCCCCTTAGGGCCCGAATATTTTAATGCCATGGACAAACTTTGGTAGCTGCATGGTGATGAATCTTGTGGTAAAGTTTCATCAAAATCGTATGTGTAGTTGCAGAGAAGAAGTTGCAAGTATTTATTTGTGGATGGATGAATGAACGGATGACGCGTCATCTCACAAGCTCCCCAGAACTACGTTCCAGGTGAGCTAAAAAAATCAAAGGATTGTTTGACGAAATGCCATCCTTTAATAAATAAATAAAATTTCGAATCTATTAAAAATTCAACTTTTTAAGTGGAACACTGGTCAGTCAATACAAATTGTCATGCAGAAAAGTTCAAATTATACAGCAACTAGTAGAAACACCCATCACAAATGATGGGTTGGAATTATTTTATTTGAAATACTCAAGGAGACTGAAAGATATGATGTTTCGTAGCAAGAAAAAGCATTTTAAAACACCACAGGTACGAATGTGATCCTATTTTCTTTATCTTCTGGGACGTTTTGTTGAGATGGTATAGCCTCGTGAAAGCGCCAAAGTCTGAAGATGGGCTAGCGTCAGGTGTGCTTACATCTTCTTTAGTTATACATCCTACAGACATAAATTGAACACTCGTTTTACTCTGCGCACATTTCACATCATGTGCAGCGAATCTCACCTCCCTGCGCCTTGTGTTCTTATTTTTCGTTTCTGGACACAGCCATTGAGGCTCAGTTCGCAAGTCACCATCTACAATTCCAACAGAAGAGACATATTTACTCTTTTCTGAAAAATGTTTTTCGACATTTTTTATCCTGTAAAATATACCTTGGTGAACACACAGTCATTGTAGAAGATTGGCCTTTAAAACCCTACTTAAATCGTCCTTATTAAGGCCTCAGTCACATTTGCTGTACGGCGAGGATACGCCGGCCGTACGCCCTCTGAATTGACAGAAACGTGCGGCGGCCGCAGAGTTTCTGCGGTGGCCTCAGGGTGGCCCTATGCCGGTTTGCCTATTCTTTTACAGGCCGTAGGGTGCGCGTGGAATATATAACGCGAGTTATAACTTTTTTCATTTCTACGTTCGCTCGTAGCAATTCGACAGCCGAAAAAAAAAAACTGGAAAAAAAAAGAAAAATAGAACCCACTCGTTACCGTCCGTCTGCCGCACGTTCGCCTTAGACCCCCTGCGGCTCCCCTGCGGTCGCCTTGCGCCTGCCTGAAAATTCTATGGCCGCCGCAGGAATGCCTAAGGTCACCTGCGACATCAAATCAAAGACCGTACGCGCACCCCCACGTTTTCGGTTCCACAATTTCTAAATACGCGTGCGGCTCCCCGAAAAAATAAAAACACATGTGACTGCTACATTGTGTGACCGTGGAAATACTGCGGCCGCCCTATAATTGCTAGTGGCCGTAGATTTTGTACCCCACGGCTGCCGTGGCAATGTGACTTAGGCCTAAACGGGGCACGGGGAAATGCACAATTGCACAGATACACGTTGTATTTTATATCGGTAGATATTGCCTGATGGAGGGGATACAAGAACAACAAGAAAAAGAGCAATCAGAGATTGCAGACCCTCGCCAGGACTTGTTTTGTGTGGTGTTTTTGTAGTTTTGTGTGGCATGTTACGTAATTAATAAGAGACATAATTAGAACTGCCACTTTATAACTGCTGGCAGTGATGACCATATCAAAAAGACAGAGAGGGGTGAAAACATAACTTCCTTCACCTTCATGGCAGAGGTAAAAAGCAGCTAATGAAATATGCCAATCCCACGAATCATGTAAATCTTTCATGAGTTCTGGGCAAAGTTTGAATTACACAGATAAGAGCCCAATGTTCAACAGTAACATCAGATAATGTGTTTCAACTTTGCCTTGCTTTAGAGTCATATGAAGAAGGCATCCTTTCCTGACATTCCGAATGAGAAGACTTTATAAACCTCCCAAGACCGAAAATATATGTTATTGTTTGAGTGGAGAGCATCATGTCCAGCAGAGCGAATGTCCCACTTCCCTCGGGGTACACCATAAGGCCGTACAGAGATGAAGACTATCAGGATGCACGGAAACTCTTTCGTGAGGGAACGGTCCCCTTGTACTGGAGGGTATTCAAGACCTCCCTCCGAACTATTCGCATGCTGTTGATTCTAATCATCTCTTTTGCTGTACCATGCCTCGCGTTTTCATCATTCACTGCTGGAGCACTTTTTGTTTCGTCTCTTCTGCTGATAACTTACTGGAGTGCATGGAAAACTTATAACTCATTCCTTAACCATGTGTTGGCAACGGACATGCGCAACATCCGAAGCAGTTTTGTGTCCCCTCGTGGAGCCTGGTTCTGGGTGGCGGAGGCAGATGGTCGGCTTGTCGGCACAGTTGCAATCAGACAACAATCTGATCGTCCCTTGGTTTGCCAGCTTATGCGCATGAACGTGCATCAGTTGCATCGACGTCGGGGAATCGCCTCCGCTCTCCTCGATGTGGCTCTGCATGAAGCAAAGGAATTCGGATATCGCGTATGCTTGTTGTTTACAGCGAATATTCGATATGAAGCACAACAACTCTACATGAGAAAAGGCTTCAAGGTGATGGGAAAACGAAAATCAGATTTTGTTCCATTTTTTACTCAATTCCTCATCACTCTAAATATTTCACAAATGGAGAAGGAAATTGGAGACTAAAGTAAGAGACTTTTTAATAATTTTACTTCACTTATACATTATTGATTCCAATCACATTGTGAAACTTGTAAAAACGTTGTGCTTACACAGATCTCTTTTTATTTACGATTTGAATTCTTTCCTTTAAATACCAAAGCATGACAAAAATGTATGTACCCCAACCCCAGCAAGTGTGACAGAAGCAGGAATTTATCAAGTCAGGTTGGGGTCCTTGCAGATGTAATGCACAATGTGGTGACAATAACATGCATTCGAGGTTAGCTTGTGAGACCAGGGTTGAAGAGGAGCTAAGATGATGCATTGGATGAACAAGAAAGGAACAACAATGTTTAATCTTAATCATCAAAATAGCTTTTCCCCTTTTTAATATCATTGTATTTCTGTGAATAAAGAGGATCATGTGTGGCTGCAGAAGTTGCACACTTACGTTTGAATCTGAGTTTGATTCTCGGCGTCTCGACAAATTATCAGATTGGTGCTTCGCAGGTCAAAAATGCTTCACAGTTACTTTGCATCACCAAGACCAGTGTCCCTTGGATGGAAATGAAGCTGAATATACATTTTGTCATCATTAGCTGGCGGACGTCGGGGAGTAACATATTTCAAATTTGTGCCACCCTCAGTCTAAGGTCAGGCCTAATTTTTTTATTAGAAAGTGGCAAGTAGTGGTTTTTCGTGCCTTTTTGTGTTCCAACTGTCAATCTGAAAAATAAAAACATTTTTAAAAGTGTTGTTATTTTTGTTGTCATCGTCGATTATCACCAATAATTTCAATGGAAGAGACCATTTTGCCCCATGAAATGTTTCTAATATTGCCAATATCCATGTCGCCCTCAATCGGCATTGCCTCGGAGTACAACACCTGTTACCCTTTGAACACATCAAAATCTCGGAGGTATATCCGATTCTATCTCATCGCTACCTCTGCAAATTCGGAGATTTCACGCGACACTTTTCATCCCCTTTTCGTCCATAAATGATGGTTCAGTACTCCGAGGGGTCTAAAATCTTGACATTGAATTCGGAGGGATATGAGCTAAATGAAGTATAAATGCCCTCTTGCTTTAGGCTATCTAGAGAGGGCAATACACCTTAACCAGAAATAAAAAAAAGGAAGAAAAAAAATCAAACAAACAACTAAATAATGTTTTAGTTTTCCTTGGGGTCTCAGAAATTTTGAGGTACCATCAAAAATTGGGGGCACTAATTGTCAAAACGAACCTGACATCAGGTATAGGCTTCCCTCTACCCTACAGTGGGAGGCTTAATAAACAGGCTTTACTCGATAACTGCCATATTCTCAATCCTTCGCTACTTCACCCGAAGCCATAACTCAATCATTGAACGCTCTCATGTGCCCAAAGTGGGATTAGCATTTGCATCGTAAATGTACAAACAGGACACAACACATCACAACAGGGTTATTTCAGAGGTAACACTGTATCCCAGGAATTTAGATGTAGTGTAAAACGAGCGTGGTTTATTGAATTGCAGGGTAAAGATTTACATAATAGTGTGTGCTGAAAGGTCAAAAGTATTGTTGACTGGTACTCGGTCGACGTGTACTATGTTGTCCGCCAGTCACGGACAGCAAAAGCGCAAAACAAGTCGCTGCTGGCTTTTAAAAGCCTCAATCAGCGCTCTAAATATTTTTAATCTACAAAGTTGTCGACAGTGTCACTTACTCTGGCTCCGCTGGACCACATACCATACTCCATCATTGCAAAATCTTAAAAATCAAGATTTAAAAACAACAAGCATAACTTCGACAATGGATGCCATTCAGTACTGCGAATGCGGTCACTGTAAAGCAAAGCATTGTGAGTCAAAGTCGATTCACGGGCCAGTAATCATGAACATATTGTTACGAATTTGGAATTCGATTGCACACAACATACAGGTTCCTTTAGTCAGCTATGTCGATA
>CM068960.1:64863697-64878458 GCA_035128595.1 Eptatretus atami | reverse complement strand
ACCTCTCTCATTCTTTTCTCCACTCTCCTCTCTCTCCCACGCATCCCTCTCTCTCTGACCCCTGCTTCTCCCTATTCCTTCCCATGCACTTCCTTATCTTTCTCATAATATATGTAATATATAATATATATATCTCATCTTCTCTCCTTCTCTCTCTCCTCTCTCTCTCTCTCCTCTCTCTCTCTTCTCTCTCTCTCTCTCTCTCTCTCTTTCTCTCTCTCTCCTTCTCTCTCGTCTTCCCCCCCCTCCCTCCTCTCTCCCCCACCTCCATCCAGCGAAGCGGAAAGGTTGTATGAGCTAGGTCTGTTAATAATAAATGTCAGTGTGTGTGTGTGTCAGTGTTCTCTTCCTAACTCCCAAAACCATGGAAAACCTAGGCAGCCTGAAAACCTTTTGGCATGCATACTTAGGGAACTCCAAGAAATGCCAATGAGTGGAAAATTGGCGTGTTTGGAATTCTGTCGTGGGAAAACGCACCTGGGTTCCTTCACTTTAGTGAATGTATGTTGTTCGTGGTGCTGAACCCCGTTCATCCTCTAACGCACTTGCCAATCCAAGGTTATGAATGAATGTACAGATAAACTACCAATGAAATGGATCTTTGTCAGTAGGGGACTGTGACTTCTGAATGGCGTCTGGCAGTGATCACATTCAACAGTTAACGTTTTTGAAAGTGTGCATTTCACAAAATACAACGATCAACACAGGACCCAACGGAGTTCACGGCGTCATGTAGTATCCTTTATCAGGACTCCATCTCGGGACAGAGAGCCTTGTCATGTGTGTGTGTGTGTGTGTTGTGTGTGTGTAAATTGAACCCCCACTAATTCTCGGCAGACCCACCTAGACCACAATTATTTTTTTGAATCTTGAAAAAACTTTGTAATCATGCGGTGATGCAGCGTTGTGGTAACGTTTCACGGAATTGTGTGTTGTAGTTTTGGGAAGAAAGCAATACCTAAATTGTGGGGGGGGGCAACCCCCATAGAACCCCTTAGGGCCCGAATCATTTTTAAGCCATGGACAAACTTTGCGTGAGCGCTGCATTGTGATGAATCTTGCTGGTAAAGTTTCATCAAAATCGTATGTGTAGTTGCAGAGAAGAAGTTGCAAGTATTGTATTTGTGATGATGACATGAACCGGATGAACGCTTCATCTCACCAAGCTCCCCAGAACTACGTCCAGGTGAGCTAAAAAATCAAAGATTGTTTGGACGAAATGCCATCCTTAATAAATAAATTAATTTCGAATCTATTAAAATTCAACTTTAGTGGAACACTGGATCACCAATACAAATGTCTGCAAGAAAAAGTTCAAATTATACAGCAATAGTAGAACCCATCACAAATTGATGGGTTGGAATATTTATTTGAAATACTCAAGGAGACTGAAAATATGATGGTTTCGTAGCAAGAAAAAGCATTTTAAAAACACCACAGGTTAGAAGTGATTCTATCTTTCTTTATTCTTCTGGGACGTTTTTTGAATGATATCGCCTCGCTGAGCGACCAAAGTCTGAAGATGGGCTAGCGTCAGGGTGTGCTTACATCTTCTTTCAGTTATACATTCCTCAGACATAAATGAACACTCGTTTTACTTTGCGCACATTCACATCAATGTGCAGGCGAACTCCCTCCTGCCGCCTTGTTTTTTTTCGATTCTGACACAGCATTTGAGGCTCAGTTCGCAAGTCACCATCTACATTCAAACGAAGAACTATTTATTTCTTCTGGAAAAATGTTTTTCGACATTTTATCCTGTAAAATTTATTACCTTGGTGACACACAGTCATTGTAGAGGATTGGCCTTAAAACCCTACTTAAATCGTCCTTATTAAGAGCCTCAGTCACATTTGCTGTACGGCGGGATACGCCGGTCCGTACGCCCTCTGAATGACAGAAACGTGCGGCCGGCCGCAGAGTGTCTGCGGTAGCCTCAGGGTGGCCCTAATTGCCGTATGCTATCTTTACAGGCGTTAGGGGATCGCCGTGGAATTATATCGCGGAGTTATAAACTTTTTTCATTTCTACGTTCGCCTGTAGCATTCGACAAGCCGAAAAAAAAACTGGAAAAAAGAAAAAAAATAGAACCCACTCGTACGTCCCGTCTGGCCCACCGTTCGCTTAGGACCCCCCTGCGGTCCCCCTGCGTCGGCCTTGCGCCTGCCTTGAAATCTAGGCCGCCGCGGAATCCCTAGTCACTCGTCGACTCCAAATCAAAGTACGTACGCACCCCACGTTTTCGTCTCCACAATTTCTAAAATACGCCGTTGGGCTCCCCGAAAAATAAAACACATGCTGACTTGCCTACATTGTGTGAACGTGGAAATACTGCGGGCCGCCCTTATAATTGCTAGTGCGCCTGATTGTAAGACCCCACGGGCTTGCCGTGGCAAAATGTGACTGTAGCCTAAAGGGGACGAGAGAATGCCACCAATTGCCACAGAACACGATTTGTATTTCTCTATATCGGTTAGATATTGCTGATGGAGGGGATACAGAACAACATAGAAAAAGAGCAATCAGAGATTTGCTGACCCTCGCCAGGACTTGTTTTGTGTGTGTTTTGTATTTTGGTGGGTTACGTATTAATAAGAGACATAATTGAACTGCCACTTATAAACTGGCTGGCAGTGATGACCATATCAAAAGACAGAGAGGGTGAAAACGGATAACTTCCTCACCTTCAATGGCAAAGTAAAAAGAGACTAATGAAATAGCCAATCCCACGAATCATGTAAATTCATATTCAATTTGAATTAAAATGCATGTTCACAAACAGAAGTTTCACTTGCCCTGCTAGAGCATGAAGAAATCTGCTCTGAGAAACTATAACCCCCAAACGAATAGTTATGTTTGATGGAGTCATTCAGCAGACAATGTCCTCTCGGTAACATACCGTACAGAGAAAGATACAGATCCGAAATTTTAGGAGTCCCAATTGTCTGGAGGGTTGATTCCATGAATCTTTGTTTTACCATTGCTGTACTACTGTCACATGTCATGGATTTTGCCTTGAACTAGATGAGGAATATCATCACATTTGAATGCCACCTCCGAAGGTGCCCGGACGGTTCGCGAGAGGACGCTGCATGCAACAGACATCTGATGATACCGTTCCCAGATGCCGCAAATGAACCTGCTTATTGATCTTGAGTCGGAGACAGTCATGCCTGCAGCAGCGATGTCCTCCTCGATGTGGGTCCCATGAGCTACAGGAATAGATATCGCGAGCTGGTGATACACGATTTTCGTAGGAACAGGTCAACAACCTTGTTACTGGAGGGTTTCAAGTACTGGACATCACGATTACTATTCGCATGTGTTTTTACTCAATTCTCATCTCTAAATTTGCACACAATGAGACCGGATTCATTCATACTGTGCGAGACTTTTTATATTTTACGTCCTTATACTTTCCTGATTAATTCACATGGAAACTGTAAAAAACTTATGCTCAAATCCTTTTATTACGATTGATTCTTGGCTTTAACACAGCGCAAAACATACCAAGAACATGTTATTGTGTCCCTCAGACCGGCGGTGCGAGCAATGTCGGTATGTCGACAGGAAGTCAGAATTATTCAATCATGGGTCCCTTGCGATGTAATGCACAGTTATGGGCGCTGGCAATGAAGCTGCATTCAGTTAGCTTACGACCGGGTCGGAGGACTAGATGCTCCGCTTACTGACGAAAGCATCATGTTTATCCTTATCATGAAAAAGGAACTTTTCCCTGGATATCTGTATTCTGAATAGATCTTTGTCGAGTTCACTTAGTGACTGCAGGACTCGGATCTCGAATATCAGATTATTGCAGGCAAAATGCTCTACATACTTGATAAAGCCAGGCTTGATGAGGAAAATGAAGATATCAATTTGTCATCCATTTTACTGCGATCGTCGGATACTCAAATATTGTGCCCAAATGAGTTAAGGAATTCGGAGCCTAATTGACTTTTTAAATGCATAGTGTTTACTTCCGTGCCTATACTTATTGTTCAAACAATCTAACATGGAAAACTTTTAATTTATTTTCGTTTGCATCGTCGATTACACAATACTCTTTTTCATGAAAGTACCTTCCCTGAATGCTTTCTATTGAAATCATTGCCAAGAGCATGCACGAATACAATGTACCTGTACCCTTAAACACCAGAAATCGGAAGATACGCAGCGAATTCTATCTCAATCCTACTGGATTGGAGATTTCCTGCAGCATTCACCTATGTCCCAAAATGATGGTTAGTACAGGCTAAAACTATGCATTCGAATTACTTGTGAGACGGGTATGAGAAATGAAGTATAAGCTTGAGGCTATCTAAGGGCAGAACACAGAAATAAAAACAAACGAAGAGTTAATCATATTCATCAACAAATAACGCATGTCACCGTGTTCCCTTTTTCCAAACGTACACGTGTGACTTCTTTGAAGGTACAGAGGAATCATGCTATGCCTCAGAAGTGCCACCCTTGACGTATTGCGCTGGAGTTGATTCGAGTCTGAGAATTTCGATTGTGCTAGCAGGTACAGAAAAATGCTCACAGTTCACTTGCAAACACAGTCACCAATCCACGTATAATGTCGAAGTTGATAAGCTGAGCACTATCGAGTTCATCATTTGGTACCACATACTGGTTCCGGAATGTAACATTTACTGGGTTCAAATCGTTTGACTAGGCTACACCATCAGTCAAGGCAACGCCCGCAAACTAATATATCGCTATATGTAGACAAGTGAACTAGTGAGTTTTCGGCCTGATTTGATGTTCTCAACATGATTCAAAAGTCGTGACCTAAATGGACAAAACCACTTTGTACCTTTAAAAGTTTTATGCTTTGGCTCATCTCTGATTGCGATTCAACAATAATTTCAATGGAAATAACTAGTGTCTGCCCATGGTGAATGTTACTTATTACCAGATAAACACCCAATGCACCCGAACAACACAAATTAACCGGAACACATCAAGTCCTCGGCCAATTAATCCGCATTTCATACTCATGATAGATCCCATGCAAATTCGAGCGATCCGTCGAAGACTTACAAATGGCCCTTTTTCGATCCTATAATTGGTATCAGTACCTGCCTATGACCATCTAAATTCTTGACAGCTGAATCGAGGGACTATGGCTGAAATGGAATTACATAAATCGACCTTTTGCGTTTTTCGGATATCTAGACAAGGCATACACCTAACACAGCAAAAAAAAAATAAAAAAAAAAAATAAACTCAACAACTTGCAAACAAGTCTTTGCAAGATAAATGTTTGTTTTCCTGGGTCTCAGAAATTTGAGGTCCCATCAAAAATTGGGCGGCAACTAATTGTCAAAACGAACTGACATTCCAGGTATAGGCTTCCCTCTACCCTACGGTGGGAGGCCTTAATAAACAGGCTTTACTCGATAACTGCCATATTCTCAATCCTTCGCTACTTACCCGAAGCCATAAACATCATTGAACGTCTCATGTGCCCAAAGTGGATTAGCATTTGCACGTAAATGTACAAACAGGACACAACACATCACACAGGGTTATTTCAGAGTAAACTGTATCCCAGGAATTTAGATGTAGTGTAAAACGAGCGCTGGGTTTATTGAATTGCACGGTAAAGATTTACATAATAGTGTGTGCTGAAAGGTCAAAAGTATGTGACTGGTCTCGGTCGACGTGTACTATGTTGGTCCGCCAGTCACGGACAGCAAAAGCGCACAAAAACAAGTCGCTGCTGGCTTTTAAAAGCTCAATCAGCGCTCTAAATATTTTAATCTACAAAGTTGTGACAGTGTCACTTACTCTGGCTCCGTGGACCCACATACCATACTCCATCATTGCAAAATCTTAAAAATCAAGAATTTAAAAACAACAAGCATAACTTCGACAATGGATGCCATTCAGTACTCAATGCGGGTCCACTGGTTAAGCAAAGATGTGAGTCAAAGTCGATTTCACGGCCAGTAATCATGAACATATTGTTACGAATTTGGAATTCGATTGCACACAACATACAGGTTCCTTTAGTCAGCTATGTCGATAAGTGCTTGTTCCCTAGATAGCTCACCTTCCATTGTTAAATGTTCAGAAATCGATTAGATGCGCTGCGGATCGATTTAATAGTTCGGGAACGAACAATGGAGACATCCTCCCCTCTTTCTGCGAAGAGCAAGAAGAACCCTTGCCGTCCCGTGACTCATGATGTCAACAACTCCCTCCCACCCGTGGCCTGAGCGGGGGATGAGCACGAGGCATGAGTCATGAGTCACGCCGGGAGTGGGGAGGGCGGGAGAGAAGAATAGAGGAATCTTTTCTTTTTTCGTGTTCGAAGTTCAGTAGTAAGCTTTTGCTTCGGCAGAGAGTAGCCGTTCAGCAGACCTTCAGTCCTGTTTCGCTTGGTTAGGGTTGAGGCCTTCGGAAGCTTTTTGCTCGGCTGGCTTAGTGAGCTTCGGCTGCAGGCCTGTGGCTCGGGAGGAGCTTTTGGAGGGATTTGCTTGGTAGTTCAGTGAGCTTCGCTCTGCTTGGCTCGGGAGAGCTTTATGCTTCAAGGCTGCCCTGTTTGGAGAAGTTAAGCCGGTTGCCGGCTCGAGCTGCGAGTGGTGGCTTCTTCTTCTTGGTTCGTTAAGCTCTTTGTCTCCATTTTGGTTCCTGGCTTGGTGCAGCTCATTGACCTCTTCTTGGAGGTGGTTCCTCGGGAAGCGACGCTCGACGAAGGATCGGGCCTCGTCTCACCAGCACGTGTTGAGAACGCGGGGAGGATTCGCGGGAGATCGGAAGGATCGGCTCCTCATCTTACCAGCAGTGTTGAGAAGCGCGGGGGATTCGCGGGAGCTCGGGAAGGATCGCAGCTCACGGCGATGATCAGCTGCTCTCGCTGGAGCCCGGGTCCGAACAACTTGAAGACCACACGAGGTGGAGAGGTTCAAGATAGGTTCTAGGTTTTCAGCTCACCTGTCCTCCGAGCTGGAGCCCGTTATTAAAGGCCTCTGCCACCATCTTGGGTGTGTTGGGTGCGTACGTGGTCCGTGGCCGTCTAATAAGTAGGAAATTGTTAAGTGCTTTGTGTGCTGTAAATGTTTGCATTGCATTTCGTATAGACGGTCGTAGTCTTTTGTCGTGCTTTGTTGCTTTTTTAATTGCATACGTGTTTTGCCTTGTTAATTGCATACGTGCTTTATTATAATAAATGTCCTTGTGTGAATGTAAACCTGTTCGTTGCGTCCATTCCCTCATTGAACTGCCCCATCTTGCACTCGGAATATAGGTGGTTTTTAAATAGCCGGTAAAGTGATCGGGTCCAACGGGAGCTGCGCGATAATACCCCGCTCGGTTATCCCAAAAGGAAGCGAGCTGCTTAAGCCGCTCGTTTCCAAGCGGTCCCGTTGAGGACAATCTCTCGTAACCTGACCCGCGCGAATAATTAGGTAAATCGAAGATTTGGCGATCGGACCCTGTAGCGCGGGTAGATGCGGACAAGGTTGTGGTGTGGTTAAAAACACACCCGTGGCTGGTTTCCGGCGTTGATCCGGAAAGCCGCGACTGGATTGTCCGTTCGGTGGGCGAAGTGACGCTATGGTTAGACGCGGTCGTCTCGCACGCCGACGGGCAGGAAATCTACAACACTGGTGTCGAGGAGTGGGGTGCAAACTCTCCCGCCTTCACACCAAACCAATTAACGGAGCCGGATCAAGGGTGTGCGAGGCGACCCTCCGGCTTTCCATCAAATTCCTACTTTTAAATTATTTCTTACCGCAACATGGCAGCTCAAAGCGAACAGGCGCAGGAGGGATTAGGAATATTTTTTTTAATGTAGAATCCTTGGTCCAGGACATAGCGCCATCAGGTTGACCATCCCCACGTGTGGTTTCCAGCACGGACCAGATGTGTAGGTGATGGGACGATGATGGGAGGATATGAACGAAATGAGGGCGAATGCGCAAAACATGGGGGCCGCATGGAGTTATGGGCGATTTGTGGAAAGCATGAATGCCAGGGTGGACCTGATGAATGCAGACAGGCAGCATGGAGAGAGGGGAGGCGGACGATGGATTACAAAATGGCAGCGCCACGTGCTGGAGCGAGCGAGCTGAGGGAGTGTGAATTGTGTCGGCCCGCGGTGAGGACAAAATATCCGGAGATGTGTAAGAGACACGTGAGAGACGACGGAAATGATAAAAGAAATAACAGAGACACGGGAGGTAGAAACAGTAGAGAGAAGACTACACGATATAGACTGGGGTGATAGACAGGTGAAAGAGCGAGCACACACACATGGAGGTAGTGGAGGACGATGGGGGAGCTCGGGGAATGTCTTGTGAACCGGTGCAAGAGCGCGATAGCCTCCTCCAGGAACGAGGGAGGGGAATATGCCCTTGAGGCGGATCACGACCAGGTGGGGTCCGGTCGAGCTTTGCGAGGTTGAGGGGGCGAGTGCTGTTGACGGGTGCACACGAAGCTTGGGGGTATGAAGGCCCCGGGAACCCTTGTGGTGCGCTAATCCCCATGCGATGTCCCGGTGCGTGTGTTCACAAGTTGTGTGAAATGTGTGGCTGAAACGCGCGCATAAGCTGGGTGAAGGCGTTGTGTGGAATAGACAGCGTGTGCGAGTGAAAAATAGCGAGCGTGAGTGAAAAGGTGTGTGTGAGTGAAACCCCCTGTGCAAGTGAAAGGCCGTTGTGTGAGTGGAAACACGTGTGCGAGTGAAAGGGCATGCGTGAGTGCACGGCCGGTGTTGAGAGGAACCTGTGTGTGAGGTCGCTGTATGTGAGGGAGATGGCGGCTGGCATGCGGGAACATGCAACCGCATGTCCGGTGTGAGTGTCATGGCGAGGTGTGTGAGCGTCATGGCACGTGGAAGTTTGTGCGCGAGAGTGCGACGATGACGCGTGCCTGGACGGTGGACAAAGCGAGAGCGCGCCGTAGCTGCATTGGGACCGTGCCGGGTTTGCACGGCAGCGCGCGGGGTCCGTGCTGTGCAACGCACAAGCCGCCACGTGCGCGCCTGCGGGAGTGAAGCCCGGTCCGTAAACGCACCGCGTGGATTAGCCGATCCCGCGGACGGACAGAAGAGTAGGCTGGATAATGGATTTGGACCGGAATGGGTTCTCCAGGCGGGCATGTGTGTGAAGCTCTGACGAGCAGAGCACATGTGTTCGCGTGGGAACCCTCGAAACGCGAGGCTTGTTTTGATGCGCAGGTGACGTCGTGGCTGCAGGGTTGGAATCCGGCAGAGAAGGGAAATCCCTGCCGGATGGTACCGTCCGAGTAGGACGAGATGCGCGAAACAGCTGCCATGACGTCACGGGGAAAGGAGCGCAGGTTGCCAGTTGCCGCGCTGGTGCACGCATGAAAAAAAAAAGCAAGCCTCGCTTCGGGTGAACAGGATTCCCTGGGAAGGTGGAAGAGCCCCTCTCTGGGGGCACAGGAAGTACTAGTTAGGGGATGGGTTAGCGATAGTTAGACCGGCTTCATGGGGATATGATTGTTCCTCATGGAGCCTGTGAATGGATTAGTTAGAGGATTTCAGTTTAGATTTAGGAAATGGAATTTTTTTTGATTTTTGGAGACGTGGACAGACTGGAAATGTGATATGGAGATGTAGCTTAGCTACGTAGAGTAAATGGAACGTGCATGAGAATAAGGGATGACGAGGGAGCACGAGTTAGTCAGGGGATTTAGTTAGAAGAATGGCAGTGTGGAGTGTGGTGTAATTGAGAGTGAAAAGTGACAATGAGTGAGTGTGGACAGCGGCCCAAGTGTGTGAGTGGAGCGAATGTGGTATGCATGGTGCGATGACTGATTGAGGGGAGGAGTGATTCCCACCCAAGAGACCCCGGGTCAGTTTGATGTTGGTTAGTGGGTTATTCAAATTTACTAACAGGAGGTCGTTTGTTCGGTGTCGAGAGAAGGCACGAAACCCGTTTGGAGGGGTGCAGGAGTTCATGGACCGGCTGGGAGCGTGGCTGTGAAAGGTGAGTTTTGTTTAGTGGGCACCCCAGGCACCGGGACTAGTCGGCCAGAGTAGGCCAAGGCCCAAGAGGGGCCGGGAATAGTGTAGTGGCGACGGGCGACCCGTCGGAAACGGGACCCGTAGCGCCAGAATGCCACGGGGCAGTGTAGTGGGCACGGGCGACCCTCGGAAAGGGACCCGGGCACCAACACGCCACGTGGGCATCAGAGGGGGGCAATGCCAGAGAGGGCAACCCCCCGCATTTATAGGGAGCAGCTAGGCTTGGAGGCAGCCTGCGGCTGGGGGTGCCATGGTTAGAGTTGCGGCAGAGGGGGAGTTCCTGCCAGTGAGCCACGTGCCCAGCCAGGAAATTGTGCGAGGGCACAAATGAAAATTTGAGGGCAAGGCCCAAATGTATAATGGACACCAACACAGGCGACGGGAATCATGTTTTTAGAACCGATAGTTTTAAAGTGTGAGGCTTTTTTGAAAGCCCCGGGTAGTTTCAGGTTAATAAATGTTAGGGTAGTTAGGAGATGTACCCCTTCGCACCATTCATCCCTTCGCTCATTGTAGGCCGCTGGACCCACCTTGGTAGGTCGCTGAACTCTAAGAGGCCATTCTGAGGCTTCGTTGGGCCTCGAGACAGGACGCTAGTCTCTCCCTATTCCCCTCCAGAGAGGGAACGTAGGGGTTGGGAGTAGGCTAGGTTGACAGGATAGGTTAGCCAGACAAAGACTATAAAGGGGGTTCGGGAGACAAATATAAAAGGGAAATAAAAATATAAAAATAAAGAGGGGATAAATTTTGTTGTGTGTTGTGGCAAATTAAGGAGTGGGTATGGACAGAGACAGGCAAAGGCGAGAGAGTGGGGGAGACAGTAGGCTAGGTCCGAGCCCGCCTTCAGAGCGGCCGGCACCAGCACACTCCCTCCAGACCTGAGGAACCACACCAGAGGCCGGCAAGCTTCATTGCCGGCCGTTGTGCTGCAGCCGCCTGTTCTGCATGGACTTGCCTTGCCATGCCTCGTTTGCCTGCCTCTGCCATGACCCCATGCCTGCTAGCCCTTGTTTGCATTTGCCCCTGTGTCCATCCATCACCATGTGTGCCAGGACCATCCAGTTTTGCAAGGACTGCCTGCAGGCAGCCCGTGCATCCATCATGCTCATTTGTGTTTTGGGACCATCTCCATCCACTCCCCTGCACCAATGACTTTGTAATGACTTTTACCTTTTCCCTTTCACAGATCACAGGTCCTGGGCCATGGTTAAGTAATGGATAAGTTGAGTGAAATTGTAAATACGTGGAACCTCACCTGCATGTTTGTTTTAGCGCCGGCGATTTTAGTTAAGTTGTCCGAATGAGTCTGAGAGTTTGTTTAGTTAGTTACGCAGCGCATTAGGTTATTTATTTTTGACACGTATAAAGAAATGTCGCACTCGGGATCCGAAGGTAAACGTACTAGGGGAAAACTTACACATGCTGCACACGAAAATTTGACACTCGGGACGAGTCTGTAAAAAGGGGAGGGGTAGTGTTACGAATTTGGAATTCGATTGCACACAACATACAGGTTCCTTTTGTCAGCTATGTCGATAAGTGCTTGTTCCCTAGATAGCTCACCTTCCATTGTTTCAAATGTTCAGAAATCGATTAGATGCGCTGCGGATCGATTTAATAGTTAGGGAACGAACAATGGAGACATCCCTCCCCCTCTTCTGCGAAGAGCAAGAAGAACCCTGCCCGTCCGTGACTCATGATGTCAACAACTCCCTCCCACCCGTGGCTGAGCAGGGGATGGAGCACGAGGGCATGAGTCATGAGTCACGTCGGAGCGGTGGAAGGCGGGAGAAGGATAAGAGGAGATCTTTTCCTTTTTTCGTGTTCAAAGTTCAGTAGTAAGCTTTTTGCTTCGGCAGAGAGTAGCCGTTCAGCAGACCTTCAGGTCCTGTTTCGCTTGGGTTAGGGTTGAGGCTTCGGAAGCTTTTTGCTTCGGCTGGCTCAGTGAGCTTCGGCTGAGGCCTGGCTCGGGAGGAGGCTTTTGGAGGCTTTTTGCTTTGGTGGTTCAGTGAGCTTCGCGTTCTGCTTGGCTCGGGAGAGCTTTTTGCTTCAAGCTGCCCTGTTTGGAAGAAAGTTAAGCCGGTTGCTCGGCTCGAGCTGCGAGTGGTGGCTTCTTCTTCATGGTTCGTGGAGCTCTTTGTTCTCCATTTTGGTTCCCGGCTTGGTGCGACTCATGACCTCTTCTTGGAGGTGGTTCCTCGGGGAGCGACGCATCGACGGAAGGATCGGCGCCTCGTTTTACCAGCATGTGTTGAGAAGCGCGGGAGGATTCGCGGAGCTCGGGAAGGATCGCAGCCACGGCGATTGGATCCAGCTCGCTCTCGCTGGAGCCCAGGTCCAAACAACTTGAAGACCACACGAGGTGGAAGGTTGAGATAGGTTTGGGTTCAGCTCACCTGTCCTCCGAGCTGGAGCCCGTTATTCAAGGCCTCTGCCACCATTCTTGGGTGTGTGTGTGTGTGTGCGTACGTGTGTCCGTGGCCCGTCTAATAAGTAGGAAATTGTTAAGTGCTTTGTGTGCTGTAAATGTTTGCATTGCATTTCGTATAGACGGTCGTAGTTCTTTTGTCGTGCTTTTGTTGCTTGTATAATTGCATACGTGTTTTGCCTTGTTTATTGCATACGTGCTTTATTATAATAAATGTCCTTGTGTGAATGTAAACCTGTTCGTTGCGTCCATTCCCTCATTGAACTGCCCCATCTTGCACTCGGAATATAGTTGGTTTTTAAATACCGCGTAAAGTGAACGGGTCCAACGGGACTGCCGCGGTAATACCCCGCTCGGTTATTCCAAAAGGAAGCGAGCTGCTTAAGCCGCTCGTTTCCAGCGGTCCCGTTGAGGTACAATCTCTCGGTAACCTACCCGCGCGAATAATTAGGTAAATCGAAGATTTGGCGATCGGACCCTGTAGCGCGGTAGAATGCGGACGAGTTGTGGTGTGGTTAAAAAACACACCCGTGGCTGGTTTCCGGCGTTGATCCGGAAAGCCGCAACTGGATTGTCCGTTCGGTGGGCGAAGTGACCGCTATTGGTTAGACGCGGTCGTTCGCACGCCGACGGGTGGGAAATCTACAACAATATAGTCTGAAAAGGCATTGGAATACCATGGGGAAACTAGTCCTGGATTAAGCAAACCACGGGGTTTGCGAAACCTGTGTGAAAATTATGGAGGGCTAAAGAACCACGGGGTAAGTAATTTTTCCCTTACCCCAGAGGTAAACAGTGTGTCCTGTGAAATTTGTATGTGTAATTCCACTTTAAACCTAATCTGTTGTTTCTGCTGCCACAACCTTCCCAGGGAGACCATTCCATTAACTTCTCTCTGAGCGAAACAACCCTGTCTTGACCTCATGTTTACTCGAGCCCGTCCATACAAACACGATAATTTCCCCTCTAATTACGGACGGGTTAATTCTTCCAGACTCACGAATGGCATAATTTCCCCAGAATTAGGATAATTTTTGTTTGACAATTGTAATACCCCGTCCCACCGAGAGCGGAGCTATTCCGTGCGTATTGTTGCATTCGATGGTCTGTTGATGCGGACCAACTGAGCCTGAGGTCTGATAACAGACTCCACATATACGTCCATGACTTTTGAAATGAGGCCTTTTCACACATACACTGTGTGTGCATTTTCAGTGCCTCACTTCTTCTAGTGCAGGCACTTTTAACCTAAGTCTGTAACTGAAATAGTCCATCAAACATAATTTTCAGCACTTAAACGAATGACTGGCAATTTTAAAATGGTTAACCATAACTATTGTGTTCCTGGATGCAAATCATGCCTGATGTTGGCTTTATGGTTAGGGTGGTGGGCTTGGGATCTGACTTCCTGAGTTCAAATCCCACTCAGCTGTTGAATTAATACCAGGTGGGGTTGACTCTGCCTGTCATCTTTCCGAGGTTGGGAAAATGAGTACCAGCTTGCTGGTGTCATGTGTCGGAGTGGCGACCCGTCCAGGATTGTGCCCAATAGCCAAGGAGACTGCTTAGACAGCACCTGCACAGAGTATGGTCTCAATGGATGAATGGATGAATGCAAATTGGACTCATGAAAATATAGGAAATACGAAAAAATATCTGTGGATGAGACTGAGATGTGTTGAGTTCCTATCGCTTCTTGTTAATATAAGTGAGTGGGCACAGTGGATGTATAAAAAAACACACACACACACAACTAGAATAGAAAACAACAAACGGACAAAAATATTAGTTAGGAGAACCAATAAAGCATTCAAGAGATTGGTACCAAAATCACCTCCCTTAATTAGGATCATGCTCATGCTCTGTAGCAAGTCTGGATGTAATCTGCCCAGAACTGTATAAGTAGTGCGACACACACACGCAGGCACACACACACACACACACACACACACACACACACACACACACACACACACACACACACACACACACACACACACACCCACACACACACACCGGTCCGTGAATTAGTAGGATCAATATGCCCCATGACCCCCAAAAAATTGCAAGAAAACGTTTCATGTTTTCTTTTTTTTGTTTGCCCCATGTCTACATAACAACATGTTGAAAGTTGCTAAAAAATGGACCACCAGAAAAGGTCTAAATATGGCATTAGTAAAAATAACTAATTGTACGATTGACAAAAAACAAAAACTGACTAAAATACTCCGAAATACCAAAACAGTTACACAGACTATCCTCGAGAAATTAGTTTTGATCTGTAGAGCGTATGTTTCAACGTACCTTCCCCGAATATTTAGTCTTCA